>CM060734.1:259775-308202 GCA_030704615.1 Takakia lepidozioides
GTCAAGACCCTCCATAGCTCTGTGTGGACGTATTCGACATTTCCGACGAGGAAGATGATTGCATTGAGGTACCCATGTCCTCCCACACGGCGTTCAAATCCGGCATGGACTCTCTGTAGGTGCTACGCATGTGCCCTCGAGCATAACTCCAAACCCGGTCCATTGTCAGCTCCTACGACAAAATCACCTCGATGGTTCTCGCTCCGAGATTGGCTGCTCTCGACTATGCCAAATTCCAGTCAGAGAAGGTAACTTTTCTGCCTCCCGAAGTCGATGGCAATGTCATCTTAGTTTACACATGTTTCTTCGTCAAAGAAAAAGCCTCCGGGATGTTAACAGACATGGATCGAAAGCACATGACGGACACCCTGGTGTGTGACGAAGACCAGTAGCACGAAAATTGCTGATGGTGTTCGTGTACGATATGTCCTCTGTGCGGGGAAGCTGAGGTGCCTCAATCCACCTTGCTTCCACTTTCTCTCCAAAGGAGGGGGAGAAAGAAACGAGACGGATTGGACTGGCACAACGCATCATTCCATCATTGTCTCCAGCCAAGCTCCTGGGGTTCTTTCAAGTGTGCACATTGCAAAAGAACCACCGACGTGCATGTCCATGTGCAGAGCCAAGCAATATTACGTAATCCATTTGCTCCCGGACTTGCTAGAGCTTGCATACACGTTGGGGTCCACTGCCACCCCTTGGCGAGAGGCAACATGGTGAGGCTGTGCAGGAAAGCACACGACATCATAAAAGAGAGGTGAAAATTGAGCCCCGGAGCCAACCAAAGCAGATTCAGCTGAAGGCAGCCCACAAGATTGCTCTTGGCAAAATCATGTCTGAAGATGGTTCCGACCGAGAGCCCCTTGACCGAAGACGAGATGCGTGACCTTGGAGTCCGTCTCGCACGTTTTGTAGTCCGAATGTGAGGGAATCACATCGTATCTTGCAAGCAGGAGTCGGCAGGGGTCGGACATGTACTCAATCCTGGAGGTGAAACGAAGACTGGATATGACTACATCCAAGGTAGCAGGTTTCCAGGGCAAGGCAGCGAATCCGATCGTTGTTACATTTTCAAAAATGTCGACGTGTGGGCCTGGGAGTGTAGTCGACTTGGTCACTCGCATGACAACTGGAAACTTGTCGAATGCTTGGGTGATGTTTGATCACATCAAGCGAATTACAAACCATCAGTGGGTGTGACTATGGGTGCGCATGTGTTTATGACTATCACTCCAAGAGGCTCATGACGATTGCAATCTGCGAGATGAAGGGGAGGACACACAGTCCGAGATGGCATCTTGTGGGAGGGCATAAACGAGCAGATGGCAAGGGCGGGATTGCCAGAGCCCAATTTCAGGGATTCATGGCAGACAACGCTCAGGCCAAACGGGCGGCGGGGCAGCGGTGCGGCGTGTGTACGGTGAGGACCCCAATGTTCCAATGGAGGGGAAAGAGAGATCCTGTGGATTCCATTGGATGCAGAGTCTATCCCACTACACTACCAAATTTGTTGCTAGCTCATTCCAGCGCTGAACACCGTGTCCTTTGTACGGCGTGGAAGGATGCACCCACATTTGATGACGCGGAGGTTAAGTTTGCTATTCATCGAGGCTGGTGGAACACGTCAGGTGCAGTGGAGACAACCAATCGGGAGCATGCACAGCTGGTTGGGGTGGTGGCATTTTCGGTATCGACAATTCGGACAGTACATGCGGGAGGTAGGCTGCTGTCAATTTCGTTCATTGTCTTTCTGTTACGGACATTTCGATTGGTCCCTCACCGTTGTTTGTGTCCTTCTAGGAGCGGTGCTTGGATTCCGACACGGACATGCCGAACACGAATATGGCAGAATCGGTCCACTCCTCCTGGCGAGCGTCTTCTGCCGCACATCTGGTGGACGTAGTGACGGCCACAACGGAGGACATCGACAGAGCAATCATGCAGCAAGCCACGTACTACAAGTTCCTGAGCGGCAAACAATGGGGCTTGGACCGGCCGGACAGGGAGGAATTGTTGGTACGAACAGCTTCGAGGTCCAAGAATCCAGTGAAATGGGCGACAGCATTGCGAGAGAAGATCAAAGGGACGCCTCTGCACCGCAGAGGTGAACACCTAGAGGGGGACGTCCGGACTCGCCCTGTCAGGCGGAGGATTGAGAGGAACCCGGGTGCGAAGAGGATTCCTGGAGATCCGACAGGAACATCGGACAGCACCTCGAGGTCCCGTCATGTTGCCGCAACAATGTGTCTTCCAGCAGTGGAAGCCCAAGAAATTTCCAGATCGCCGTCGCCTTCAACCGGGGATTTCGTGCAACAAATTCCCACCGCTCCCTTGCCCCACATTCCGCCCGCTGTTATGCAGTATGGCCAAGCCATTGTGGAGACGACTGTGTCTGCCTCACAGTGGAGAATTGCTCGCACAAAGCCGTCGTTTCGAGGAAGGTGTTCCGCAATTCGTGTGGATACACGGCAACGTTGTTTAGAGATGATAAGAGGAATCCAGATGGGGCTGTCCCTGCTCCTACTTTTACAGGAAGATTTGTCCATGCAAAGTTTGCGGAGGCGACAACCACCCAGTTCTGGTTCTGCAGGCACGACATTATGACTTGCGTGTATGGAAAGCCCAAGTACGGCATACAGCAATGCCAGAGGCTCCCCCGGTGTGGCCGGTGGAACCAGGCTGCGATCTGAGTCAGGTTGAGGCCGACGCCCTTACCGCCGCAGGATTTCGGATTGGTGCAGCGCACTGACGTGCCCAGACAACCATTTCCGCTTCCACAGCCTCCACCACCGACCCCTGTGAGAGCAAGAACAATGGGACACGACAGCTCTAAGCATCCTACACACCGTTGGGGGAAACCGAAGAGGCGGCGACCTCTCCTCAAAAGTGAACGAGACAAGGATGGGGAATGCACTTCGGATGAACTGTACAATCCAGAGCTCGACAGAAGTGCCCCCACCAGGATTCGGGCGTGTGTATCAGATGGCCACGGCGGGCTCAGCTGTTCGCAATGAGGTGTACACCATCACCATTTCAGAATTACCCACCTGCAATTGCACCGACTTCCAGATCATGGCGAACAAGGGGGCATCATACTGCCCTTGCAAGCATTTGTACTACGTGTACCTAAAGAGACTCCGTTGTAATTCCACAACTCATCACTTCATACATGCACCAGGGTTGAGCCCCCAGGAGGTTCACACTCTTCTGAATATGGATCCAGGGGACCAGTGAGCTTGGCTTGCGGTCCACATACAATGGTACGCCCATCCTTTTCGGATAGTAGAACTGTACTGCTGCCAGTACCTCAGACTCTGGCCACACAAAGGTCCGACATATGTCTTGCCTACCAGTAACCTGTTTTGATCGAACTAAGATATTACTATATCGTTCACTTGTTTCCACGTGCATGTATTTTAGTATGTTGGAGGGTTCATGTTTTCTGCTTTCCGAAAACTTGCTCTCCTCATTCGACCTCCGACAAGGAAATGCGGCGCCGAATTTCCAAGTATCGTCGTAGGTACCCCCAGAGGCGGCCTTCGCCAACACCAAACCGCTCCGAAATTTCGCACGTGCGAACCCTAATGCGGCACCCTATTTCCCAGTTCAGTTGCAAACCTTTCCCGCCGAATACCCGAAGAAGACAGAATTGTGAAGTACTGCAGACTGTATTGGTGCAGACTCCATTGGTTCAATCGCGGCAAAAGGGTCAGCTTCATTCCAATGTTAAGGCATGTAAAACCGCGGAATACTCTATACAGGCCAGTATGCGACGTCCTTTTGCAGTGGTATACTGGATTTCCCGTTGCACGGTCACTTATTTCCATGAGCGGATCTATAAACCATGAGCGGACTTGTTACTGACGACATATCTTCGCCGCATTACATGATCTGGAACGTCCAAAAACGCAAGGTCAAATAAAAAACTATTATTTAATACTTGTTTAATCTGCCGCATTTCCAAATTTGGAGGAGTCCGCTCATGAAATCCGCGTATCTTAGACTTCGGCTCACCGCTCATGCGGCTCATGCGGCTCATGGCTCATGGCTCATGGTTTCTGCTCATGAAATAGTAAACCTCCCCGTGACCAGGTAGTGTACATCCATCACTACCCGGTATGTCCCGTTGTGACCCTTGCTGTCTGGCCCTCGTAGCATAGCCGTTATCATTTATCCCCCCCCCCCCCCCCCCCCCTTTTTGAAAATTGTGTCCGCACAATTTCGTCAGTTCCTATGCTTGTTGTATCTCTTGGGGATGTAGGGGGGGAAGGCTGCCTTCGCGGAGGGGGTAGAAGTGCGTCCCAGGATAGTCTGCGTGGTGGCAGCTTCTGTTCATGTTGTCGTCCTGTCTGGTTGATCCTCTGGTTCATGAGTGGGCCAGTTTCGTCATCAGGTGTTCTGCTACTCCGTCCCCACGTACCATGTCGTTTTGGTGGTCAAAGTTTCTCGGTAGGTTTGCAGCTCCTCCTTGGTCCAGGGTATAATGTGTTTAGTTGCCCTGCTGCCCATTAACCAGTTAACAGCTTGGATCCCTGTTCTCTGAAAGGGTGGTCTCTGTCCAAGACCAATGGTGAAAAGTGGTCCTTCGCCTGGCGCCATGCTTCAGCATACAGTGGTCTGTTCATATATTGAAGTGCCTGCGACTCTCTCTGGTGGCTGGAATTTGGGTAATTCCCAGTGAGTATCTTTTCCAATACCCTCATAGCGCTGCCAGCTTCCCTCATTGTCACGAACATCCGGTACAAGTAACTGCCAATATAAAAAACTTGGCAGCCCATTACAAGTCTACTGCCGGGGTAGGATTAATCTTCACTTGCCCCACTGCTCACATGTAAGCTACCAGCTCCTTGTATTCCAGGGGAGCCTGGCGCCAGAATTCAACCAATTCTGCCCCTGACCATGTCTCTTCCCTAGCCGGTGGCCTCATCCTGTATCTCAGAGGGATAAGAGTTTGATTGAGCAGATGCAATTGAACCAATGATCTGTAGGGGGTTAAGGTTTTGAAGACCTTCTCCAGTATTTCTGGGATTTGGTGGGTTGGGACTATCATCATTTTAAAGTATTTCTCTGAATACTTTAGCCACTCCCCATCCTGCTTGCATGGCATGATTTGATCTTCGTCCATGAGCTCATCTTGTTCTGGAATTGGTGGCAGGAATTCCTCGTGACTGTCTGTCACCAACTTCACCAATTGACATTTCATCTGCCTCACCATTGCCCTGTTGAGTTTCTTCATCTCTAGTTCACTCCCTTCATTCAACCAGGTTCTGGCTAAGGCTGCTTGTTTCCGTTGGCTGCATCCAGCCTGCTTGCAATGTCAGCTTCTTCAGCTGCTGCTTCATTCTTGTTCATTGCCCATGACAATGTCTCTTTCTGTGGTGGCGGTAAACAGCCTGCTCTAAGTATTTTCCCTTTCTTTCAGCAGTGTAGTGTTGCTTGTGATCTCTGGCAGTCCTCAGCTGCCCCTGGAGTGTCTCCACCTGCTGCTTAAGCGTCTGCACCTGTCCTGTGAGTGTTTCCACCTCTGTCTCTGTTTTCCGAGACCGCTCTCGCTCTGCATCGAGGTCGGCTTGGACATGGCATCTTTTGTCTCTCTGTCTTTCCCACTTCTGCTCTCATTCATCTCTGCGTTGTGTCAAAGTGTTGTATTGGCGAAGTAAGGTCGTCTTTTGATCTTCCAATGCTGCAATTGTAACCTCGTGGTTACAGACTGTTCTTGTTGTCGCAAATTCTCTCTGGTGTTTCTCTTTGATGTGGTCTAAGATCATGCTCAGGTTCTCCGGGCTGATGTAATCCTTGGCCCTGTCCATACAAGCTGTCACTTGACCCAATGCTTGTATTGCCTGCAGAATTACATTCTGTGACGTTTCTTCCAACCCTGTGTCCCATGTTGTTGTATCCAGAACTTATTGTGTTAGTAGTAATTCCAAATTGGAATTATTGTCTTGCTGCTACTGATTCTGTGCCTCTTGCACCACCTGTTGTTGTTGCTGACTGGATGCTTCTTGCACCATCTGCTGTTGTTGCTGACTGGGTGCCTCTTGAACCATTTGCTGTTGCTGCGCCACTATGTCTCCCTCCTCTGTTCCTGGTTGTGTGGCCTCTGTGGTGGTGCTGCTTGCTGGGCTTCGGTATTACCATGGCTAGTTCCATGGGTGTTGCTTCATTGGTCTGTGGTTGGTTCCCTCCTTCTGGCTATTGATTCTCCCCTTCTCTCTGTACTGTGGAATCAGCCGTCAAGTTGATGATGTCCTCTGCTGCTGCACTTGTGGTTGCTTCGTTGATCCGGGCTCTCTTTGCAAGTCCGCCCTCTTCTTCTTCTTGACCTGGTGCCGTCTCACTCCCTTCTTCCTCCATCGTATCTACCTATTGCATAATCCCCAACGTTGCTTGCTCTTCGGGTGTTAGGTGTACAGTGTGTCGAATCATTTGGAGTAACAAGAGAGTAGCCATATTAACAGTCGTTTCCTTCTTCTTCTTTGTCAACCGGGTCAATTCTTGGGTTAACTTCTTCAATAAGAAGCTTGCCCAATTCACGATTTGCCCATTGAGGCAAACCATCACTTGATCGATTAGTTCCTTGGTACAGTACCTGTGGTTTTGCCTGAGGCAAAGCAACGTGCTAAGTACCGGGGCTATCTTCCTAAAGCCGGGGCTTTTGCTGTGGCTGCAGGTGTAGCCCTGATCTGCTTGGTTGAGATTCTCAAACAAATCTGTAAGTACAAACCTTGGAGGTTTGCCGCTGTGCGCCGGTACGTCCAGACTGGGAAGGTGAAACACTTCCGCCAAATACTTCTCCGTCAGCAGAATGTAGGTGTCGCGGACATTTATGCTCCAAGTGCTGGTGTTGTAATTCTCCAAGAACTCCCTGCACAGCTCGTCGTGCTTAAGGTTCCAGTCCAGCGTGGTGATGAAGTATCGCAGGCCAAGACTGTCCAACGTCTCCTGTGTCTCTGTGTCCTACTCAATCTTCCGCAACGCCGGGCTGATTTTGAAATTCACTTGCACATAAGAACTTGGTGCCTTCCGCTTTGTGCCTGCCATTTCTCTTAGTCTTGCGGTTGCTGTAAGGAATTGGAGCACCAATTCTTGTATCACGAGCAGTATGAAGCACACTGGAAGTTGTGTATACAACAATTTCCAGTTTGTGGAAGAGAAGGTGAGGAGTTCGCTTCTGGGTTTAAGTAGGAGTTCTCTTCTGTAGGCTTCTCCTCTAACTTCTCTTGAGGTTCTCGTGGAGGTAATTATGTCTTGCTGGTTGCCTAGGTTTAAAGCGCGGTTAGCTTTAATTGCTGGGCCCAGGCTTACCAAAAGCATTTAGCTTCTGGTAACGGTTTTGAGAAAACTTCATCCCTTTTGTGCCTAATTTTCTTCCGTTGCTGTTTTCTTCGTGGTTTGTTTTGGATCGAATTGATGGTCGTTGATGATTGTCCGGTTTCGGTCAGTTTATGTTCATCCGTCTTGGATGCGTTCATCCACTTTGGTACGTGGTCTGTTTTTAGATGGGCGGCGTGTGCGCAGTACTTGCAGCTTTGTTTAATGGCTTTGCCCTTATCATCCGCCGTCTTTTGGCAATCCGTTGGATTGCGCCGTTGTTCTGCCTCCTTGTTATGATCGATGGCTAGTGGTGTATGATTACCACGGTCGGTGGGGTGATCTGAAGCGTACATCTCGGAGTTTAACACAAGCAGTGACTCGTTGGCTGCTTCGTATTCGTTCACGATTCTGTAGGGCATCTGTGCTGGCCACGGTTCACCATACGGTATAACGGGGTGGTGTAATGTTGTCCTCCAGGAATGGTGGTCTAGCCGTCGTGGTGCCCTGAATTCGTGTTGCCACCTGCTTAGTACATGCCGATTCACCGTGTCGTGATGAATGTAGTATGCACTGGCGGTTTCACGCTCCTCATCTTCAGTTTGATCTTCCTCGTTGGCGTATAAGTCATGTATAAGGGCTTTCTCATGTATTTCTTGGTAGCCTTTTAACTTGTTAATATTAATTCGTCCCACGAATTCTTGTTCCAAGGTCTGTAAATCAACAGTTCCATGTCATGTACCCTTTTGATTTGAAAGGTCCCATCCATGGCATTTTCAATTTTCCGCCCAGTTTGATCTTCGTGATTTTTGGTAACCCCACAAACAATGTCCCCGTCCTGGAAAGATTTCTCTTTCCCTTTGGATATTCTTTTTTCTTCGTTGTTCTTGAATTCGTGCCATGTTATCTGCGGCGTCTGCCCGAACTCCTTCCAGGTGGAATAACTCATATTCCCTAACTCGTAGAGATTCTTCTAAAACCCATCGTTCATGAGTTCCGGTTCGTAGTGTGGGTATCATACATTCAATGGGTAATAGTGCCTCTGCTCCATACACCAGTAGAAATGGTGTATGTTTTGTGGTCACCTTGTGATGTCCTGAATGCCCATAGTGTTGTGTTCAATTTGGTGTCCCAATCTGTACGATTGGCATTTACTATCTTGGTTAAGATAGTGCATAATATCTTGTGGGTAGATTCGGCCTGGCCATTTCCTTGGGGATAGTAAGCAGTACTCTTGTGATGTACGATCATAAACTCCTCCGTCAAGCATTTTATGGCATCATTTATAAAATGTGATCCCTGATCACTGACGAATTCCAGTGGGCAACCAAATCGTGTGATGATGTTTTCATATAAGAATTTGGCTATCGATCTGGCAGTGTTGTCTCTTAGTGCCTTGGCCTCTACCCATTTGGTAGTGTAGTCAGTGGCTGTGAGGATGTATTGGTTCTGTGTGTACCTTGCTGGAGGTTTAATGGGCCCCACAAAGTCTAGCCCCCATCGCTGAAATGGTTCTGTTGGTAGTATTGGGTGCATAGTACCCTTCCCAGTTCGTTCTACTGGTCCCATCCTTTGGCAAACATCACACTGTTGACAGTGTTCATAAGTGTCTCCAAATACAGTAGGCCACCAGTAACCTGCTAATAATATCTTCTTTGCTGCCAGGTCTGAACTGAAGTGTCCTCCTGCAATTCCTTCGTGTAGTTCTTGCATACTGTTTTGGCTTGCTCTTTGTTTACACATCTTCTCATTATGGAGTCAATTCCTCTTTTGTACAGAATCCCTTTGATTACTGTGTATGGCTTGCTTTTCATTGAAAGCTTTCTCATGTCATCTTTGGTGTAGTCTTCAGGAAATTTTCCTGTGTTCAGATAGTATTTGATTGGCCATTGCCAATCATCTTGATCTTGATTCTGAAAGTCTTCTGATTCTTCCTTGGTAACTGTATACGCTCCAATACTGATATTGGCCAATTCTTGATTGTTTGTTTCTTCGTTTTCCTTGTCATCTTCTTCTTCTGGATCTGGCTCTTCCTCAATAATAGGTCCTTCATCAAGAGGTTCATCTTCATCTGATGAGTCCTCTTCTTCATCAGTGTCATCCATGAGTTTAAGAGCATCTGGAAGGTCATAGTCTCCTTGAAACATTCCCAGAGCGTCTATAGGATCTATCTCTTCATCTGGTGGGTTGAACAGCAAACAGAAATGCGTCGGGAAGTTGATCCTCTAACCCGTGGCTGGTTCTCCTCTAGTAATCCTTGACAGATGATCTGATGTAACATGTAATCTCCCTGGTTTATGAACAACTTCAAAATCATACTCATGAAGAAGTAATAACCATCGAGCAACCCTGCCACTAGCTAGTGGTCGATTTGCTAAATGAACTAGAGCCTGATGATCAACAATAAACTTAAAGCGATTGCCAAGTAAATAATGCCAAAACTTTTGAACAGCATAAATCATTTCCAATGCTTCCCTTTCTGTGGTGCTATAGTTCTGCTCGGCTGCTGTCAACAATCTGCTTGCATAATAGATTGGTGAATCTATTGTGCCTGTCACATTCTGAGCTAAAACTGCTCCCAAAGCAGTGCCCGATGCATCATTGTGTACATGAAATGGTAAATCCCATCTTGGATTTATCAGAATTGGTGCTACCGTGAGTGCCCTTTTTAGTGAATCGAATGATTCCTGGCAAGCTGGAGACCATCGGTATTCGACATCTTGCTTCAGCAGTCTATAGACTGGTGTTGCTCTGTGAGCATATTTGTCAATGTACCTTCTGTAATAGCTCGTCTGTCCCAGAAATCTCTTAAGTTTCTTGGGATTTTCTGGTGGTGGTATTTTCTAGATAACCTCCACTTTCTTTGGATCCACCAGAATTCCATGTTGGCACACAATGTGTCCCAACAATAATCCTTAATTCACACAAAATGTACATTTTTCCGGATTGAGACTTACTCCATTGTTTCTGCAGGCTTGTAGGCAAAGTTTTAACTGTGCCAAGTTTTGGATTTCTGTCCGAAGACACTGAAATCATCCAAAAATACCTGCATAAAATTGTTGAGATAATTCTTGAATATCTCAGATATTGCTCGCTGAAATGTAGCTGGTGCGTTGCAAAGTCCAAATGGCATGATTTTGTAAGCATAGGCTCCCCATTCAGTGATGAATGCGGTCTTTTCTCGGTCTTCTTCTGCCATCTGCACCTGATTGTACCTACTAAACCCATCCATGAATGAGTACATCTCATGTCCGGCCACTGTGTCCAACACTATTTCGGTGAAAGGTAGTGGAAATGGGTCTTTCTTGGTTCCTACATTTAACTTGCGGTAGTCCACACATACTCGTAGTTTTCCATTTTTCTTGGGTACTATCACAATGGGCGATAACCATTGTGGTGTCTCTACTGGGTATATGAATCCTGCATCCAGTAATTTCTTGATTTCTTCCCAAACTTTAGCTGCATAGTTGGGGTTCATTCTGTAACGGTTCTGACGAATTGGTTTTGTGTCAACTTCCAATTCAATTCGGTGCTGACAGATATTAGAAGGTATACCCTTCAAATCTTTGTAGTTCCAGGCAAATACATCCTTGTATTCAGCGAATAATGCAGTAGCTTCTTGTAGAAATGATTCTTCAAGACCTGCACTTACTCGTATTATCTGTGGTTCTTCCACTGTTCCCAGATTCACTTGAATCAATTGAGTTTCTTCCGTTACTGTCCATCCTGCAATCTCTTGTCCGATGGTTGCAATCTTGGCAGGTACTTCACTGATTTTAATGTCCTCTTCCCTTTCTTGATAGAAACGGGCAGGGTGTTGAGGTGTGTCCATAGCTTCTTCCTTCGGATCTTCCGTTCTCGAAGTATTTGGTTCTCCTTGGGTGTTCACCATGTGACATCCCACTGTTGTGGTATGCTTGACCACTAATTGCCCAATAGGTTCCAATTGTGGATGTGCTGCATATATTGTGGCTTCTTCTTCAACTGATAGTCCACTGGACCAATCATACTCTTCCACTATGCAAGGTCATTTCTCTCGTGGAATGGTACCTCGTTGCTTCGTAGTGATGGTGACTTGTTCTGATCCCTTTTTGATCGTGAGAGTCTGACTTCCCCAATCATGGTGTGATTGGGCTTGTGTTAACCATGGTCGGCCAAGTAGTAGCGAATATCCTTCTACCACATCCTCTATTCTGAGAATGGTTACTGATACTTCGTATACCAGTCCTACTACTTCCATTGCGAGTCGTCTGATGATACCCAATGGTTGCACTTTTTGTTGATCAGCCATTCGTACCGTGAATGGCGCAGGTTCCATGTGTCCCAATCCTAGTGACTTCTTCATCTTCTCTGTCATGATATTCACTCCGGATCCTCCATCGATGAGTACATCTGTTACCAGCTTCCGTCCAATACGTACTTGTATTGCGGGTATTGCTTCGTCGTAGTCTAGAGTTTGTCATATAGTTGTGGGTTTAATCGTATAAACTTCTGGTGTTGGTTTTTGTTTTGGTGTGGGGGTCAATGCCTCGATTGCCCGAAATAAAGTTTTCTTGCAGTGTGGAGCAATTTTTAACAATTGTCCAATGGTAATCTGGGTCTTGGTCTGGCAAATTACTTCCGCCAATTCTGTTTCCGTAGTTGCATTCATGGTCTTCATCGTTGGTCTGATTTGATTGTCTGGAGTTGGCTGTCCAGAAGGTATATGGGTTCCCTCTTGCATTTGAGCTATGGCTTTACTTACCTCCCTGTGTAAGCTTTTAATGAATCTTTAAAAGCTTTGAGTGCAGTCCTGGTTATCCTTTCTGGAGAAGTAGTTTCACTTCTTTCACCTTCTTCACTCAAAATATTCTCAAATTTTTCTTCTAATATTTCAGCAAAGCCTCGATTTGGACTTGTTACCGTAGAAGGTCCTTCAGATCTTTCTTGTGGTAGCCATTCATCAAGTGCATTACTGGCAACTTCTTCTGGTGTAGTGTTCCCACTTCCCACCGATCCGATTTCCTGATTTTTTGGTTTATCACTATCAATTTGTCTTGATGTCTCACCTTGAATAATATTCTAGTTTTGTAATTCTGGAAACTAATCTCTTAATCGAGCCTCCCTTTCTGCAACATATTTCTCTATTCGTTCAGCTCTGTCTTGCTTAGTTTTTTCTTTAATTTCCTCATTCATTCCCACATCATATGCAGAATTCCTTTTCAGCACCCTTTAATCATTCTTGGAATGTCAGTAAAGAAAATTTATAGTGGTCTCTACCCTTTCTCCAAGATTTACCCTATCTTGCCAGAATCCGTATTACGACTTAATTTTCCCTTTTACTGATTGATCACCAATCTTTTAATGGGCACAATAATACCATCTGTCTTTCTCAGTGTATCTGACTTGCAACAAGTCTTTGGGTATCCTACTCCACTGCTTCTATGATCATGTGACAATATTCATAATTTGAACATCTTTATCTGAAAATATAACTAGTATAACAAACTTTTCTGATTGGGATTAGAGTAATCAATAAAGCTAGACGGGACAACCATTCTTCACTTCTGATTCTACATTCCCAAGGTGCTCGTGTAATACGGATCACTCCTCCCTTCAATCCCCATTTGTCATCTTCTTTCGCAATTGAAAGAAATATCTTCTGTTGTATTGCTATTGGTAAGCCATGAAATTTTTCTAGGAATGTTTTTCATTCCTTTGCTTCCGTTGACTCGTTCTTTTGTGATTTCAAGAAATCACTGAGTAACCATCCTTCCTTGAGTACACTTGAACTCAACATACCGTTAGTCTCCAGTATGGTCGCCAAATGTTAACTGCTGGTTTATGACTTAGACAAAACAGGCTATCAGCACTACTGCCCATTTCCTAAGACATGCAACAGAGGTTGTCCGACGGTATGCTTTCATAAACGATTACGGAGTAATCGTTTTAAGGATAGCTAAACCATGAACATCGTATGAATTCATCTTCATGCATGCTGCTTAATCCTATTGATTAAGCTCAACTTACAGTCTCTTTGGCATGAAAGATCTTAGTCGAAAAGACTGAAGTCGGTTCATTCATACAACAAATGATAGTCAAGGCAAAACAAGAACTATCATGAGATGATACACATTCTCACCATCTCACGTTCTCTCATAATGCACATTCTCTTCATCTCACGTTCACTCTACACAAAGATACCTCGAATAGCATGGCTTTACTTCAGAGTTCGTCATATCATCACAGAAGTACACATTGAATCACTCTGAGTCCTTGAATACACACTGATCACTGATACTCATATTGTTTTCCCTCTAAGTTGCGTGCAGCCTTTTTATACTATGCTCGAAAGAGCCGTTACAGTCTGCGGTCGTTAATGACCGTTTGCCTAATTGCCTACGCAACCTAAAAGGTTTGCTAAAAAGGTGGCTCGTTGCAGTGGTCGTGAACCATAGTGGTAAACGGTCCACTACTCCCTCTATTGGTTAAAGCCGATGCTAACGTGGCCGTGTGATATCGTGGTTCACGGCCCACGGTCACTACACTACCCACTACTACTCCCGTGGTAATGTACCCTTGTTCCGCCATTTGCTAAGTACCGCGTACTTAGCCATTTCTGCCCGTGACCAGGTAGTGTACATCCATCACTACCCGGTATGTCCCGTTGTGACCCTTGCTGTCTGGCGTAGCATAGCCGTTATCATCTCCTCCCCAACCTTCTGTGCATAGTTGGGATTCATTATGTACCTTGCCTGTTTAATTGGTACTGATCCTGGTTCCAGTTCAATCTTATGTTGGCAGATCTCAGGTGGTATCCCTTTCAAATCTTCATAGCTCCAAGAAAATATATCTTTGTATATGATAAACAGGCTCTTAGCTTCCTCAAAGAATTTTGGCTCCAAGTCAACCCCAACTTTTACCATTCTTGGTTCCTCCTCAGTTCCCACATTCACTTCTCTCACCTGCTCTTCAGCTGTGATTGTCCATCCAGCCACTACGTCATCCTGTAAACTCACAGTGGTTGGTTCCTCTAGGATTTCTATTTCTCCCTCTCTTTCCTCATAGAAATGTGGTGGGTAACTACTTGTTTCCCCCTCAATTGGTGTTGCTGTTACTGCACCACAACAATACCTTTAAAGCAACTCAGGCCTCCCAGTTGCATTTCTACAACCTGCTCCCACTCTGGGTGTGCAGCAAACAGTGTAGCTTCCTGCTCCTCATCAAGCCCTCCCCTCCAGTCATACTCTCTGACTCCACGATGTCTCCGTGTAGCAGGTAGCCTACGAGATTTCTTAGTGGTGATCTATATCTTATGCTTCCCATCATGCACAGTCAGTAACTGGGAATTCCAATCATGGAATACCCTGGCATGTTTCGGCCATGGTCGACCCAGCAATAAGGAGTAAGCTTCCATGACATCATCCATTTTCAACACAGTCACTGTGATCTTAAAGATCATCTTCTGAATCTGACGTATCTTTACTCCTCTTATCAAGCCTAATGGCTGTACACTCATTTGATCTGCCATTGTTACTATGAATGGGGCTGGTTTCATGTTACTCAGACCAAGCTTCTGCCTTAATTGGTCTGTCATAATATTCACTCCTGAGCCTCCATCTATCAGTACATCAGTCAAGTCCGTGCTTCCAATTCTCAATTGGATTACTAGCCTGGAATCATCAAAGTCCATGACTGTTTCTCGCCCTTCAGGCTTCACATTATAACTTGTCACCCTACTATTCAGGTTTGTGTTCTGTGTTATATGAGCAGTACTTGCAGTACCCCCAGCTCCAGTTGCACTACTTCCCACACTCCCTGTCCCCCCAGAGCCAGATCCAAGCTGCCCGCTTGATCCCCCTGAGCTGACACCTTTGTTGGCCTGTGATCCAAGTGCTCCACTTGATCCATGTCCAACAGGTTGGGATGTCCTGGTTGTAGTCTCAACCTCAACTGTTGGGTCTACTTCTTCATACTCTTCATCTTCCAAATTCTTCTCTCTGTTTTCATCTTCCAAGTTCTTCTCTTGGATTTCTTCTTCCTCACTCATATAACTCAACTGAAGTGGTGTTGGAGAGTCTGAACTCTCCGTTGGCTCTGCCACATCTTCCTCTCCTTCTTTATCTTGTATTTCAGAAACTGGAGTTCCTGCTCTTGGTGTTCCATACCAACTCTGATCAAAGATTTCTGTAAAATCTTTAACCCAGGGATGTACCTCAGATCTTTCCCCTCGTGGTTGATCTTCTTCCTGTACCAAATCCCTTAATCTTTCTTGTAAAGAATAAGAAGGAGTGGCATCCAACTCTGGTTCTTCCGGTATGGGTGATGTACTCTCTGGCCTTAATAGTGTGAGAGGTCCAGATGATTCCCCTATGTCTATTCCTCTCTCCCAGAGATATGGATAATTAGCTTTCAAATAACTTTCTCTTTTTGCTGAATATCTGTGTCTAGCTTCCCTTTCATCACTCATGTCCCATGTCTTTCATATCTTTAATGAGGCAATAACCAAAACTCTCTTCTGTAGTATCTCTCGTATATGCCTGGATTTCTTTCAAGCTTTAATGCACCCTTGGCTATACTAGAAGGCTCCGTTACCATATAACCATATGGCAAGCACGTCTGAAAAAGCTGTTCTTGGTGTAAGTTTGATCCACATGATATCCTTAGGAATCCAATTCTTTACCAGTACAATTTCTTCATGCATATGAGTAAAAACATTCACCTTCCATTCTCCCAGCTTTCAAACTCCACTCGTTTAATGGATAGCAATGCTATCACATAAACCAGTGTTGGTAACCAACTTGCTCTCCCTCTACAGGCCACTTGATAGATCTTTATCACTCCTTTCTCCAGACCCCACTCTGGATCAGCATCATGCACTCTCTTAAGAATGTTTTCCTTGCAACCGTCTGGCAATTCCAAGAACCTCTGAAAGAATTGTTTGGACAATCTTTCTTTCTTAGTTTCACAAGGAATTTGATTCACATCAAATTCCTTGATTCTCCATCCACCATGATCCCACCAGATGTCTGTCACATCTGGTTGTTCTTGACTCAGTTCCCCAGCATGGTCGCCAAATGTCGAGCGGCTTTTACTCACCCATCCCTTAGCTATCCGAGGTGGAAACTCCAAGATAGAAGAGTTGGAAATCTCTAAGCACTCAGCCCGCTCAGAACAATCAGTCGTGACCTACAACTAGTGTATCATGGGGGTGCTTCCTATTTGTATTCCTTCTCGCATTCATATTAGCAAGTTATCTTATTGTCTATGATTAAGTATCAAATTGCTTCTGCAATCTTCCATGTTCCATCTACCCAAGCATTCATTCCACAGCTTCACTCAGGTCTCTCTACACAGTATGAGTATGAAATATGTATCAGATTAATATCTATCAAGTATCAGGCCGAAGCCATGGTGTCTCTAATCTGCTCTACAGTGCATCTCTACATCTTGCATGAATCAAGCATCATCTCGTCGTATCTCCTCCTCTATGTAATCTCCATCCCTGCGCTTCCAAGATTGTGCTCTCTGCCTGATCTCCTCCAGTGATGTCCAAGAAGTGCTCCCCCTAAGAAATGACCCTCTCCATGTTGCTACTCTGCCTATTCTCCCTGCAAACTGTTCTAACCGCCTAACTAACAACTGTCATCCAAGACAGAATTCACGTTCTCTATGCAGATGTCGTTCCCACACAGTCATTCCCTGCCAATGATAACGGTTCCCTGTGAACGTTGTGACAGGCTGTGCCAAGCTGTGTCGGGCTATGACTGTGCCGAGCTATGACTGGCTGTGTCGGGCTGTGTCTGGCTGTGTCAGACTGTGTCAGGGACTGTGATAGACTGTGACTGACTGTGATGGGCTGTGATAGGCTGTGTAAGGCTGTGTTAGGCTGTGACAAGCTGTGTCAGGCTGTGAAAGCCCGTGACTGATTGTGTGAGCCCGCCTACCACCCCTAAGGCTTGTGTCTGTCACCCCTAAGGCCTGTGTTGGTCTGAGCCTACCATCCGTAAGTCTACGCAAAATTAAGGGTACCCCACAGAACCCGTAAAACTGTCTAAGTCCCAAATAGCCCTCTAACAGGTAATAAGAGAGCAGAGATAGCCGAACCCTCAGAAGATAACCGGGAGCGGCAGGGGGGAGGCGGAGCTCCGCCTCCCATCGCGGGAAAAAAATCTGGTAATTACTCTTATAAGATTCTGGCTTGCCATACTTATCAAGTTAACCACAAGATCTTATATAACATTGCCAATGTTACATAAAGTCTTGTGGTTTACATGGTAAGTTTGATCATGCCCACTTGAAATCCCCTTAATCATTGTGGTTAATCACCTGGGATATTAGTAGTGTGTTGTGCCAGACTGGTCATCTTAAACAGGCTAGAAAAATTGGTTAGGACGGAAGACCTGCCGTCGAAGAGAGATGGGAGATCTTCCGGCAAAGCAACGATGGGAGGTCTCCCGGCAAAACAACGTCGGGAGATCTCCCGTCAATTGACTTCCGCCAGCACACACTTTCAACCCATCATCATTTGAAGCAAGGATAGAGTATTCAAGAGCAGAGACATACTTCCTGCATGTGCATGGCCATAGTTACAAAGTGATACCCAAGATGTTAGATAACATTGCCAGTGTGTTAACTAAAGTCTTGTGTATCACTTTGTAAGAATACGGATGCATTCAGAAAAAACCTGCAATGAATGTAGTTAATCACGTGGGTAACAGTAGTGTTTGTGCCACAGTAGTCTTGCGCAAGGTTTATCAATGGTCAAAAGGATGTTCAATGGACTTCTGCCAACTCACACTTTCAACCCATCATCATTTTAACCACAGACAATTCAGGCTTGTGCATGGCCATCTGAATAAAAGTAGTGTACATATGGGGTATACTGTACACCCGGGGTATAATATATGGTCTGGAGTATATATTGAAGTGTCGAAGTGGTGTGAATGTATGTTGTGTGAAGTGGTGTAACAGTATCGCATAGGGAGAGTGATGGCGTGTCAGTAAAAACAGTTGGGAAGTGTATGCAGGTGTGTCAACAGATTGGTGATGTAGTATGAGGATGTGTTGTGTGGGAGTGGTGTGAGGTAGTGGGTGATGATATGATGTTGGATTGGATCCAACAGTAAGTAACCCCAGATGGGTATATAAAAAAATAGTTATCAAAGAATATGAATTGGAGGTAACAGCCTAGCAACTTCATACTAAAAAAACAGTTAGGCTGTGTGATGATAAGAAGAGCATAGTTAGGATGTGTTGTATAGCGGACGCCTGAAGCAAATGGGGGAGCTGGTGGTGTGGGTGTTGAGGTGCTCATCAGAGTGTCAACGCATATGTGGTCAAAGGCAGGTGACTTTACTAAACATCTGAGAATCGGTATGGCATCCTTGTTATATGCTATTTCTTCATAGCTGCCGAGTGGGGTCGAGAACGTCAATGTTGTTGGTGGTGTGTGAGTACATGGGGGTATGCAGATAAGCCTGCAACCTGCATCAAGAAGTGGGTGAGGAAGATGATATAGTGGTGTTATGAGATCAAAGGCAATGTTATTTGAGTGCATCCAATGAGAAGGGTGGTGTGGGAATAGTACAACGGCGGGATTTACGTGGCAAACATAGCTGCATATAGTAGTGCGGATCAGGCCTATACTATCCTGGGGGAGAACAACCGGGTATGTAAAAGAGTGAATTCCATGGACCAAGAGAGAAGACTCCGGCCGAGGCCGGTGTAACTAAGAGCCACTTCGCCTTGTGGCTACTGCCCCGTTTCGAGGGTGGGTCCTATATAAATATGACAGGTGTCCAGGGGATACCAAGTAACCGGGGGTATGAGGTACCTCTGGGTACCCAGGGGTACCGGAGATGGGATGGATTCGAGTTTCCGCTTATTGGTTATGATGGATGTGAGAGAGCGAAGTGTCGTAAGGTGGATGTCTTTAAAGCAAGTATGGATGGAGGTGGTGGGGATTTAAAATTATCTTGAAGTGTTGAGATACTGTCATTGTGTATGCCCCCTCTGGTGCCTGCGGAGATGACGGAGAGTGGGCCCGTGGCCCACCCTCATCGGCGAATAGCAAGGATAAGCGGAGTGTATTTTTGGCGCTTCTTGAGGATGGAGGTGTGCGGGAAGTGGTCATGGCAGTACGTGAATTTGATGAAGTGTATGATTAGTGGTGGGGTAGGAGTAGAGGGTGGAAGGGCGTTGGTGGGAAGTCCCTGAACTAAGAGGATGTTCGGGCATAGCCTAGCGGGACATGTGCATGTAGCATGGGGTTGGAAAATACAGGGTAATAGCCAGGATGGTACTGTATGGTCTGGGGGGTCTACCTTGGTAAGTGCCAGCATTGATGAGTGAGAACCATCTAGTTTCTTTATGTCGTTGTAATAGTTTGTGGATGTGTCATACAGCTTGATTGTGCCTCGCGATACGAAGGCCATGCAAGACTGGGTGGGGGCATTTATTGAGGATATGTGGCCAAGTGTCAATTACTGCACGTATATGGGAGCAGAGGGGGTAGTGTGGGGATGAAAAAATGGTTGGCCAGAAGGTATGCTTACGCTGGTGCCCTATATACTGGGCAAATCTAAGCTTAAGTGTTTGTTTGATTTGTGCGTCGGAAGCGGCTTTAGTGTGTCAGAAGTGGTTGGACAGTTTATGATGAAGTACTATGGAATGTGTCCATTTTTGGATATGTTGTTTGGTGTGACTGAGAGATGTAGCGGCTTGTTTGTTGGCTTCTTTAGAGAGAGTAGAGCGGAGGTTACGAATAGGTTTAGGACGTTCGGGGGGCTTGGAATTGGATGTATTAGCCAGAAAGGGTGCATATGTGTAGTGTGGATGGGGTCTGTGGGGGGTTCTACTGGGGGTTTGGAGGCCCCTAGTTGGGCAAGGAGGTCAGCCTCCTCGTTCCCGTTGATTCCGGTATGTGAGCGTACTTTAAGAAATTGAATGGGTTGGTTGATTGAGATGGCTAAAGTGATGATTGCTGAGATCTGGGTGGTGATGGTGGGAGGATGGGCTGGCTATGTGGTTTCGCAGGAGAAATAGCAAAGTTAAGTTGTCTGTAAAAATGTAGTATGGTGAGGGGAATGCGTGTAGCTGGGAGAGGGCTTCGTAGATGGCCATAAGTTCGGCACGTAGTATGGTTGCGGGGCTCGGAAGTCAGTGGGCTGTACCAGTGTTAGTGGCCGCGTGGTAGACTCCATATATTCCGGCGCAGGAGCCAGCTTGGGAGCGATCTGTGTAGTGTGCATGTGCTGAGGGGTATTTTAAAGAGGTAGGGCCTAGATGAATTGGAGGTGCTCCAACATAGGTGATATTGAGTGACGGGATGGGGCGGGGAGGGGTCGGAATCCATGTTTTGTTTGTTTTTGGTTTGTATGGGGATCGAGATGGGGTGTATAAAGGTGGCGTTGGAAAGGATGTGATAGCCATGACAGTAAAAGTTTAAGGTGGGTAGAGAAGTCTATAGGTATATAGGTGTGGGAAGCGTTGTGGACTAACAAGATTAGGGTTAGAGTGGGTTCTTTGTGCCGTAGGTATTTAGGGAAGGGTGGGTTGCGTATGTATCAAAGTTGTTTGGGTTCAATGGCCACCAAAGGAGTAACGTCAAGAGGGAGTGGTAGAAGGGGGTGGTGATGGTCAGGCATTTTTTGTTGAGTTAGGATGATGATGGTTGAGGTGGAAGGGCAGGAGTGTGTAGCCTGGCGGGCCCATTGAAGGGCCTCGTGTGCAAGTGGCCCTGTGGGCGGGTGAGCGAGGCCTCCTCCTGTCCATGTGTGCTGGGTAGCGGTTCCTAAAGCATCGAATATACGGTCACGTGGATGTGGGCTGTTGTATGTGGAGAGCTCCATGGGGCAGGTTAGTGGGCTGGACTAATATGAATGAGTCAACTGAAATGAGGCGATGAGGAGTTTGAGGATGTCTGAGGGGAGGGTAGTATGGGAGTAGGCTTGCGCCTGTTTGTTGAGGTTACGAGGCTTCTTAGTAGGGGTATCGCAGGTAGGTATCGGTTAAGAAGCCAGCTGACCTCTGTGGCAAAGTCTTGTTTTGGAGGCTGTAGCTGGCTATTCTGTGTGTCAGAGGTGGAATATTTATACCAAAACCAGGCAAGCCGGACATTGGGAATGGATCCGGAAAAACTACCGTTGATTGTGTAAATGTTGGATTGTGAGGTGTTGGGGCATATTAATGGGTGGCCGGGCATAATATCTTTGTCTGGGTTGCATTCGGTGATGTGTATTTGTATATTAGGAGTGGCTAGTGGTTGGCCGATGTAGCGGGTGTTAGTGGGTTGGGTTTGCGAGACATGATGTTGGTGGGTGTGCCTTACATAGGTGGTGTTTGTGGTTTTGTGGAATCTGATGAGGAGAGTGCGGTTATGAACCGGGTCGCAGTCGTCATGTGATCCAAAGAGGTCGTCTTCAATTTGCCATGTGTTATCTTTTGCTGGGAATCCCTCCCATTTACACAAATAGTATGTATCAACACATATCGCTCCGAAGGTGTCAAGTGATGTTTGGGTTTTGATGCCGAGGATAGCTTCAATGACGAAGGCCTTGGGGTGGTCTGGGTCTGGTAGGTGGGGGTACGGTGGAGGAGTGGGCGACAATTGGGATATAGGGGGTGATTGTTGATGTGTGTTAGGTGATGTCGGTGACATACAGGGAGGTGCGGTGAGGGGGGGTGGGAGGGGGGGGGGGGGGGGGGGGGGTATAGACTGGGGGGTTTTGAGATGCTTTAAGTAGTTGTAGTGTTGATGGGGCTGGTGCTGTTCTGAATTCCGGGAGGAGGTCTTGGATATTGTGCGGGTAGAGCTTGCATGGCATATCACATTGTAAGGTGCAGGATGCAGATGGGTGGCAAAAGATGAGACGCAGATGGAGTAGGTAGCGGCGTGTCTTAATCGTGGCCCGTGAGTGTTTTAAGGTGAATTGACTTGAGGTTAGGAGCCGGTGTCCATCCGCAGTGGTGAGTTGGGCAAGGTTAGTGATATGTCGAGCTTTGAAGTAGGCGAGGATGTGTTTTTTCTGTTTAGGATGCGAGTTTTCAAATTGTGAGGAAGAGGGGCTATTGTTCCATGCGCGTTCAAGTGGTGATATAGAGGTGGGATAGCCAGGAAGATCAGTTTGGATGCTTATTTTCATTTGGCGCAGGAGACAGAGGGTGCGGGCGGTGGGTGAGTGGAGGCAAGATTGGGGGTGGGGTGGGGAGGGAGTATAGCCCGTTGTATTTGGAGGCAAGGTGCTTGAGTAGTCCTTGGAAAATGAGCCCTAGACGACCCGGGTCGTTGAGGGCTTCTAGGAGTTGTGTACCAAGAGTGCGGGCATATGAGATAATAAGAGGAGTGGATCCTATGCCATAATTGTCTTGGGGGAGCTGAGTGAGGACGTTGAGGGTACTGGTAGGTAATCCACATATACGTTTGGTGAGTTGGATAATATTTTTGTCCAATTGTCTAATGTCAGGCAGGGGAAAGGGGGGTGCATGAAAGGCGTATTGGATTTGTGGATGGAGGATTTGTTGGATGATAGCTAGGTTGGGACGAATGGAAATGGGGGATTTGAGAAGGGCTAGGCTCTTGTTGTTTAGTTTAGAAAGAGTTGTTTGCTTTTGGATGTTCTGGAGGTAAGCGATGGGACTAGTTGGATGCCTAGGTATGTGTAGGGTTCATCTGGACCTAAGAATGGAAAAGGTTTTTGTTGGTAACGGATGTGGAGCTTGCAGTGGGAGGCGATCGTAGATTTAGTGAATTTGCTGTTATGTGTGGCTGCAGTGACCGCACATTTGTGAAGACTCAGTTCCATGCCTGACCATTGATTAAAGCGGGAGAGTTTATCGACCTTGCGGTTGAGATGTTGTGGCTTGTGTGCTAGGATAGCGAGGTCGTCTGCGTAAGCGGCTGCGGATATTTTGTTTGTAGACATTTTGTATTGGTATCCTAAGTTGCCTCGGGCGAGCCATCTTAGTAATGGTTCAAGGAAGATAATAAAGAGATAGAGGCTCAGCGTGTCCCCTTGGATGGTGCCGCGTAGGATGGGAATTGGGGGGGTGGAGCCATAGTAGGAACCAGAATATTTTGTGGTGTTGTTGGTATAGATGTTACCGATGAGTTGGATGGCGTCGGTGGGGTAACCTAGATCTGACATGATGGCCAATAATCTAGGGTGGTCCAGAGAGCCGAAGGCGTTTTTGAAGTTGATATAGAGGAGGTAGATGTCTTGTTTGGTAAGCTTAGCATCTTCTAGGGCGGGGATAACGTATTGTATCGGACGGATTGTGCTTCGTGTGGCCCGGAATCCTTCTTGGGGGTCGCTTAAAATCTGGTGTTGTTCTCCGTAATTAGACAACATCCTTGTTAGGGTACTGGTGAATAATTTATATAGTGTTGGCGAGGGCTATTGGTCTGTAATTACTTAGAGCTGTTGGGTCATCTTTTTTGAACATGCCGTACGGGACACTTGGCCTCATATCCTTAGCAAATGTCCCCACCCAGTTATACATGGCCTTCGTATTGCTAGACATAACCAAGCCGTATGGCACATCCACAAACTACTCCAACGGCATAAGGAAACAAGATGATTCTCACTCATCAATGCAGGCACATACCAAGGCAGACCCCTAGATCATACAGTACCCACCTGGCTACTACCGTGCGCCTGCCATCCCCACGTTACCTGCACATGTCCTGCCAGACTTTGCCCTGATATTCTATTAGTCCAAGGACTCCCCATAAATGTCTCCCCACCCTCTACTCCATCCCCATCACTCACCATCCACTTCATTGAATTTACATACTGTCATGACCGCTTCCCACACACCTCCATCCTTGAAAAACGTCAAAAGTACGCCCCGCTTATCCTCGGCTGGGCCACCGGCCCACTCTCCGTCATCTCCGCCGGCACCAGAGGTGGCATCCACAATGACAGCATTTCAACACTACAAGATAACTTCAAGCTCCCCACCACTTCCATTCATACATGCTTTAAGGACATCCACCTCACTACACTTCACTCCCTTACAGCTATCATAACTAACAAACAGAAACTCAAAACCACCACATCCTTCGTACCTCAGGGTACCCCTGGGTACCCACGGGTACCCTAGGCACCCAAAGTACCTCATACCCCCGGTTACTAGGTGTCTCATAGACACTTGTCATCTTTTACAGGGCCCACCTCCGAAAGGGGGTAGTAGCCATAAGGCGAAGTGGCTCTTAGTTACGCCGGCTTCCGGAGTCTTCTCTCTCTCTCTTGGACATATGTGAACCCACCCTGAGGATATTATACATGAAATCTGGCTACAAGCTTCTGACTCATACACACCCACGGTCAATAACTGCTTGCACCCTAACCTACACCAACACAACTGTTTATGTAAAGTAAAACACTACCCATGGCACGATCTTGATGGCTTCTCACTTGAAAAGCGAGGCCGACCCAAAGACCACATCATTAACTTCTTTACCCAAGACCTATTCTACTCATGCCTAAAAGCTCTTTCTAAATCAAAAGTCACGGGCCCAGATCTAATCCCCAACGCCATCCTACAAGCACTTCTCTCCTCTTAATTTTTTTTCAACTTTGCTACCTATTTCAACATATCCCACTCTCTTGGAAACATAGCCGAACCATTCTATTTTAGGGAGCAGTGAGGGGATGGAAACTGGGTAGGCCAGAAGGTATGTTTACGTTGGTGCCCCATATATTGGGCATATCTAGATTTGAGCGTTTGTCGGATTTGTGTGTCAGATGCGGCTTTGGTATTCCAAAAGTGATTGGACAATTTGTGGTGAAGTGTAGTGGAGTGTGTCCATTTTTGGACAACTCGCAGACGCCCGTTATGTCAGCCAACCCTTAGACACACCTAGAATCCAAATACATACCACAGAGTGCAACGCAGACAAAGATATTATGCATGGCCCCCTTATATGCCCCAAACCTCTACTATCCGATATCTACACACTTAATGGCAGCTTCGCCGGTTCCATTTCCAATATACGACTCACATGGCTCTGGTACAAATACTCCACCTCCACCACACATACCAACCTGCACCCGCCGAAACAAGACTTTGCCACGGAGATCACTTGGCTTCTCAATTGCTATATTAGCGATACCCCCACTAAGAAGCCGCGTACCCTCAGCAAACTATCTCAAGCCTGCTCCCATGTCACCCTCCCACACGACATACTAAAATTCCTCATCACCTCACTTAAACTAACGCACTCTTATTATTCCAGCCCACTTACCTACCCCATGGAGCTCTCTTCATACGATAGCCCCCATCCCCAGGACTGTATATTTGGCGCATTAGGAGCCGCTACCGAGCACACATGGGCAGGAGGCGGCCTGGCCCACCCACCCGCAGGGCCTCTCGCTCACGAAGCCCTTCAATGGGCTAGGCATTCTCTACACTCCTCTCCCTCCACCTCCACCATTCTCATCCTAACCCAACAACAAACCCCTGAGCACAAACACCCCCTACTCCAATATCCTCCTGGTGTCACTCCATTAGTGGCCATTGAACCCAAACAACTTCGATACGCACACAATTTACCCTTCCCAAAATATCTGCACCACAAAGAACCTACCCTCACAATCATCTTACTTATCCACAATGCCTCTTATACCCATGTACCTCCAGACTTCCTCGACAACCTCAAACTCCTCCTGACCGGCACTCGTGGCATGATGCTCACATCCCTCCCCCCCCCCCACCCATACACAACCCACCCTATAGACCAAAACCACACAAAAACTGGACTCAGACCCCTCCTTGTCCCCTCTTCCAATCAATACCGCCCTAGTTAATGCACCCCCGATTCACATAGGCCCTATTACCCCTAAATATCCCCCAGCACACGCCCACTACACAGATGGCTCCCACTCCGGCGTCTATGCCGGCTATGGGGTATACCACGCCGCCACTAACAAGGGAATCGCCCACCGGCTCCCAGGGCCGGCGACCATATTACATGCTGAACTTATGGCCATCTGCGAAGTCCTCTCTCAACTTAACACATTCCCTTCACCATATTACATTTTCATAGACAGCCTAAACTCACTTTTCCTCCTACGTAACCACATTGCATGCCCATCCTCCCACCTCCACCATCCGGACCGTAATCTCATCTCCGTAATCATAGCCCTCGCTATCCAATCAACAAACCCATTCAATTCCATAAAGTCAGATCACATACTGGAATCACCGGGAACGAGGAGGCTGACCTCCTTGCCCAACTGGGGGCTTCCCAACCCCCAATAGAACCTCCCGCAGACCCCATCCACATTGCACACACGTACCTTTTCTGGCTAATACACCCAATCCCAAGCCCTCCTGACCCTAAACCTATCCGTAACCTCCGATCTACACTATCTAAGGAAGCCAACAAACAAGCCACTGCATCTCTCAGTCGCACCAAACAATACATCGGTTTGTGAGGTGTGTTGTTGATGAGTGTGTGCTAGATAGTTGGTGTTAGTTGTTTTGTGAAAGTTTATGAGGAGTGTATGGTTATGTGCTGGGTCACAATCATCATGCGATCCAAATAGGTCGTCTTCTATTTGCCAGGTGTTATCTTCTGCGGGAAATACCTCCCATTTACATAAGTAATAGGTGTCAATGTAGGTTGCGCCGTGGGGGTCGAGTGATGTTTGGGTTTTAATGCCAAGGATAGCCTCTATGACATAGGCTTCGGGGTGATCTGGGTCCGGAGGGTGGTGGCGAGTTTGTGGAGTGGTGGTTATTGTGGGGCTAGGGCGGGGTGTTTGTTGAGGTGTATTGGGTGGGGTGGTAGGTATGGCGGGAGGTATGGTGGGGGAGGGGGTGTGCGGGGAGGGGGTGTGCACGGAGGTGTGTGCTGGTGTATGAAGAGAGGCTTGAAGGAGTTGTAATATTGATGGGGCTGGGGCAGTTCTGAATTATGGGAGAAGATCTTGTTTGTTGTGTGGGTAGAGTGTGCAGGGGAGGTCGCATGTTAAGGTGCAGGAGGGAGATGGGTGGCAGAAAAGGGAGCGGAGGTGTAGTAAGTATCGACGAGTTTTGATCGTGGCCCTGGAGTGCTTTAAGGTAAATTGGCATGGGGTTAAGAGTCGATTGCCGCTGGCTGTGGTGAGTTGGACCAGGTTAGTAATATGGCGGGCTTTAAAGTAAGCAAGGACATGGTTCTTTTGTTTAGGGTGTGAGACTTCAAATTGTGAAGAAAAGGGGCTGTTACGCCATGCGAGTGCAAGTGGGGATATAGAGGTGGGGTGTCCAGGGAGATCGGTATGAACGCTTATCTTCGTTTGGCGCAGGATGAGATGTAGGGCAAACGTCGCGCACCTCACTTCGGTAAGCTCCCCTTCACGTCATAGTTACTTGCTTTGATGCGCGCGCCTAACTCCCAAACTGGCCGCCGGGCCAACTCGGAGCTTCGGCTGCTCACCGGGACATAATGGTCCCCTTTTGCTCCTCCACAAGACCCTCGCTCACTTTGGGCCTAGTGGAAATTCCCTTTGGTTGTTGGCAGACTGGAACAGCTCCCCACACCTTGGTCACTTTCCGGCTCGCACGCTTACTCACTAGGTTTTGGTCACAACGGGCTTGCACCGTTCTCGGGGTTACTACTCCCTACATGTACTTCTGTGACTGTCCGCGGGGGTTTCACAAACAACATCGTCCTTTTATGGCAAACTACCACGAAGACCCTTGACTCCCGGTGATGAGTCGCGGTGAGTCTTGGCCCACCCACCACGGCCCCAATGGACCTTGATGAGTCCCAAGACTCCCCACGACTCCCACCACAAGGTCTCCGCCCCATGGTGAGTCCTCTGCCACCCCCACTAAGACTGTCGCGGCCCTTTGCCTTGAGGGCAGGGGGTCGGGACACACGAGGGGCTGCCCTTGTGGTGGGGGCAGCGGCAGCGATAGGTATGGGGGGGCTGAAGCACCCTTGAGTGCCCAAGGCACTCAGGGAAGCGGAGGCGCTCATTAGGTGGAGCCCCGCACACCGGGTTGCGGTGGGGGTGGCTCCACAAGGGGTGGTGGTAGCTTAGCGGGACTTAGTGGGGGTGGCATAGGACTCACCATGGGGGCGGAGACCTCGTGGTGGGAGTCGTGGGGAGTCTTGGGACTCATCACGGTCCATAGGGGCCGTGGTGAGTGGGCCAAGACTCACCGCGACTCATCACCGGGAGTCGAGGGTTTTCGTGGTGGTTCGCCATAAAATGGCATGGCTGGTTGTGAAACCCCCGCAGACAGCTACAGAAGTATATATAAGGGGAGTAGTGACCCCGAGAACGGTGCAAGCCCGTTGGTGACCAAAAACTAGTGAGTAAGCGACCGAGCCGGAAAGCGACCAAAGAGTGGGGAGCTGTTCCGGACTACCATCTACCAAAAGGGAATTCGCCTAGTCCCAAATAGGTGGAGGGTTTAGTGGGAAGCAAAGGGGGACCGTTATGTCCCGGTGAGCAGCCGAAGCTCCAAGTTGGCCCGGGCGGCCAGGTTGGGAGTCAGGCGCGCGCATCAAAGCGAGTAACTATGACTTGAAGGGGAGCTTACCGAAGTGAGGTGCGCGACACTTTGTATCAGAGCTTAGAGTTCAGTACGCGATCGTCCTTGGGATTGGCCTCATCATGGGGTCGGGCAAGCCAAAGCGAAAGCGGAACGGCCCAAAAGATGATGATCCTGGTGAGTCCGATGGGGGCGACGTGTCACCGAAGCGGCTGTTTGAGGAAGCGACGCAAGTTTCTGAAAGCGAGGCCGCTCAAGAGCGGGAGGAATCCGAGGAGTCGGAGCCCGAGGAATCCGTGAGAGCTCCGACCGACCAACAGATGCCTCCCATGCCGGCAGCCTTTTGGGAAGGGTTGTTGGCGCAGTTTGGCGGGACGTTGAAAGACGTGTTGAAGGCGGCTAATGCCACTTCCACTAAGACAAAGTTTAAGGTGAAGCCTAAGGAACCCGGCACCTTCGAGGGCGTCCGAAATCGGAAGGCACTCAACACCTGGCTCCTGGAGCTAGAGCATTACTTCCGGGCGGCCAAGTTGAGTGACGAGGATCGGGTGGAAGTGGCTCCCACCTATTTGAGGGGCTATGCTCAACAATGGTGGCAGAAACGCCTTCACGACCGAGGCCCAAGCCCAGAAACCTTGAACTGGAGTGGGATCAAGGAATTGATGAAGAGACAGTTTGTGCCCCTCAACGCGTCATGGCTTGCTTGGGACAAGATGAGGAATTTGAAGCAAACAGATGACATTCGGGGGTATGTCCAGGCTTTCAATGTGCTGTTGCTCAAAGTCGCGGACATGGCAGAACCAAAATGGTCTTCAACTTTGTGGCGGGACTGGCCCCATGGGCCAGGCGGAAGTTGGAAGAGAAGCCACCCAAGACTTTGAACGAGGCAATTGAGAGGGCTGAATGTTTCTCGGATGTCCCTAGGGGTGAGAGACAAGGCCGTACGGAGCTGAACCACAAGAAGACCCGGCGGGAAGGTGACTCCTCCTGACCGGAAAAGAAGTGGGATAGGCCACGCGGCGACAATGGCACGTGGAAATCAAAGGGAGGGCCTTCACACGTCAAGGCGGCACCCGGTGCTTCGAAAGGAAAAGCGGGTGGAGCGGCTTATGGCGGACAGAAGGCGACCTTTGATGGAGTGTGTTTCAATTGCGGGGAGCCCGGGCACATGGCCAAGAAGTGCACAAAACCTCGACAATTGAACATGACTCGGGCAACCACGGAGCTGTCGGAAGATACCATCAGTCGCTTGGTGGAAGCGGTGGTCGCCAGGACTTGCAAGGTAGGCAACTATTCTTGTGAGTTGTATCAGGAAACTGGCGCCCAGCGTAAAGGGAGTCAATTATTGTTCGTGGATGGGATAATATCCGGAACTAACGTGTCGTTGTGGGTGGACACAGGAGCGTCGCACTCCTTCATGACGCCGGCGGCAGCGCGAAAGTTGGGACTCCCGACAAGTGACGTGGGGGCCTCTATTGAGGTGCGTTCTGCCAAAGGAAAACCACAGTTGGCGACAAGGTTGGCGTTTGATGTTCCTCTTCAACTGGGGAGTTGGGAGGGACGTGAGAACTTCACCATCTGCGAGATCGATGGAGTGGATCTCATTTTGGGGATGACCTTTTTGAGCAAATCCGGAGCGGTCATAGATGGCCGCAAGAGAGTAGTCACGCTGCCATGTGGGAATGGTGGCGAGGTTTTACGAGTGTCGGAAATGCCCAAATCCGTGGGAGGGCGAATAAACCTTCTGTCAGCAAAGGAGTGGGCCGTGGAGGAGGCACACGAGCCCCAATTTTGCTTTACATTAGAGAAGTGAAAGGAGAAGGCGATGGGGAGCCGAGCCCAGATTGGATCAATGGGATTTTGGAGAAATACCAGGATGTGATGCCGGAGGATTTACGAAGCGGCTTGCCACCGCGAAGAGGAGTTGACCACAAGATTGAGGTGATACCGGGATCGGAACCGCCTGCCAAGGCGCCCTACCGGTTGATCCACAGAGAGTTGGTCGAGCTGAAGACTCAGCTCAAGGATCTAATGTCAAAGGGGTACATCCGGCCGAGTAAGTCACCTTACGGAGCCCCGGTGCTATTTGCAGATAAAAAGGATGGGACTCTGCGGATGTGTGTCGATTACAGGGCTCTGAATAAGGTGACTATCAAAAACCGGTACCCTTTGCCAAGGATCGACGACCTTTTCGATCGGTTGGCAGGAGCGAAGTATTTCAGCCGGATCGATCTTGCGCTCCGGCTATCATCAAATTCGAGTGGCGGAAGGAGATGAGGAGAAGACCGCGTGCAGGACAAGGTATGGTTCATATGAGTTCTTGGTGATGCCTTTTGGGCTCACCAATGCACCAGCGACATTTAGCACGCTGATGAACAGCCTTTTACAGGAGTGGTTGGATGACTTTGTGATCGTGTACATCGACGACATCTTGGTGTATTCGAAAACAAAGGAGGAGCACCTGGAGCACCTCAAAAGGGTGTTCCAGAAATTGCGAGAAGGGAAGCTGTATGCCGAAGCTTCAAAGTGCGAATTCGGGGTCACAAAAGTGGAGTTCCTGGGGCATGTGATTACACAGGATGGGATCAAAATGGATGACAGAAAGGTGAGGGCGATCTTGGACTGGGAGCCTCCGACTTCGGTCCCGGGAGTGCGATCCTTCCTAGGACTCGCCTCCTATTACCGGAAGTATGTGAGAAATTTTGCCAAGATTGCGGGGCCGCTGTCAGACCTTCTGTGTAAATCTAAAGTCTGGGCATGGAACACCTTTTGTGGCCAAGCTTTTGCTGAATTGAAGCAGCGGATGGCGGAAGCTCCAGTCTTGAAAATCCCGGAGTTCGATCGTCCGTTCGAGATACATACAGATGCGTCGGACTTCGCGATTGGGGGTGTACTGATGCAAGATGGACGTCCAGTGGCTTACGAAAGTAAGAAACTGAATGAAGTGGAGCGACGGTGGCCGACGCACGAGAAAGAGATGAAGGTGGTGGTGCATTGTCTTGAGCTTTGGCGCCACTATGTTGGTTCCAACCCAGTGAAGGTGTTCACGGACAATGTCACGGTGAAGTATTTTGCCACGCAGCCCAAGTTGTCCCCAAAACAACTTAGGTGGCAAGATACTTTGGCGGTGTTCGACGTGGATATCCAGTACAAACCGGGACGAGACAACGTGGTGGCCGATGCTTTAAGTAGAAAGCAGCAGCTCTTGTTGGTGTACAAGGGCGAGACGGCGCTCCAAAGGAAGATCCGGAAGGCTTGCCGGAAGGATGAGCTGGCAAAGTCCGTGATGCAGGACTTGAGGAAGGGGGGTAAATCGCAGTCCCACTTGCAAAATGGACTGCTCCGGTATAAGCAAAAACGTCTCTACGTGCCGAAGGGAGGGATCAGAGATAGTCTCTTGAGAGAATGTCATGATAGCCCGCTTGCGGGCCACGGCGGAGCCAAGCGCACTACGGCACTCTTGAAGAAAGAGTATTTCTGGCCCAAACTGAGGCAGGAAGCAGAGGAGTATGTCAAGACATGCACCACATGCCAACAAAACCGGAGCGAGTACAAAAAGCAAGCGGGGCTGTTACAACCTTTGCCAATTCCAGAAGGGACTTGGGAAAGCGTCTCGATGGATTTCATGACTGCTATGCCGCTGTCAAAAGGATTCGATGCAATCATGGTGGTGGTGGATAGGTTCAGTAAAATGGGCCATTTCATCCCCACCAAGGAGACGGCAACGGCGCAGGAGACAGGGCGACTTTACTTCGCCCACGTCTTAAAACATCATGGAGTCCCGAAGGATATTGTCTCGGACCGCGATCCAAAGTTTACGAGTAAATTTTGGAGGGCACTTTGGAAGAAGATGGGGACGAGGCTGAAGATGAGCACCGCCTTCCGACCTACGACCGACGGCCAAACAGAAAGGGTGAATTCCGTAGTGAAGCAGATCTTGCTGAATTACGTGTCGGCAGACCAAACAGACTGGGTGGAACACTTAGACACGGCAGAGTTCTGTTATAATAACACAGAACACTCCGCAACGGGAGTTTCCCCTTTCGTATTGGTCTATGGAAAAGCACCTCTGGTGCCGACAAGTTGGGCCGCCCAGGACGTTGAGGAACCGGCAGTAGCGGCGGTACTGGAAGAACGCGAGCGTTTGTTGAAGCTCGCAAAGTACAATATTGCCAAAGCTAGGAAACGGTATGAAAGGCAGGCGAATCGGAAGCGGAGGGAAGTGAAGTTTGAGGCAGGCACAGAGGTCTGGTTGAACATCAAGAATTTCCGACTACCTCCGGAAGTGAGTCCGAAGTTCGTACCTCCGTATGCGGGACCCTTTCGCATTCGGAAGGTTATGAATGAGGATGTGTATGAATTGGAGCTGCCGGCAAACAGCAAGGTGCACCCAGTATTCCATGTCTCCCTTTTGAAGCCTTACTTCAAAGATGAAGCGCGTCCGAATCGGCATCAAGTGTTGCGTCCGCCACCTATGCTTGTTGGATCATGAAAATGAACCGAGTACGAGGTGGAGGCAATACTTTAGTCGAGGAGGTTCAGGAACCGAGAAACGGAGTATCTCGTCAAATGGAAGGGCTATCATCATGTGGAGGCATCTTGGGTGCGTGCCTCAGAAATGGGAAACGCATCCGAGGCGGTTGCAGCTTTCGAAGGGCGACCTCAAAAGCGGAAGAAGCGTTGATGGGGACATCAACCTTGGAGCGTGGGGGAGGAAATGCATGCTTAGCCCGGCTAAGCTAGCTTAGGAATCCAATTGCAAAAACTTGTATTGTACAAAACGTGCTATAAATGAAATGGATTCCAAATGTTGTGCGTCCTATTTTGTTTGGAATGGTGATGCATGGTATGGTTGGCTAGTGTGTAGAATGCATGCTAGCTTATAAAAGTGGGAGAGGTAAATTGGGTTAATCGTGTGTTTGCGTAGTGCCGAAATCGGGTGACCCCCATCCAAGGGGCAAGGAAACTTGCGCCTTCTTTGGGAGTTCACGTGCTAGTGCGCACCTGGCGCGTGCGCGTACTATAATTGTGCTACCGAGGGGGTTGCCTTGTAGTGCGGGCTAACGCGGAAGCTACGTGCTTCCGTTCACGTACTATAATCGTGTAGCCTCGGGACGAAGTCGTAGTGCGGCTTCGGCGTGTTCCCGTACCTCAGGCCAGCATTCCAAGGCGGACCCAATTGTAGTGATTGGGGCGCACGGTTGGTTCAAGGTTATCTTCCTAGTCAAAGAGGGTTCCAAGGAACCCTTGCTCAAGGTGATGCCAAAAGCGGCATCATGAGCGGTCGCAAGCAATGTTGTTGCAGTAAGGCGATTCGATCCTCGGGGAGGATCGTTCCTTGGCCTTGAAGTAGGCCAAGAAGAGTGCACTGGGAGGAGCTGGAGAGGCTCCACCCTTGGCCGGGACTTGGAGGAAGTCGGCCGAACTAGCTAGTGGAGAGTAGAGTCAAGTGTGGGGTTTGGTTCTTTGCCATGGGACGCCATGGTACGGAAACAAACTCCTTGATGTGGGACGCCACAACTTGGATGTTCGTTTCTACAAAATGGACAAGTCGATGAGGAGATCGACTCCCTGTTGGTAGGGGTGTGTGTCGCGGCCCTTTGCCTTGAGGGCAGGGGGTTGGGACACACGAGGGGCTGCCCCTGTGGTGGGGGCAGCGGCAGCGATAGGTATGGGGGGGCTGAAGCACCCTTGAGTGCCCAAGGCACTCAGGGAAGCGGAGGCGCTCACTAGATGAAGCCCCGCACACCGGGTTGTGGTGGGGGTGGCTCCACAAGGGGTGGTGGTAGCTTAGCGGGACTTAGTGGGGGTGGCATAGGACTCACCATGGGGGCAGAGACCTCGTGGTGGGAGTCGTGGGGAGTCTTGGGACTCATCACGGTCCATAGGGGCCGTGGTGAGTGGGCCAAGACTCACCGCGACTCATCACCGGGAGTCGAGGGTTTTTGTGGTGGTTCGCCATAAAATGGCATGGCTGGTTGTGAAACCCCCGCAGCGGCAGTGGCATTTGTGCTGGGAAGTCTCTCTCCCTCCCTTCTATTGCCTTGCGAGTTTGCCTGCTTTGCTTCATTGCTCATGTGCTTTGTGGAGGCGACTTGCCGCGGGTGGTGATGGCACATAACCCTCTTCCCCAATCGCTTAAGGTGCCTTTGGAGTTTAGGGATCCTTGTGTTCTTATCTTCTTCTCTTGCTTTTGAGATTCTTAGTTGACATCGATGACAAGTGTGAGGGTCTGTGATTCACCCGGGGTTCCACAATCCTCACTAATCCGTTGATTTTGTGGGGGCTTGTGATGGGACCAGGTGAGGATCCTCACTTACTTTGAAATTTCTTGAGCATGCAGTTGGGGATATGGGCTGAGGAGACCTATAAGTTATCGCGCCTTGAAGTGGCTGCTGCCTGCAGCCCCAAATTCAACCCGACTGCTCCTGGTTTGGCATGCTACAGCCTATGTTTTGGCTTTTGTTGTTCTGTCGTCAATGGGGCAGCTCCACCTGTCTGGTCTGTCTCTTGAGGCCTGCATACAGACCATACCATGTCTTTTGATCCTTGACAACAGGGCCTGTGGATTAATGAGCTAGGTTGTAATTTCTTTGGGCCATAGAGGATCTGGTTTTATGGGGGCTGCCTCGGCGGGTTTGGGACTCTAAGGACGTGGTGGCCTTGAATGTTATGGCGGCAGCCTGATAAGGCACCGACCTGCTCGTTTTCGGGCCTGTTTTTGGTGTGTGATGGATCATAGTGAGGTGTTCTTTGCAAGCTTTAACATGGACCTCTTGAAGGATGAGGATGGTAAGCTGTAATGGAATCCTACCTATAGTTTTGGCCTTGTCATGACATCAGGTCTATGACCTGCAATCTGAGTTTTTTATGTGCCAAAGAGGCTGGATCTCGGTCGTTCAAGTTGCTTGTGTGTACAAGTCTTGAAGTTGCAATTTGACAAGCTGAATTCACATTCCCTTGACACCTTGTATGATTACATGTCTCGGGGTGAGTACAAATGGTATGGAATCTATTTCATCATGCCCAAGTAGGAGTGCTTGGAGGCATGTTTTGATTCCAGGCTGGTCCTTATGCCTTGCTTGATGCATGATAAGGTAGGCTACTGCTAATTATTTTGTCATACCCAAGATGTTTGCTTGAAGGGCATGTCTTGAATCTGTAATATTGTAGGCTGGTTTCACATACCCAAGATGTTTTGCTCTATGCATGTCTTGTTGTAATTGTGATGCCAAGAAAGGGTATGACAGGCTGCAGCAATCTGTTTTTTCAGAACACAAGATGCTTGCTTATACGCTTGTCTTGTTGTCATGACCTGTACATGAACAAACCCTGCCCTCCCACCCTGTTTTATCAAGAATGATTAGGTGATGTCAATTCATGGGAAGCTATGACAAGAATGGAAATGTTAGATGGTGCCCTGTTTTGGGCTGTTTATGTCTTTAATTGACAATGACCCTAGTAGGATCTTGTCCATGTCTTGACATGACGTGAATATCTTCCCACTCTTCCTTTTCCAGTGTACTTGGTGGTTCTTGTACACACCATCTACCACTTTCCTTTTTGGTTATTTCTTCATCATGTTGATATACTAATATGGTTTGTTTCTGGCCTGGCAGAAGGTCCCTCCATGACAAAGATATGGAGCAATGACCTTCATAAGGTATGTCCTCCAGCAAAAACTTGTTGGTGAATTTGGGCACGCAGGTCTTTGAGATAAACATAGTGCTTTTGAGGTTTATCTTCATACCGATATATTGAGCTAGGCCCAGGTAAAACCACCTGCAGGAGTATGTGTACACCTTCTACATGATCCGGTCAATGCACACTACTCGTATTAGATGGTTTCTTGTAGCTGATGCCTTGTATCAGTTTTAGATACTCTTTGGCTCACATGCTTTCATACCTCTCTACAAGTGGCTTTGCTCTATGTAGCACCACTAAATAAATATGCATATGTAATATGCTATGTGCTTATCATACCTTTGGAAAAATTGGCTTTAAAACCAGGATGGTGTATAGATGGGCAGCAGGTTGCTACCATCCTACCTAACACTTGTTTGTGATCCATGACAACAGAATCTTGTTTCTTGACGATAAAATCCGTCAGGGTAGAAAGGTGTTTTTTATTGTTTTTCATCCACGGATGAAAAATCAGGCCAAAAAAACCCTATGTTGTCTCTCCCGCTGTCAAAAGCACGAGATGTGCTTCTGAGCTCGCGGCGAGAGTGTTATGGCGGACGTGCTTTGGTGGCTGCCCCTTTTGTGGTGTCGTACCCGTGTTGGGCGAGCGTCTGGGGATACGCGAAGGCGGCGCCTTGTCTCTCTAGCAGCGGGAAACACTGCTGTGAATGCAGTGGCATCTTGCCAGTGGCATTTGTGCTGGGAAGTCTCTCTCCCTCCCTTCTATTGCCTTGCGAGTTTGCCTGCTTTGCTTTGTTAACCGCTGGTTTATGACTTAGACAAAACAGGCTATCAGCACTACTGCAAAGAGGACAAGAACGGCCGTCAAAAGGGATGAAAGGCGGGCCCATTAATGAGTACGGAAAAAGGGAAACGGAACGAACGGCAAGTACAGAAAAGCGGAATTCTTGTCACATGTGTGATCCTAGTGGACTATCCAACAAGGAAAGTCCACTAAAGAAGATAAAATCTAAAATCCAGTCACAGCGGATACAGCCAATAGAAAACCAGATAAAGGATCAAGAAAATGGAGGGAAATTGAGCGCAAGAGGCGGCGTCGTTCTGAGTAACGGGCGTCTCGACAGGACAGACCATCAATGCTATACCTTGGAAACTATGGAGGAACTAACAGACTATACGCTCGCAATATTACTTACGCAGTGGCATAGACACGAAAGGACAGAGCGGAGCTTTTCTCTTGAGCGATGCTTGCAAGCCCCGCAGGCTTACAAGAAATTACCCATAGCTTTCTGCGGCAACCATACGTTTATGCTTTGTGCACTACAGGCATTCCTACAGTTGTTACAGCCAAAACAGTCCGGTGAGTCTAAAATGAAGAGAGTGAGAGGCATGGAGGAAATCAGGGTGAAGAGCACCACGATTCTGCAGAAACAAACAATTGCTACCCCACAGGCGATACAGATACTGGAGGAGCTGAGATTGCAAGGATTGCAAAGCCTAGATTGGACACTACACCATAGACAGTACATGTTACAATTTTTGCAGAACTTTGAGCCAAGGACAGGAACAACAACGGTGAAGGGAGTTGAATTAATGATTACTCCCCTATACCTCCAGCAATTGTTTCGATTGCCAGCAGGTCAGGTGCATGTGGAGCAACATAGGGCAAGACTGCAAATAGAGGACTTATTCCAAGAAGGGAGTTTCTTTAAAACTCAGGGTTATGCTTGTACCAAAGCTGTGTACCCAGGGTTAAAAGAGGTAGGCCAGGTATTGAACGTTCTGATTGCCATGAAACAGAACCAACAGTATTTGAGCAGATCCTTCACGGAGGAAATACTCAAAGGCCTGAAGGGACGAGAGGTACAATGGGCGGACATAATGTACAACGCACTGGTAGAGGAGATGAAAAGATTACAAGGTACTACCGCAAAGTCTCCTATAATAGTGTCTGGCCCAATCATTGCTCAAATAATCCTTGATTCTGGCATACTTAATGCGCAAGAAAGAAAGGAAATGGGAGTGTTTGAGCCAGCAACAACTGCAATGGAAGAGCAAGGCTCTTCACACAGTGAGGGTGGACTAGCAGGGCAACCTGAGACTAAGAAGCAGAGACGGGGAAAGACTGTGGTGGCGAATCCACTGGCTTCACGGATTCCGCATGATAATGTTTCCCAAGCTCATGGCCAGGAAGGGGCACAGCAGCACAGAAAAATGCTATTACTGGAAGCAGGACCTTCAGAGAGGGAGGAGGAAGTTACTTCTGCATCACAACCATCACAGCCACTTGAACGACTTGTCACAAGGTCACAAGTTATCCATGCAGCTCAACCAGAAATAATTGATTTGGAAAGTGAAGGGTTAGATATTCCAACTACAGAACAGATAGTGGCAGAAATAGAGAAGGGGGACCTTCTCTATGAATATTCTGGTCTGGTCAAGGAGACAGAAATCCCAGAGGTGCAACAGTTGCCCAAGGGAAATCCTGAGGTGCATATAATACACACACCTGTGTCGGAGGTACCACAGGCGGAAGGTCATGACACTGTAGCACCGGTGATAGATGAAGTAGTTCAGGAAGAAAATCCGGTGGGACAATGGCCTGAATGGTTAGTGAGACATCACACTGTTGAAGATCAGGAGGAACAGCAGCAACCTCACCATGATGACCCTCAACAGGCAATGCTGATGAGTTCCATAGGCAGGACACTTAATTTGTTGGGGACTTATGTCAAATCCCATGTTCCAATTACCCAATTGACAGCCTTGAAAGAGGAACTCAGGAAGGAGTTTGAGGCTCGACTTGCCACTGAGTGTGCAAACAAGGTCGATGAAGAGGTCACTCTCAAGATGAAGCACGACTTGGGAAATACAGAAATGGCTTTGCAATTGGCCAAGCAACAATTGATTGAGGCAGGCCTCGCGCAAGACCAGTTGCACGAAGCACATAAGCAATAGCTATACGAAATGCAGGTGCAGCATGAAAGCAAGTTGCAAGAACTGAATGCACTACATACGGAGTTGCAGACAGTGCATAACAGGATGGCGATACAATGTGCTACATTTACAACTATGCTTGACCAATCTACAAAAGAAATAAACAGTCAAGCGGAAAAATGTACGAAGGCAGAAGAAGAGAATGTTGAGCAAATGAAGCTCATTGTCGATATGAAGAATACAATCTGTCGCAATGAAGATACTTTCAAGCAATACAGGCAGATTGAAGCTGATCAAGAGAAGCACATCGTGGAGTTGCAACAAACCATCATGGCCAATAGAAATGAAATCGCGGTCAATAACAAGGCTTGGAAGGAAGCCAATAATCTACTTGCTGCTTATGCGCAATTGGTTGAACCTCAGGCGAAGCGCATGGAGGCTTTACAACAGCAGTTGGAATTGTACAAGCTAAGAGAGGAGCAAACTCTCAGGGGAACCACAAGCAACTTGGTGGATAACAGCCTTATGCAGGTCTGGTTAGCACAAGGGCCAGTAGAGGGCAAAGCACCACGGAAGCTCACCCAAAGCGAGATGAATGAGCTCAGGTTGCAGGTGCAGAACATTGCCACAACTACTATAGACAATGTCTATAGTAGGATAGCAGAGTTACAAGAGGATGTAGACGGACTCCAGACTCAAGTGGAAGACCTCACTTCAAACATCGACCAAAGAGTCTGTATCCCTCAGGAACAGCTAATGGCTTCTTATTTACAAGCCAGAACTTTGGCTTTTCAGTCTTCACAGGAGGTGCAGGAGATGCCAATGATACAAGAGCCAGTACCACCACCACCACAACAAGTCACTGTACCAGTAGCTGAACTTGTGGTTACTACAACCACACCACAGCCACCACAGCAGGAGGTATGGGGCAATGCCGCTTTTAACCCACCTAAAACTCCAGCTGCAAGGGAGTACAGTAGGGCTATGATTATGCCCTTCAACCAAATTCCCATAATGTTGGATTTGGCTTGGAAAGAATTTAGTCCTCCGCAGTCATTCGCACATTACTACCAAATCATGCGTATTTGGCTGCCAGTGGCAACTAGGACTAAAGTTCTTCCGAACAATCGACATATTGAAGATCATCACTTTGCACAATACTGGCACGAGGCAGGTACCATGTTGAGGGAACTGATTGCTTTCCAGGTTGTACATGGACTCATTTATACCAAGACCAAGGAGATAGCAAGTATTGTCATGGGGCGGGTTATACTACGCTGCTTGTTTTCTGGTACGTTACCACATTGAGCAACAAAAGATGCAAACACGTTTTCTGAGTTATTCCAGTGGAGATCATTGGGTATTACCTTCGGTGCCACCTCATATGTACCTATATGACCCAAAAGTTATGATGCAAAAGGATTCTCAAATTCGTTCATGGTTTCAAGCGGCCTGCAACCATTTGTCAACACAGAAATTCGGCATTGATGACATTTTCTATAAGGGACATGTGGCATGGAAGTACTTGCACGCTGCACCAGTAATTGGTACCCCACTCACCTGGACAGACAAGGAGCTCAGTGTCTACACCAATTTTGCTGTTCAGCGGTTACACCAAGTTGTAAAATACAAACTTCCAGACATGGTAGGACAGCATTGTATGCCCCAGATGATTCCACAAAAAGTTCGAAAATTAAAACACCTGAGAGGCGATGAGGATTCTGATACAACTGTTTCTTCACCGAATTCTTTTGACATGGGAGAAGACTATGCAGTTCAGATGGCAGAGAAGAAGCGAAGGGGATCTCCTATGCCGGAAAGGTTACCTCGATATCAGCCTCCAGAGGGCCTCACTTATCCAGGTAATGATCAACCATCTCCGTCAACCAGAGACAGACCTCGGGCTCGTACACACAGTCCGCCACGAAACTCTCAACGTCAAGAAGGTGCTCACTCACAAAGGTTTGCTAGTCGAAATCAGTAAACCGTGAGGACACGGCTTTTTGAGGGGGGAAGGGGTAATGTTAGAGGACTGTCGGGGACTTAGACACTTATACGGGATCTGTAGGGTACCCTTAATTTTTGCACAGACTGAGACCAACAGGAGCCTTAGGGGTGACAGCAGCGCACTGTAGAGGGGGGTTACACAGCCCGTCACAGCCAACACAGCCAACACAGCCCGTCACAGTCGTCACAGCCAACAGCCAACACAGCCCGTCACAGTCGTCACAGCAGACACAGCCGACACAGCCCGGCACAGCCACACAGCCAGTCACAACCCGACACAGCCAAACACAGTCGCACAGCCAGTCACAGCCCGTCACAGTTTCACACAGCCAGTCACAGCTTGACACAGCTGTCACGATCATAGGGAACGAAGAGTATGACAGGGAATGACTGTGGGGAACAACACCTGCGAAGGGAACATGTTAGTTCACAGACGACGGTTAGTGAGGGAAACAGTTAGAACCGCGGATAGGAAGATAAAGGGAGAAACGGGGAATTGAGGGAGATCATTCGGAGGAGGACTTCTTGGTGATAGAGGAGAGGGGATCGGGCAGAGATGAAGAACGGAAGTGAAGATAGAGAGATGATGAATAGATGCTTGATATATGCAAGGCTGTAATGATATTGTAGAGGAGATTAGAGACACAATGGCTTCGGCCTGATACCTGATAAATCATAATCGGATACTTTTACGATACAAACACACTGTGTAGAGAGATCTGAGTGAAGCTGTGGAATGAATGGATGAGTTGATGGAATCCAATAGATTGATAAAGCAAACTGATACTTAATTATCAATGGTAAGATAGTTAACATGAATACCAAAAGGGAAACAAATAGGAAACACCCCCATGATACACTAGCTGTAGGTCATGACTGATTGTTCTACGCGGGCTGAGTACTTAGAGATTTCCAACTCTTCAATCTTGGAGTTTCCGCCTCGAATAGCGAAGGGATGGGTGAGTAAAAGCCGCGCGACATGCCCCAAGACCAAGTTCTATGTCTGGGGTAGGGAAATCATTACCATAACAGGCTGTAATCAGATTTACATGCCATGCAATCATCCATAGGAAACACAAAGAATCTGAATTGCTCATCCCATCGGGCCTGCAGGTTACTTTGGTACTATTTATCCTAAAGCAACTTGAATACAATGCCTGAATCATTCTCTTCACATCTACCAATGTCTTACCGTTTTGGAAAATAGGTAAACATTCGAGGGCATATAACCAAGGACCGGATTGGCCACGAAAGATCCATCCATATCAGTTTGGCATGGTATCAAGTGTCCTAAAGTAACCAGCTTCTAAAAGAGGCTAAGTTTCCAATGCTTGTACATTCAAGAACACTGTCTGGTCATGAAAACAGGTCTGCCCTACATTGTAGCATGTTACCAGATCTCTTTAAAGCCATCAGCTTGTCATATCGTCGCTCCATTGTCACATCAGTATGCCATAGGGAACAAGAGATAGTCGCCCTAATGATTGTCATAAAGTAACAATCGGGAAATCTTATATCAGACTTTTAGTGTTTACCCACCCTTGTTTTGGGTGTACAAAACCAAAGGGGGCAGGTATTGGGACTTAGGTGATGAAGTCTGGCAGGGTTTACCGCCTGGTTATATTCAGACAAAACATCTACCAGCAGCACATCATAATTGGGTATTTTTTTTATGGTGCTATAAAGAGCAAAGCCATAACCAGGAGAAACATGGAAACATTTGAGCCAAAGAAATGGAACTCATTCTTATCATGAGGTATCTAAATCTGACATAAGGCATCGGCTACAGGGGACCGGCAAACAAGAGTAATGTGCATTGACCGGATCATGTATAAGGTGTACACGTCTACTCCAGCAAGCTGTCTTACCAAGGCCTAGCTCAAAATTTCAGCATTCAGAAGCCCTATAGATGTTCTATGCTTATCTCAGGTACCTTCAAGGATGCCTTACTCTCCATGACCAATTAGCCAACATATTTTTGCTGGAGAAGATCTTACCTTATGAAGGACTTGCTTGCTCCACACCATGGTCATGGCGGGAGAGGAGGCTGATATCTCATGGCTTTGGCCTTCCCATTGTCAAGTTATTTTACCACTAGTGTGAAACTAGCTAGGAAATAGCTAGCTTTTACATATTGACATTTGGGATTGGCCCAAGTGTCAATCCAGGGGTCAAGGCAGATTTAGGCCCTGGAGTGGTTATCTTCACGGCAAGCGCGGGAGGCTCATCTTTCTCGAGTTGAGCCTCACCGCGCCTAGCTATGGCGCCGTAGTGTGGATTCCCCATGGCGTGGGGTGCACTTGGCTTGACTTGTATTTGAGTGATGAGGTTATATATGCCTGAGTTTATGCTTCAGCTTTGTGAGCTCGCATGAGCTTGTGCTTGTATTCTTCCTCTTTATCACTCGAGAAAGATGAGCTCGTATCTATGAGTGCTAGATACGAGTTAGTTGTAGCACTTGTGGTTTTTGCTTGAGAATGAGAGAAACCAAGTTGTTATGCAAGGAGCACCGTGGAGCTCTTGGTTGTTAGAAGCAGAGGCGATGTGGGTTACGAGGTGGTAAACCTTGGCATTCGATCTTCAGCTTCAGAGATGAAAGCACCATACTGTAGGTAATTCCAGAGCACCTTGATGGTTTCAGATTGTGTACATGCATGAGCAAGCACGATTGGGAAGAGGACCAGTCAAGAGCAGGTTATAGTGGCTTTGGTGGCAAAGCTGAGAACTGGACTTGGGAATGCGAGCTGTCATTGTGTGAAGGATTGCAAGACCAAGCGAAAGGGCTGATTTGGCTTGGGGCAAATCAGTGCACTTTGTGGAGTATGTGAGATTGGGTTTCAATCTCGAGCTTCAGCATTGAGAGGGCTCTTGTCATGGCGAGAGCAGGGCTGGAACAGGAGCTAAGAGGTGCGGCAAGGCCATGGAATGTGCACCTAGGGTTACAGAGCTTGGAAGAAGAGCTCTTGCACCACAAGAGAAGTGTCTTGTGGCTGGAAATGTAAGCCTTAGGGTTTCAGGAGCTTGGCAAAGGCTATGGAGTGCTTAGTCTTGTCTTAGAGAGCATCAAGGAGCCAAGGAGCCAAGATAGGGGGCTGATATCTCTTGTGTGAAGAGGTTGCATGTGTGGAGCATGTATTCAGCTCATTGAAGCTTCCATCTTCAAGCTTGGAGGGCAAGCAAGGAAGAGGGAAGGGCTGACTTCCCTTATGTGAGGGCAATGCATGTGTGGAGCATGCTATCAGCCTGGTGAAGGCTTGCACTTTCAGGTGTGGGAGTGCAAGAAAGGAAGGAAGGGCTGGTTTCCCTGTAGGGCATGTGGAGCATGCTTTCAGCATGCTGAAGCTTGTATTTTCAGGTTGTGGGTGCAAGAAATGAAGCAAAGGAGCTGATTCTTTTATGGTGAGAGTGGGGCATGTGTGGAGCATGCCTTCAGCCCATTGAGGCTCTTGTTTTCAAGCTTTAGAGAGCTAGAACGGAAGGTCTAGGGCTGGTTTCCACTTGGAGTGAAAGAAAAGCACTTGTAGGGCATATGTGAGTTGGGGTTTCAACTTCAAGCTTGAAGGGAGCGCAACTCTTGAAGCAGCAGGTGTAGGGGGCTGGAAGAGGCTCTAAGACAGATGCTATGGCCAAGGAGAGTGCTTGAATGAGTGCTCACAAGGGCTGGGAACCAGCAGGACTTGGTTGTTTTGCCATTGAGTTTAGTGGCGTGTTTGGGTAGGCTAAGTGAGAAAGAAGGCTTGGTTTGTGGCAACCACCTCATGGCTTAGGGCTACTATGGTGGTGTGTGGGAGCTGAAAGAGCAAGGATACCTTGCTGATTTCCTCACAGCCACCATAGCTCGGTGGAAAGAAGCCTAGAGTCCAAGAGACACAAACCCTAGCTTGGCGTGGCTAAACCCCTTGGAGAAATGGCTAACTGCCAGAGCGGCCATGTGGGGCTGTGGCAAGCTGTGGCAAGCTGTGACGGGCTGTGACGGGCTGTGTCAGGCTGTGGCGAGCTGTGACGGGCTGTGACGGGCTGTGGCAAGCTGTGACAGGCTGTGATGGGCTGTGACAGGCTGTGCCCTGTGCCCTGTGGGGCTGTGACGGGCTGTGTCAGGCTGTGACAGGCTGTGCCCAGTGGCCTTTTGGGGCTGTGACGGGCTGTGCGGGGGGTGATAGGCTGTGCCCTGAGGCCTGTGGCTGTGACGGGCTGTGACAGGCTGTGCCCATGGCCTTTGGGCTGTGATGGGCTGTGAGGGGCTGTGACAGGCCGTGCCTGAGGCCTTTGAGGCTGTGATGGGCTGTGACAGTTGTGCCATGTGGGGCTGTGACGGGCTGTGTCAGGCTGTGACAGGCCGTGCCTGAGGCCTTTGAGGCTGTGACGGGCTGTGAGGGGCTGTGACAGGCCGTGCCCATGGCCTTTGGGGCTGTGACGGGCTGTGAGGGGTTGTGACAGGCCGCGCCTGAGGCCTTTGGGGGTGACGGGCTCTGAGGGGCTGTGACAGGCCGTGCCTGAGGCCTTTGGGGCTGTGATGGGCTGTGACAGGCAGTGCCTGAGGCCTTTGAGGCTGTGACGGGCTGTGAGGGGCTGTGACAGGCCGTGCCCCATGGCCTTTGGGCTGTGACGGGCTGTGAGGGGCTGTGACAGGCCGTGCCTGAGGCCTTTGGGGCTGTGACGGGCTGTGAGGGGCTGTGACAGGCCGCGCCTGAGGCCTTTGGGGCTGTGACGGGCTGTGAGGGCTGTGACAGGCCATGCCTGAGGCCTTTGGTGTGATGGGCTGTGACAGGCCGTGCCTGAGGCCTTTGAGGGCTGTGACGGGCTGTGACGGGCTGTGACACGCCTGCCCATGGCCTTTGGGGCTGTGAGGGGCTGTGACAGGCCGCCCTGAGGCCTTGGGGCTGTGACGGGCTGTGACGGGCTGTGACAGGTTGTGCCTGAGGCCTTTGAGGCTGTGACGAGCTGTGAGGGGCTGTGACAGGCTGTGCCCAGTGGCCTGTGGGACTGTGACGGCTGTGACCAGTGAGCTGTGTGGGCCTGTGCTGGTCTGTGGTGGCCCGTGTTGACCTGTGGATGGCCTGTGCTGACTTGTGGAGGCACTGTTGGACTAAGGACTGGCATGTGGTCTGGAAGGCCGAATTTTGAAGCTCGTGGAGGGCGGTTTGAAAGTATCTCATGATATTCCCATGGTCATTCAGGTGTAGGCTATGTTAGGAACTTAGTATTCCAAACCAAGCCGCAACAGGTCTCTCTACCCCCGGTTACCTTGTGGAGAGGGGGTTAGGGACATGTTCATGACCGGTTGAGTGTCAACACGGAGGGTGCCACTAGTTGCTGGGGACAGTGCCGTTCGAGCACTAGCGATACTAGTGGGTACACGAGACGAGGTGTGCGGTTTAGGCCACCTTCACCTCCTGTGTCTTCCACGGAAGGTTCTGATTCGGATTGTGAATCAGGAGGGCTCATACAGGCGGTGGCAAGTTGTTTTCTTTGCCATTATTGTGGACACAATGGAGGAGATGTATGGAGCTACCAAGGGGCCACGAAGGTACTCTGGGGCGGTGGGCACCATTGAGTTGGATGATTTTATCCAAGAGTTGATAGTTGGTGTGATTTGCAGCAAATGCGCAATCCACAACTATTTACGCCGTTCATGGCATGGAAAGGGCTGTTTCAGCACCTTGAGGGGCCGCCTATGGATGATTACCATGAGTTCAGGCGGGGCATGAGGTTGAGATCGAGGAGTGGAGGATGTACTAGTCACCGACTATGTCTCCATCACTAGGGGCACTAGAGCCACAAGGGCAGTGGCTACACCTGCCGCTGCACCGGCAGCTTCAGCAAGCAGCAGTGGGACTGGTGGTACAGTAGCTACGACGTCCACCCAAGCCACTACCGCACCATCACCAAGCACTAGCACCCGTGCCTGCCTTCAACCCTGTTGTGGAGTTCTTCGAAGAGTTGAGAGGAACTACCAAGGGGTGAGGACAGAGAAGTTGCGGAGCTTGCAAGAGTTCCAACGAACCGACCGAGAGCTTGAGAGAGGCTTTCACTCGCATGAGGCGCTTGATAAATGTAACCCAAGGGGTTACGGAAGCTCAGGCAGTCCAATTCTGGTATGGGATATTGGACAAGGAGCTGAGGAGAAGTGTGCGGGATGCAACTCTCCTACAAGCGGCCCAACCCACCTTAGCAAATGTGTTTTTGCTGCAGAGCGGATAGAGCTCAACATGGTGGAGGAACGAGTGGTCATGGTGGGATTTGCTAAGGAGACACCACGGGGTAGTGGTGCTTCCTAGCCAACCACTACCTCAACGTGCTCAAGGGCAACAAGGGGCTCAGGTGAAGCTCAGGAAGGGCAGAGAGGACCTCAAATGCAGGGTCTCTCCCTTCATTTGCTGGCCAACAACAACGGCGGATGTGGTGTGCTGGACATGTGGAGGACCCCATGTCAAGAAGGATTGCCCAGAGGGAGGCAAAGGGTCGGCACATGCACAGCCTGCACAGTTGCAGTGTGGGCATTGTGGCAAGCACGGGCATGGAGAGGCCCAGTGTTATAGTTTGCCATCCTGAGTTGCGCCCAGGCCAGTTCCAGGGAACAATGGTGGCCGGGGGCGAGGTGGAGCAGCCCAGAGAGGACGAGGTGGCCAGCCACGAGGTGCAGGCCAAGGGCAAGCTCAACGTGGCCAAGGACGCCGCGGAGGTCAGGGTGTTGACCAAGGCATGGCCAACCGGCTTCAGCAGCTAGAGCAGAGGCTCGCTGCCATGGCTACAGCTCAGGTGGTACCGGCTCTAAGGCCGGATGGTCCACCTCCTGCTCCTGAGGGAGGAGATATGGGAGGCATGGGATTCATGTGTGGAGCAGCACTACCACTAGTGCAGGTGGAGTCTGCTGCAGCCGTGACTCGAGGACCAGCACGAGTTCCTGAGCCACGAGGTGCAGAGGTGGAGTTGGATCCACAAGCGTGGGGAGGCAAGCCGTCAGGCTAGGCTTCCTCAGTCATTCACATTGGCGGAGACAGTGTCGACGCCACCCCATTGCACCTAGTTCTCACCCGGACTATTACCGAGG
>CM060734.1:308702-739948 GCA_030704615.1 Takakia lepidozioides
GCCTTGTCTGTCTACTTGGCTTCCCCCTTTTGTGGATCAAAATCGCATATCGCTCCTCTTGCCTCATGAGCACGCGTTGCTTCTGCTCAGTGACAGCAGCTGTCAGAGTCTACATGCAATGGTCCCCGCCAAATGCGGCCCACACATGAAGCCCATACCAATCTGGTCTTCCCTAGGCATAGGAGGTTGTGCAGGTGGGGCTTGAACCTCAGGCCTTGGAGCTGGCGCAACATGTGCTTAGTGGCCATGGTAGCAAGACGTTGCTCTAGCTGGGCAAGCCTATCCACCATGCCTTGGTCATGACCTTGACATTGTGCTCCCTGGTTTTGGTTACGACCTTTACCGCGACATCTGCCGCCTCCTCCTTACCTCTCTGGACTACTTGCCTTGTCCCTCGACCACATTGTTCCCTTGAATTGACCTGGCTGTAGCTCATGATGCAAGTCATAACAATGGGCCTCATCATCCCACACTTGCACAAATGCCCACACTGTAGTTTTGTAGGTTGTGCCTCTTCCGGCCCTTTGCCTCTCTCACGGGCAATCTCTCTTAACATTGGGTCCTCCACAGCATCCCAACATGTCACACCCACTGTGTTGGCCTGAGAATGAAGGAAATGACCTCTGCAATTGAGATCCTCTCTGTCTTTTCCTGGGCTTCGTTTGGGCCCCCTTGTTGCCTTGAGCACATTGGGATAGTGGTTGTTGTTGGCTAGGAGCCCCGCTTCGTTGTGTCTCCTTACCAAACCCCACCATGACCACTCGCTCCTCCTCCACCATATTGAGCTCTATCTGCTCTGCAGCAAAACACGTTTGTTAAGGTGGGTTGGTCCACTTGTAGGAGAGTTGCATCCCGCACCCTTCTCCTCAGCTCCTTGTCCACCTCGCATCGGAGCCCCCCGGGAAAGGTGTGCGGGTAACAAGATTCACATGCATGGAGGCCTACTGAAGACAAGCCGTATCAACGTTGCTGGAAAGATACATAATGGGAGAAGCCAGTGAAATTTAAAAACTTCAGGGTCTCATCCGTACTGGATGAACACCTAATGAAAAATGTGGCTTGATGTGTTTTGCAATAGGGTACCCATGTTTCCATGGAAATAGAATATGAAGGACCGACATAGGGTTCCTACCAATGTTGGGGGGGCATTACTTTTTTAATACCAGCCAGATCCTGCTATTGAAATATTTTTACTTTTCAATACTGGCCAGTTCCATAGTATTAGAATACTCACAAAATTTTTGATATCATCTGCCTGTTGTTCTCATAGATTGTGGATTTTGAATTTGCCGACAGTTATCAACCAATGTTATTCCAGTTGTGATACCAGCCGGTTACCAAATGATTTGATTTACGTTAGTAATTTAAAGTGGTAGCCTGAGTACGGGCCGATTTATAAGTAAATATACCTGGTTTCCCAAAGAAAAATGAAATATTGCAAAAGCCCTTTGCATTACCTATGCATATTTTATCAAATCAAGTGCATTTAGTTAGGAACACTGGTTGAAGTCTCATTGTCCAACATGGCCGAATCTTCTCATCCTTTGTCTTTGTGTTTGGAAAAAAAAAAAAAAAAAAAACTTTTGACCAAGGAGAGATGTCGCTTACCTCACTTCGGTAAACTCCCTTTCATGTCATAGTTATTTACTTTGGTGCGCACGCCTAACTCCCAAACTGGCCGTCGGGCTAACTTGGAGCTTCGGCGGCTCACCAGGATATAACGGTCCCCCCTTTACTCTCCCTCACGCACCCTCTACTACGCGTGCCGAGTAGAAATTCCCTTTGATGTATGCAAATCCGGAGGAGCTCCCCAGACTTTAGTCGTTTTCCGACTTGTTTGTTTGCTTCACTAGCTTTTGGTCGCTTAATGGGCTTACTCTGTTCTTGGGCTTGCTACTCCCTATATATACTTCTGTAGGTATCGGAGGGGGTCTCACAATGAGCTCAAATCTTTTTTGGTGAACCTCAACTCCCTGTGATGAATCGTGGTGAGCCTTGGCCCACCCCACACGGCTCAATGGACCGTGGTAAGCCCCAAGACTCCCCACGACTCCCACCACAATGCCTCAGCCCCATGGTGAGTCTTATGTCACCTACACTACAACTCCCTATGCTACGACCACCCCACTCGGAGCCCCCACCTTAGTAGCTCTTCTTTATTACCCTCTCGCCAGAACCGCGTCAAAGCCCTCCCGATCAGCTCCGCTATACTAGTTACACAGGGGCGGTCATCCCCTGGCATCCTAATGCTCTCTATCAGCGCTACGACGTACCCTAGTGCCCCTAATGCTTGGAAGCCAACAGTCATGCTCCTCCCTGGTGTAGTGCACAAGAACGAGGCTAACTTGGTCAAGCTGGTCCTCGCTCATTCTCCCTTCGAGGCCTATCTATCTTCCTATCCGAGTTCTTGCCCTCCGGTGGCTGCGGTATGAAGCCACAACGTAGCGCGTTGGGGGCAAGGACCTACTGCTGAACCATACAGAAGACAAGAAAACCACCAACACAACGACACAAAATACACACCGGTCATCCAAAATTCTCCCTTCGTATGTTTTACTAACAAGGCAATCCCCCAATTGGGGTGTGTGGCTGCTATATTCTACCAATACAATACGAGTCACAGCCCGATTTCTCTCCAGTGCTGTCTTTTCTTGCTAATCACTATTTCAGCCTGACTAGCACTAGAAGAAAAACGCGGAATAACCACTCTGTTAACCACTCACTTTGAGTGGTAAAAGACTTAAGTAAGCCACTCTGGCCCCAGAGTGATGAAGAACCAGTGCATTAGGACAAGTGAGTGGTAACAGACATTACGTGGTACCGGTGGTTAAGGACAGTGGTTCAAACCACTCACGTCCGGGTGCACCTGTTAGCTGACATGTCGCAGTGGTAAATTAACCACTATGACATGTCAATGACGTGTCACTGAGGTAAACCAACCAGTTATGACGTGTCACAGTGGTACACTGACGTGTCATGGTGGTAAAGTAACCACTTCCGTTTTGTAGTGGAGACGTGTAAGCCGGTGGTCCGTGGATGATATTGGAGATTATGTCGACACGTGGCGACGCTCTCAGCATGGACACGTGTCGTGTGTCAGTGCTACGAAATGTGGATGAGTGAAAACTTCAATGACTTCTGAAACCACTTGTTGAATGACCACAAAATTACTCATAGAGTCATTCTATGAAAACTGAGAATATACAATATCACTCACAGAGTGGTTATGTGAGTGGATGACGTCTCTCAGTAGGTCATTGGAATGATTACCCACAAAGTGGTATGTAAGCTATTTGAGTCATTCATGGTGTCTCTCTGAGTGGGAACTATGGATTTGGAGTCATTACTACCAGAGTGGTGTGTAAGTGATTAGGAATACCACTGGAGGAATTCATACCACTAGTACAGTAATATATATTTGACTACTTATCCCACTATACAAGTGGTACTGTAGGCAATTGTGTGCATTGGGCTACTCCCACAGTTTTTAATATACCACTATTATAGTGATGTGCAAGATTATTATGAACTGACTAGAGGAACACATACCACTAGTGTAGTGTTTAAAGAAGTACCATTGGGGATTCAAGCTCCACAAAATAGAATACATCCCAGAGAGTTTAATGCTGGAACACTGTCAACAAAATCCAGCCATTATAAAAGCACTAAGCCTAACTTACACGACGTCCTCCGCATGCATGCTAGGAACACTGAACTGCTTTCATGCCTTCTCTCACTGCCAGCAATGTTTATGCCCGGTCGAACGAAATCTAAGCCCTCTTCATGTTCTTCTTTGGCCAAAGACAATTCAGACCAAACGACATCCTCCAACATTGTTTGCGTGGACCCTCTTCCTCGTTAGGGTGAGGCAAGACACAATTGGCAATATAGATATCATTTACCTCAACCCGCCACAATCCCTCAGGTATAACACGGCAGTGATATGTATCTTTACCAGGCACACCAGTGACAATTCTGTGTCGTGGTAAATGAGGATCATACAGGCTTGATTTTGTCCTTCAACTTAAACTGCACACACACCCACCGTAAAACCCACATTAATCAACCCATGAAGACTACATGTACATTGAAAACTAGATAATGAGGACCGCCCAGTATAAGCAATCACTGAGAGTGTAGAGTACTTTTGGTAGCATAAGAATATCTGCCACTGTGGCCGGGGGTTGATATTTGGGGGTTGCCTTTGAAGGCGCCGCAGTTGGTGCACTGTCAGTGGCAGTATCAAGCGCGGCTTTCTCAGCCTGCACACATCAGGCCCAACACCCCTTAGCGTTTTCATTTAGCAGCATCTACTAATAGTTTGAAGTACCCAACATGTAAATGGCCACATGGTACAGAACTGATAGCCAACAGGTGCATGCATGCTCACCTCTAGTACACAAGAAACTGCTGCATGGAGAGGTGCCTCCTGAAGGCCCACCTGACTCTTACTCCCGCTAGAACTTGGTGTTATGTCACCATTTTCATCAGTCAAGGACTTTGTGCCTTTGGCAGCAGTGGCTCTGGTTACACGCTCTCCTTTTTGCATGTATTTATTGGTGTGTGAAGGGATTTCTAGAGGATATATGGAAAACCCCGATTAATTCTTTATTGAAGGTAAGTCTTACTAACCAACGTCAGCCCCTGACATGGGTAGGTTCTGTTCCTTTTGTTCCCGCTCAAACTGGGCGCGGGGTCAATGGCCACAAGGCTACGGCAAACAACGTCTTATGAGTACAATCTCACCCTTAGTTTCCTCTCAATTGTGGAAGCAATTGAGCATTTCATGATGTGTAGGGTTTAGGGTAGGGTTTTGTGTAAGCGGAGGTAAAAAATAAGGCAGAACCGAGCAAGGTTTAGGGTAAATCTAAGTGAGTAAGAGGCTGGGGTGTATGGCGGAGGAATGATCTTTGGAGTGATGAACTGATGGAGATGGGACTGTGTGGGGCTGGACTGAGAGTGAGGGAGAGGCTGGAGAATGGCTCATGAAATGATATGCTTACAGTGACTGAGATGGTGATTGGTTTATATAACCAAGCCTATTACTACTATGATTGGCTTGTGAACTTACGGCATGAGTGGTTGATTGTTTCATTTCGAACCTGATATGCTTTGAGCCTGGTTTCCGGAGATTTATCTCCAGACCTGCAATCAGCTTTTTGTGATGAGTTTACAATCTGCATATGGTGGTAAATGTTATATCAACCTTGGTTCTTTCCTAAATGTGAATGACCTGGAAACTTTATAGAAAGAATGATGGCTTACGAGTTGGACTATGTATGGCTTGACTGCTGGATTAAATTTCAAAGGGTTAGAACATGTGTTAGGGTTTTAAATACTGAATGGATGTGGGACATTGCTAGGGCGCCAAGGCATGACATCCATGCATTCACGCCATTGGATGCCAAACTTTCTTGGCATTTTGGGCCAAGGTTGTATGCGTTCACAACTGCCGACCTTGCTCGTTGCCCGGTTGGCCTTATTTTCCATCATTGCTAACTTTGTGGGATGGAGGGGCTTGTGTAGGGTGCATCAAAGCGCGCAAAGGAAGGGGGGGACTGAGGCTGTGGCGAATGCTACTTGTCCACCTACGACATGGTGCAATCCAGAGTGGGCAAACGTGGCTGCAGGGCAAGGAGCCCTACCTCGCACAGCCCATGGCCCCTCCACCTACGACGAACACGTGGTCATGGATTCCATGGGTCCATTGGAGGTCCCCAAGGAGCTTGGGTACAAGAGGTGCCCAAACTTGGGCCTCCATGCAACGCCGCTGGTGGGCAGTTGGGCAGGCCCCCCCTTTAATGGTGCTACTCCTCCATTCACCCCCCCCTACTGGTGATGATCAAGATTCCACACAACAAGGGGATGTGGCGTCACAGGCTGCAAACATAAAAAGACAAAAAGGCCTAGGCTGGCTGCAAAGGAACATGAAACTGATCGAAAGCCCGCAAATCTGTTGGGCTGAAGCCGCACAAGGTACAACTAAACTCTAAGGGGGAAGTAGACCAGGGGTGTGAGGGGAAGGATTACTGGCCAGAGCTCCTTGCGGGGACTCTGCATCAGATATCTTGATCCTAGCATTTTGCTAGTAGACAAGCAGGAACCCAGTGACATGGCCAAGGTTAAGGAATCCATGTACGCGGATTTTGAGTACTATCCTAAACTTATGAGCGTTGACAAGTTCTGAAAGCATGTGGGAGGATTATAAAGTACAACCGCCAAAAGTTAAAGCTGGTGTGGTTGGCTGGAGTTCCATGCCCTCCGAGGTAGAGTCCTGCCATTGGGATGCATTGGTGAAGTACGGGGATTCCCCCATGGCAAGAAGAGAGTGAGAACATGAAGAGAGCAAGATCCAATTTCCAACCCATCGAGGGTTGGAAGAGCAGGGTTGCTGGACAGGCCCGACGCTTGGTAATATGATATCTGCACCACATTTTAGTATATGTATCATCTATATGTATGTATATATATACACAGTATGTGATGGAGTAGGATACCATCTCTGCCCTTTGAGTAGTTGCAAACTGTCACTACAGTCATGCCTCTGTAAACGCCCCACTTGTTTTTTGGATGAATAAGGGCTAATTTTTTTTTGTTGTGGCCTTGGAAGAAGAAAGAAAGAGCACAAAGTCCAAGCATCACTGAGCTGGCACACGCATCGAAGGCGGACAAGGGTTTAGCTCCCAGTCAATTGGAGGTGCACATGTAATGGCGTGTGGGTATTTTTTTTTGGTTGCATTTTGCTGGAGCAGTAGCCAGGCCATGCGGGCTGATAATGTGTCTTTCTTTGGCTGTATAGGGAGGGGGCAGTTGCGATGCAGTCTCGACTGTTGTAAAGGAATTCCTTAGCATCATGGAGCCTGACAGAGCAGCTGTCGTGCTGAGATTACAACAGCACGACGATGCTCTTTTTCAGCGTGAGGTTGCGCGGTGTCGAGAGTATGGTCTCACAAGTTAAGATGCCCTTGCAATCACTGTAAGGGTGGACGACCAATCTCTATAGAGTGAGAAAACATCTAATGGCCAATCATAGATCCCCTGCGTTCAGATCCTGGAGAGGAGCAAGGAGGCAATGCTTCTGACGATGAATGGGAAGACAACGGCCGTGGTGGTTTGTGACGACGTAGCTTTAGCAAATCATCGGACACAGGCAGAATTGGACAGAAATGTTATTACATACAAGCGCATGATCCAAGACCTTTCAGATCATAGACACACCTGAAACTGGAAATGGGGCAGAAGTGGAATTAGATGACCTAGATGTTCCCCTTCCTTAGCCCATGACCCGGTTTGCGGGTGGAACTCTCACACTGATGATCCCATCTCATTGGAAAGGCATGTCTACTTTTGTATGAGGCTGTAAATCCTCTAAGCTTGCATCCACCATACTTATAATGAATCTATGCGCACACATGGGGTTACAAATGGCTTTGCGATGAAACTGTTCTCTTTGCTGCAGAAAACCTTGTTGCCACAACCAAACGTACTACCCACCTTTCTACCATGCAAAGACCATGGTGAGCAAGCTTGGGCTTGCTTATGAGAAGATCGATGCTTGCCCAAAGGGTTGTGTTGGTTTAGGGGGGACTGAAAACTTCAGAGAGTTGCCCCAAGTGTCAAAGCGCCCTTTCAAAAATGTGGGGAGATCCAAGGTACCTGTTTAGGTGCTTCGCCATTTTTCCATTGATACCGCGCCTTTTGCGTATGTATGATGTCTTCTATTGCAGAATTAATGACATGGCACAGTCAGAATGCAAGCAAACGATGGCCTTGTGCGCCATGCAGCTGATTCAAAGGCTTGGAAACACATTGATGCTACTTGGCCCGACTTTGCAGCAGAGCCTCGCAATGTAAGGCTTGGTTTTTCCTTCGAGGAGTCAACCCGTTTTGTGATAAGAACAATTGCTGGTCAACATGGCCAGTGTTGACGCTGGTATTCAACCTACCTCCCTGGCTCACTACAAAGAAGTTCTTTGTCATGCTTACTCTCTTATTCCAGGAAAGCAGTCAGTTACAAGTGAGCACATAGATGTGTACTTAGCACCACTGATGGAGGAGTTACTTGTTTTGTGGAAGGGGGTTCGGGCATATGACATATGCAAACCTGTTGGTGAGAGAACCTTCATACTATGCGCCATACTACTGTGGAGCATCCACGATTTTCCTGCTTATGGCCTACTTGCAGGATGTGTCACAAAAGGCTACAAAGGTGTCCCAGTATGCGGTCCTCATGTAGATGCAAGACACTCAAAATTTCTGGGCAAAACTGTCTAACCAAGGTCACCGCAGGTTTCTCCCTCAGGCCTCTATACCGCAAGAACCGCATACACTTCAATGGACAGGTGGAGATGCGTGCGAAGCCACATCCGTTCACACCAGTTGAACAAGAGGCCGCTGGTGTTGAGTCTGAAGGTTATGACGTTGACCCCCGTGCTTTTCCTAATGCTGAAGTTCATCCAGCCAAGGTTCATGGTATCAGAAGGCGCATCTGCCTATGGGATTTACCATACTGGAAGGTACCCCCTGCACTTGTACTTATTTGAGTTCAATGTTCTTTGTAAATGGAAAAGGTAGTGCCCCTGTATGGTTACTTCTTACTTTCCGAGTGTGTAAAGTAGCAGTACTGCATGTAATTTGGACTTCACATTAATAACTTGTTGAGTGGTAAAAGGTAGTATCCATGATGCTCAGGAAGTTGTTGACATCACTTGAGAGGCTAATAATGCACTAAAGGAGTTGTTTGAACCAGTGAGAGGGACTGTCATGCATCACAGCCATTTTAGACATGGAAGTATATAGTGCTCATAAAGAATCTGATTTGTATAGGACTGCAATCTATCGGAATGTTCCTGAAATGGTGTCACCAATTGCAAGATCTATGTCACGCACTTACTTACTGGTATCCCATGCATTTCGAAAAGAATTTTTGTGAAAACTTGTTGAAGATGATTTTTCGGACGGAAGTGACACGGTGAAGGTGAGGAATGACATGGAGGTAATCGGCATCAAACGTCACTTGTGGCTTCGGCCTGATCCACAGAACCCTTCACGTATCATGAACCGCAGCAACCGTATGTTCTCACTCCCGCTGAAATCACGATATTTCTTGATACTTTGGGGGCTATCAAAACCCTTCGGGATTTTGCAGGTGCATTTCAGAACACATACACCTGTCTAGGAACATTTGACGAGTATGAAGTCCCTGATTATCACGTGTTTAATGCAACAGATTTTACCTGTGTGTATTCGCCATTGCATGGCGGGGGCCCACGTGGGGTCATTATGCGTGTGTTCGCATTTTCCGTCGGATTTGTGCCAAAGTATGGGACCCTAATGAAATAGATTCATTGTGTGTAGGTTTTGCTATAATCTTATGTCTGTTAGAGAAAGAGTTCCCCCCTTCTTCTTTGATGTCATGACCCTTTGCTAGTTCATCTCGTAGATGAACTAGAACACATGTGGTTCCGGTGTTATCACGGTGGATGTATCCCAATGGAGCGTTTACATGACAGATCTCAATGGATACGTTAGGAATTCCGCAAAGCGCAGAAGGAGTAATGGCTTGCAGGTATGGTTCTTGATGAGGCCGATGGTTGCATGAGTGAGTAATGCAATCATTTGATGCCCTCAACGGCGGATTGGGATGCAAATGCGGAGGAAGGGTCGAGAACGAGGTCTTGGAAGGTGTCGGCAAAAAGCGGGACAGAGTGGAGCTGAGAGAGACGCAGCAACATTTGTATGTGTTGAACAATAACAATGTGATTCTTTGGGTGCAGTGAGTTCTTCTTTTCATTGCACCTTTATTCATATAATCAGTTCAACATGTCAATTGTGATGCCACCAGTGTAATAGACCACCCACAAAGTCACAAATGTCAGTGTTCAATCGCGATGAAACCACTTCTGTATAACTGAATGTCTAAGTGAGTGACTTTATTGGAAGAGCATTTTCATTTACAAGTCATTCTGCTCACTCATCCAATGGTTTCCAAGTATCATCTGCTAGGTATTTTTTGCAAATGTAATGCAACACTTCATTGCTAACATGTGTGATTCTTGTTGTCATTTTGTGACAGAAAGTATGCAATAGGAAGGCACAGTTCACTGCAGATAGAGAGGCATGTGCATGTGTTAGTTTGGATCGGTTGTCTGTCCAGGGCTCCCGCCACCATAAGCAATCTCATGACTTATCGTGCTCGTCCTATTTTGAGTGGGAACCCCTACCGGCATATTTCATTGACTGCCCTATCGATAGCATGAGACTTGATTATATACATGGTCCCTCTCAAGGTGCATCCTTGGGGGTTCAAATGATGTTGTATTGTGATGATATGCGATTTCCATATTCAAAGATTGGAACCTTGTGTTTGAGGAAGGCGAGGATAACAGGTTAAGTGACATACATAAGCATAGGTGGGTGGTGGCTGGAATCGCAGAGCGAGGAAAACCGCCTAATTTACAAAACAGGTAAATGACGGGGCTCTCCCCATTTGGTGTCCATATTCATTGAAGATTTTCCTAGTTGCAGTGTACATTGGTGTACAAAAAAACCAACACGACTTGTAATAACTAACAAGTTGTATAGCACACATCTAAATTAATAACCAACAAAAAATTAATTCACTTGTCAAAACTATCTCGTTCTAAAACTTCTTCAAACAACAACCAGCCTAATACAAACCACTTCTGTTATTCTTTCTCACTTTCCCTTTGGTTTGTTTTGTAGGCCATGTCTTCATACAACTGAATTGAACTGGGACAACCCTTGAGAGACAATGGTATGTACTTGAACTTGGGTCTGGTTTTCTTTTCTCTCTACTTTGCTAACAGTTGTATCATTTTTCAATGGGGAACAAGAAGAACATAGGGTAAATGGAGAGGTAAGACCAGGCCCCCCTTCAATAGGGCAAATTGGCTTTGTTTGGTTGCAACCAGCCCACTGAGGATGCATGCAAACAAGCCATCTAGCACTACTTTTGGCAGCGATGGAGAGAACCTCACCAAGCGTGTGCATGAAATGTTGTTTTCAAGTACTCGGTCCTTTTAACATCTTTCTCCAGACATATGCATCCAAGCTGCTATAGGGGTTCTGGCCATGTGAGGGTGGCCATGTATCAAATTTGTACTTCTGCTCATTGAGCATTTCCACACTGAACAAAAAGCTCATTATGCACCACCCAATTGGGCGCTCATAGTTCAGTTGACCTTTCTATTTCAATTTCTCAATGGTTGCTTGGGTTTGTGCTGAACAGGCATTGAGATCATCATATAGGCTCCATATTTGCTAGACCTTTATTCTTCATTCAGAAGAGAGCTAAGATCATGAGGATTGCTGGTTAGGTCGGCTGGTACAACGTCAGTGCGTGCTACCATAGACAGGCTTGACTGGTTATAGGAGAGGACGGGTTATACTGACATACATAAGCATAGGTGGGTGGTGGCTGCAATCATAGAGCGAAGATGAGGGCAAAAGATTTTAGCTACAATATTTGGATGAGTTTTGTGGACAGGCCCCGTGCAAGAGATCCCAAGGCTGCCTCATGTTTTGGAAACATTACCCTCCATCTTGGGATTAGATATCCAAAAATTAGGCCAAATCGTTCTAAGATGCATTACTTTGATTAAAGATGGGAACCATGAAGTCGGATGAATTGAGGTTGTCTCTATGGCTCATTATAGGACCTGGATTGGTGCTCGGTATCTCTCCAATAACAGGGTGGTCTTTGTCATGGTAGTTTCTCTTCTTTCAGATCTGAGTTGGCACTCACAAGTTCTTTGTTGCTGCTGCGTTTGGTGGAATTTTACGAGGTATTCAGCTGAGGTGAGGCCAGGGCGCTTTGGGATAATAATTACACCGTACAAGCAGCAGCTATTACTACTTCGGAATCGCTTTATTTGTGCACTAGGTTCTGGTGCAGCATGTGACATTGAGTTCAATACTGTGGATGGATTTCAAGGACGTGAAGTTGACATTCTGATTATGTCCACAGTCCGGATGACAAGGGCAAGAGAATAATAGGAATGGTGAAGTAAATCGTGGAAGCATTGGGTTTGTGGCTGATTACAGAACAAGTAAAGGTGGGGGCTCTCCCATTTGTTCTCATATTCATTGCAGATTTTCCTACTTGGTGTAAATTGGTGCAACAAAACCAAGAGTGTTGATATTAAAGGTGGGGGCTCTCCCATTTGTTCTCATATTCATTGCAGATTTTCCTACTTGGTGTAAATTGGTGCAACAAAACCGAGAGTGTTGATATTCTTCTCACATTTGCTTTGGGTTGTTTTGCAGGCCATGTCTTCATACAACTGAATTGGACTAGGACAACCATTGGGAGAGAGAGTACACTTAAGTAAACTACTGTCTAGTTTCAGATCTCTATACTTTGCTAACAGTTGTATCAGTTTTCAATGGGGAACAAGAAGAACAAGTATAGGGTAAATGGAGAGGTAAGACCAGGCCCCCAAAAAAAGGCAAAACTGGCTTTGTTGGCTGCAGCCAGGCCCACCGAGGATGCATGCAAAGAAACCCAGGCTGACCAGAAAAGAATGTATAGGGAGAGACTTGAAGCCCAAAAAGAGGCAGAGATTAATGCGGCTGCTACAACGTCTGGGCAAGGTTCTGTGGAAGATGCCAGGGTGGGGTTTTCAGAACGAGACAAGAGGAGAATGGCTTTGAAAATGGCCGACTTCTGTTACAAGCAATTGAGGGAATGTCCAACACTTCATTCACGAACAGAGGTAATGGAGTTATTTTTGGGTCACCATCTCATTAAACTCAGCTTGTCTGCCTATTACTTGCTGCCTAAAGAGGCCAAGGTGCATGCTGATCTGTTGAAGAACCAGCAGAGCTCCATGCAACTTGTTAAGGGTATGCAGTCTTTAGATAAGCTTGCGAGTAAACGCTCATTCTTAACAGCGTCTGTTAGTGGAACCCAGACCACTGCTGTAAGGGCATTGGCTCGTATCCTTAATATTCATCACAGCAATATTAGTCGTGCAATAGTACGACGAAGAGTCATTGATTCAGAAGGTGAGGCTTTGGGTGGGAGAAAGAAAAGGTCTGATCATGTAACAGATGCGACCCAAGCGATTGTTTTGGCTTGGTGGGTAAATGAGACACAAGTGTCACCCAACAAGAAAGATGTCGTGAGGCAGCGCGTGTCGAGGAAAGTCTATGATACACAACCTGCTCACTATCTTCTTGAGACTCAGGTAAACGTACCCTCTCTTTGCAATGTTTGTGTGGGCTCTCGGTACTTTACAGTCCTTCTACACTTACTACTGTACTGTATTGGACTATGTTGGAGTTTGTCAACTGCTATTGTATTGTTTGGGTTGCCTCACGAGTACATTTTCCCTAGACAAGGTACATTGTCACCTGTAAACCTACCAGTGGACTGAGATTATTGTACTCAATTGTGGACACTATGTCCAGCTCATGTCCTAAATTGGAGTGTCTTCAAGATGTCCCTCCTGTTCATGGACTGGTACTCATTGTAATGTGACTAGGATGGACTAGAAGTAGGACTCACTAGCATGCACTCCATATATTATGACCAGATAGGACAGAATAGCATGCAGTCCTTGTAATTTGAGTTGGAGGGACTAGAAGTAGATGTACATGTACTCCTTGAAATGTACATGTACTCCATTAGTACATGCACTCCTTGAAATGTGACTAGAAAAGGACAACGACTAGGACTAGGACCGATTTGGACACGCACTCCCTCAAATGTGACTAGAAAGGACTAGACTGGGACTGATTTGGACATGCATTCCTTGATATGTGACTAGAAAGAAGTAGGACTAGGACTGATTAGGCATGCATTCCTTGATATGTGACTAGAAAGGACTAGGACTAGGACTGAGTAGTACATGCATTCCTTGATATGTGACTAGAAAGGACTCACATTCGGACTGATTAGTACATGTACTACTTGACATGTGACTAGAAAGGACTAGGTCTAGGACTACTAGGACTAATTAGTATATGTACTTTGACATGTGATAAGAAAGGGCTATGACTAGGACTAGGTCTAGGACTGGTTAGGATGTACTTATTGTACTGTCACCAGGAAAGACTAGTAGTAGGTTTTATTAGTGCATGCACTAAATGGGATTCTCTTTGTGCATGTTGTGGTGGTAATGCATGTGCTTGAACATGTGTGCGACATATGTGCGGAGACACAACAGACTAATATATCATTTGCCTCCCCATCGACGCGCTCCCCCCTCAAGCCATTCCACAATTTAAATTTATTTTAAGCCAATAAATAGGTTTGCACTGCCTTTCAGTGGGGGTTTTTGGCACGTATCGATTTTGTTCTGCGGCTTCCAGCATCCCACGGCTACTCCCCCGCCAAAAATTGAAACTTGGCCAGTGTGTTCAATGTACCCTCTGATACGTCCCGGTGTAATACGAGATCAATAAAAAATCGTTCGATTGTCCAATGAGGCGTTCACTTGTCATCTGGTTTTTGTTCAATGCGAAAAAGAAATCCTGCAATGCATGCACGGCTATTGCACCCATTGAACGGATGTGGTTGAAACCCCTCTTTTGCCTGCATGTGCTTGAACATGTGTGCGACACATGTGCGGAGACACAACAGACTAATATATCATTTGCCTCCCCATCGACGCGCTCCCCCCTCAAGCCATTCCACAATTTAAATTTATTTTAAGCCAATAAATAGGTTTGCACTGCCTTTCAGTGGGGGTTTTTGGCACGTATCGATTTTGTTCTGCGGCTTCCAGTATCCCACGGCTACTCCCCCGCCAAAAATTGAAACTTGGCCAGTGTGTTCAATGTACCCTCTGATACATCCCGGTGTAATACGAGATCAATCAAAAATCGTTCGATTGTCCAATGAGGCGTTCACTTGTCATCTGGTTTTTGGTCAATGCGAAAAAGAAATCCTGCAATGCATGCACGGCTATTGCACCCATTGAACGGATGTGGTTGAAACCCCTCTTTTGCCTGCATGCCCAAAAAAAAAGTGTTCTCTTCTCTCACTATTGCTGAACTCTCTATGAAGAGTGCATGAAGTAGAACACATATCAAGTTTGGAGTGCAAAACAGGGAAGAAACTGTCGTTTTGAGTCCAAATGAATTTTGATCGCTCCCAAATTTGGCACGCACGTTGCATATGGCTACATTACACGCCCCATTCAAAAACAGAATGAAAAAAAAATTGTGTGTACGCGAAACACAGTCCAACAGGTCCCAAAGCAATAGCAGCTCCAACATAATACATTCAACGGGTGAACGGATGGTTGCCCATCCAAATCATTTTTGTTAGCTTCCAAACTTTTCCAGCACGTTGCAGACACCCTCTCACAGGTCTCGGACTTATATCAGATCAATCAAAATTCATTCGATGGCTCAACGGATGGTTGGCCATCGAAATGATTTTGGTTCGCTTTGAGATTTGGCCACTATGTTTAATGTGCCATGTAAGAGGCCCCAGAGTAATATGAGATCAATCGAAATTTGTTCAATGGGCCAACGGATGGTTGCCCATCCAAATGATTTTCGTTCACTTTGAAACTTGGCAAGTGTGTTCAATGTACCCTCTGATACGTCTCAGTGTAATACGAGATCAATCGAAATTATTTTGTGCTTTGAGAACTTTGTGGGTATATTCGTAGAAGATCATAGATTTTGCGAAATGATTATGAAATACGCAGGGACCAGGCGAAATTTGTTTGGAAGATGACCGTTCGTAACTCGTTATAACTTATTTGTTAACATCAATTTTTTTTGTTCTCCAGCTTTCGGAGTTCATTGCAAATACCCATATACACGTCATGACCAAATATGACACCATTGTAAATTTGTTTACAGGGTGAACTACTTCTTCTCCATCACACGAGTGTAAATGTGAAGAAAACGTTGCTCATGCAATTGAAATTGGCAGGTGCCGCACATGTGCATTGTGTATTAACAAAATTGGTGATATACAAACTTGACGGAATGCCATCACTGTGTTTTCCAACAATATTCAAGGTACAACAAAAATGCATATTGTATATGTACTATGCTGCCAGTCATTCAAAGCCTAGTCGTCACTGTCCGAGGATGTGGAATTTGATGTTGTGGCTTGATTTGCACTGCCAATTGCCAGAGCTTGCGACCGTGATCTCGTGGTCAATGAGGGGCCCAATGGCATGTGATCAATTTTGGCCTGCATCCGCCTACTTCGCGGCGAAAGTTGACTTTCTTCTTCACTCTCACGACGTGGCGGAGGTGGATCGAGAACAAGTGCTTGGGCTGCATGCAAATCGGCAATGAGGCCGTCCACATCTGGCAAATACAGCCCCCGAAACACGATGATAACGGTCTGCCCATAATCGCCTTCATTTCTCTACAACTGCTTGATGGTACTTTTGAAACTTTCCAACTGCTCTCGCGGGCCCTGTCCCTAATCATTGTGTCGTTTCGACGATAAGCCGCCTCGTACGCATCATTCATTCGGCGTTGACATATTATAGCATCTTCCAGTTCGGACAGCAACAAATGTTTCCCAATCGGTTGTCGGACATACAATTCGTTCTCCTCCGGCACCCATGGAACTTGTGGGAGCCAGATAAACCTGGACCTTCTTTGACTCTAATGCCCTCCCAGATTGCGGCAAAACTGTTCTCTCTCCCGCCAATCTCGAATACCTCCCGCACGTATGGTTATCTCCTAATCAGATGTGACCCACAAATACTGGGGATCTTTGATGTATGCCGGGTTTCCGGCATGTATGCCATGCATCTTTCTGTCTGCATCCCATACCAAGTTCTTGCCCCAATGCACACAATTCAGAAATGTGTATGGTAGCCCATCCAATCGGAGGTTGTGTCGATTGTATTCAAAACCTATGGGCATCCGATCCTTCAAGCCCACCAGCTCATAGAAACGACGATGGATTGGTGTACGGCATTCTGGGCAAGCGCTCGTTCGCAAGGCTTGCGGGATAAGACATGTGAGATGGAACATATGTCCACATGGTCCAAGCACATGACGTCCCTCTGGGCCGTATGGATTCCTACACATCGAACAAACTGTGCCATCTGATATCCATGACGGCAAAACGCCTAGTGGTATCTCCTCCATCTGGGCCGGTTTGATGTGGCTGGTCATCCTTCTTGTGGTGTCCAACTCTTCCTCTATCTCCAATTCCCAGTTTATGCTTCTGTTTGACCCCGAAATTCTGTGCTCACATCGATCGAACATAGAATCCACATCTGCCCAATTGGTATACCCGGCGAACACGCTTGATGCGATGCGGAGATCATTATACCTTTGCATGTTGGCATAAATGCTATCCACGCTATGGTTCGACATACGTGCGACACGTTGCAAGCCTGACAGTGCCCGCTCTACCCGTGCTTCTCTGGAGGCCAAATGGGTCGCCCATTGTACCCAATTCTCCCAATCGCCATTCAATGGGACCCATGCCTGAATCTCCAGCGTTTTGGACAAGCGCCATGCAGTTGCCATGGCAATGTCCCGCTCCTTTGTAACGCGGTCGACATCTAATATCGGGTTCATCTCCGATTGAATGGCGACCCTCGAGCATTCCCCGGTTTCCAGTACTGGTTCTTTTCCTTTCATCATTCTCTCATCCACAATTCATTGTTCCTCAACCATGGTTTCATCGGTCACAGGGTCAAGGACGTCCGTAACTTCCTGAATGATGAGATCAATACTGCGATCGGGCATTACAAACTCCGCGTCCATGTCCACGACGTTTGTTCGATCCTCATTGTGGACAATAGTGCCTTCATTGTTTGGAGGCATGTCTTTCAATGTAGAACATAGAATCCACATCTGCCCAATTGGTATACCCGGCGAACACGCTTGATGCGATGCGGAGATCATTATACCTTTGCATGTTGGCATAAATGCTATCCACGCTATGGTTCGACATACGTGCGACACGTTGCAAGCCTGACAGTGCCCGCTCTACCCGTGCTTCTCTGGAGGCCAAATGGGTCGCCCATTGTACCCAATTCTCCCAATCGCCATTCAATGGGACCCATGCCTGAATCTCCAGCGTTTTGGACAAGCGCCATGCAGTTGCCATGGCAATGTCCCGCTCCTTTGTAACGCGGTCGACATCTAATATCGGGTTCATCTCCGATTGAATGGCGACCCTCGAGCATTCCCCGGTTTCTAGTACTGGTTCTTTTCCTTTCATCATTCTCTCATCCACAATTCATTGTTCCTCAACCATGGTTTCATCGGTCACAGGGTCAAGGACGTCCGTAACTTCCTGAATGATGAGATCAATACTGCGATCGGGCATCACAAACTCCGCGTCCATGTCCACGACGTTTGTTCGATCCTCATTGTGGACAATAGTGCCTTCATTGTTTGGAGGCATGTCTTTCAATGTAGAACATAGAATCCACATCTGCCCAATTGGTATACCCGGCGAACACGCTTGATGCGATGCGGAGATCATTATACCTTTGCATGTTGGCATAAATGCTATCCACGCTATGGTTCGACATACGTGCGACACGTTGCAAGCCTGACAGTGCCCGCTCTACCCGTGCTTCTCTGGAGGCCAAATGGGTCGCCCATTGTACCCGATTCTCCCAATCGCCATTCAATTGGACCCATGCCTGAATCTCCAGCGTTTTGGACAAACGCCATGCAGTTGCCATGGCAATGTCCCGCTCCTTTGTAACGCGGTCGACATCTAATATCGGGTTCATCTCCGATTGAATGGCGACCCTCGAGCATTCCCCGGTTTCTAGTACTGGTTCTTTTCCTTTCATCATTCTCTCATCCACAATTCATTGTTCCTCAACCATGGTTTCATCGGTCACAGGGTCAAGGACGTCCGTAACTTCCTGAATGATGAGATCAATACTGCGATCGGGCATTACAAACTCCGCGTCCATGTCCACGACGTTTGTTCGATCCTCATTGTGGACAATAGTGCCTTCATTGTTTGGAGGCATGTCTTTCAATGTAGCTTCCAACTCGGCTATGCGCAGTGTTTGCCAGTCTAGTCGGTCCTGTAGGGTCCTGATTCGCTGGTCTCTTTCCGCCAGTTGTTCCTCTAACGTTGCAGCCGGTTGTATTCCGAACGTGTCCGAGATGTACTCCAAATCGTATAGCAATCTTGCGTTCCTCCTACTAGCAGTTTGCCAATTCACTGGACGCAAGAGTATGACCTCCACGTACAACTTGGCTGCCAAGGTGTACGGGATTTGACCCTTTAAGAGAGGTTGACCCCACAATGTGCAATGCACCTCATTCGCCCTATGCTAGAAATGATCGTTCGTGCAAGACCTGGACTCTGTGTAATTGTTTCGGGTTTGCACGTCATGTCTATCCAAAGGCCACAATCGATTGATGTGGTACCATTTCACGAATTTTTTGTATCTCGCCATCGGCCACCGGAACTCTTCCGGAACATCCTCCCAGCCCTCTGCCAGTATGCTAGGGTCACCAAATACTTCCCAATTCAAGTCTTGCCTTGACCTTTTGATTTTCTTAGGAGGCGGTCCATGTTCATTGGGGTCATCTCTTCCATGACGATCATCGTCCTGGCCCTCTGCCATTCTACAACAATTGGAGCAACACTAAACGAGGTTTTCTAAAAAGACGTAACTCTAAACCCTTCCCCCGTTAAGTATGTTTGAGTAGGTGTCAAAATACTTCCTAAAAGCTAATTTTGTAGAATAAAATGATCCTGGAAGACAGATGAGGGTCTATGGGAGCTTTCTGCAACGACCTCACAGAAATCGCGGCAAAAAATACCCCCCACCCAACCAATGGCCTCCTTCTCCACGTGACTACGTGTCGTGGAATAATGAAATGCTACGCAAACAGAACTTGTGTGGAGAGGAAGTAAGGGGAGAATAAGCCTCCCTTGGCTTATATTCCCCCCCGCCCTCATTTCTCGGGCCACGTGAGGGGCGAATCTTCTAGAAGCGACCGCCAACTTGGCGGTCGCTCGATTTTTCGGGAAAAAAAAAAAAAAAAAAAACGATCGTCAGAACTAGCGGTCGCTCCATTTGCTCGATAAATAAATAAATAGCGGCCGCTAGAACTGGCGGTCGCTCCATTTCCGGCAAAAAAAAAAAAAACGACCGCCACAACAGGCGGGCGCTCCATTTACCGCAAATAAAAAAAATAAGCGACCGCCAACATAGGCGGTCGCTTCATTTAAAAAATAAAATAAAATAAACCGACCGCCAACATTGGCGGTCGCTTCAATTAAAAAAAATAAAAATAAAAAAGCGATCGCCAACATTGGCGGTCGCTTCATGTTCAAAACATTTAGAATAAATAAGCGACCGCCAACATACGCGGTCGCTTCATTTGCAAAAACTTTAAAAAAAAATAAGCGACCGCCAACATAGGCGGTCGTTTCATTTAAAAAAATTAAAATAAATAAGCGACCGCAAACATAGGCAGTTGCTTCATTCTAAAAAAATTAAAAAAAAAAAGCGACCGCCAGCATAGGCGGTCGCTTCATTTTCAAAACATTTAAAATATATAAGCGACCGCCAAAAAAGGCGGTCGATTCATTTTTAAAAAAAATTAAAAAAATAAGCGACCGCCAACATAGGTGGCCGCTTCATTTCCAAAACATAGGCGGTCGCTTCATTAAATAAGCGACCGCAAGAATAGGCGGTCGCTTCATTTTCAAAAACTTTAAAATAAATAAGCGACCGCCAACATAGGCGGTCGCTTCATTAAAAAAATAATTAAAAAAATAATCGACCGCCAGCATAGGCGGTCGCTTCATTTTCAAAACATTTAAAATAAATAAGCGACCGCCAACATAGGCGGTCGATTCATTTTCAAAAACTTTAAAATAAATAAGCGATCGCCAAGATAGGCGGTCGCTTCATTAAAATAAAAATAAGCGACCGCCAGCATAGGCGGTTGCTTCATTTTCAAAAACTTTAAAATAAATAAGCTACCGCCAACATAGGCGTTCACTTCATTAATAATTTTTTTAAAATAAATAAGCGACCGCCAGCATAGGAAGTCACTTCATTTTCAAGACATTAAAAATAAATAAGCGACCGCCAACATAGGCGGTCGCTTCATCTTCAAAAACTTTAAAAAAATAACCGACCGCCAACATAGGCTGTCGTTTCATTAAAAATAAAAATAAAATAAAAAAACGACCGCCAATATAGGCGGTCGCTTCATTTTCAAAACATTTAAAATAAATAAGCGACCGCCAACATAGGCGGACGCTTCATTTTCAAAAACTTTTAAAAAAATAACCGAAAATATTTAGAATAAATAAGCGACCGCCAACATTGGCCGTCGCTTCGTTTTTAAAAAATTAAGCGACGCCAGCATTGGCGGTCGCTTCATTTTCAAATCATTTAGAATAAATAAGCGACCGACAACATAGGCGGTCGCTTCATTTGCAAAAACTTTAAAATAAATAAGCGACCACCAACATAGCAACACAACGGGCATTAAGGAGCAACAGGGTTGATCTGTTTTCCACACGCATGCATCATTCTGCTGCATTAGACTGGGCGAAAGTTGAAGCCTCGAATGATGACAACTTGCCACTACAATTCCACCTTAACCGACGTGTTGCGCAGCAGACTTGTGGTTCCTCACATGCCGGACCATCTCGGGCAGTCCCCCCTCCGGTACCTCCTTTGAGACCACCTTCGATTGCGTCCCGAGTCCATAAACGATAGAGAACAGTCCAACTTTTTGTAGGCAATCGGCCCACAAACAAGTCAGATACCGTGGATGGTATTCAAGACCGGAGCGGAAGTCGATCTCAGAGAGAACTAAATGTGGTTCGAGGTCGCTTGCAGATTCAAAGGCCAGGACATATGAGGTTGGATAGGGAAGACAATTCCAGCACTGATCATGGCAACCGTGGTGAAGTCGAGGGTGACCCGGATTTTCAACCCATCGGAGCATTAGGATTATAATCTTCTTCGTCCCGCCGTCGAAGCAATAAAATGAATTGAAGCAAAACAGCTGTAGGCATGCATCCGCACTTTTTAGTGGACATCGCTTATTTATTTTAAAGTTTTTGCAAATGAAGCGACCGCCTATGTTGGCGGTCGCTTATTTATTCTAAATGATTTGAAAATGAAGCGACCGCCAATGCTGGCGTCGCTTAATTTTTTAATTTTTTAAAAACGAAGCGGCCGCCAATGTTGGCGGTCGCTTATTTATTCTAAGTGTTTTCGGTTATTTTTTTAAAAGTTTTTGAAAATGAAGCGTCCGCCTATGTTGGCGGTCGCTTATTTATTTTAAATGTTTTGAAAATGAAGCGACCGCCTATACTGGCGGTCGTTTTTTTTTTTTTTTTTTTTTTTAATGAAACGACAGCCTATGTTGGCGGTCGGTTATTTTTTTAATGTTTTTGAAGATGAAGCGACCGCCTATGTTGGCGGTCGCTTATTTATTTTTAATGTCTTGAAAATGAAGTGACTTCCTATGCTGGCGGTCGCTTATTTATTTTAAAAAAATTATTAATGAAGTGAACGCCTATGTTGGCGGTAGCTTATTTATTTTAAAGTTTTTGAAAATGAAGCGACCGCCTATGCTTGCGGTCGCTTATTTTTATTGTTATTTTTATTTTAATGAAGCGACCGCCTATCTTGGCGGTCGCTTATTTATTTTAAAATTTTTGAAAATGAAGCGACCGCCTATGTTGGCGGTCGCTTATTTATTTTAAAGTTTTTGAAAATGAAGCGACCGCCTATTCTTGCGGTCGCTTATTTAATGAAGCGACCGCCTATGTTTTGGAAATGAAGCGGCCGCCTATGTTGGCGGTCGCTTATTTTTTTTATTTTTTTTTAAAATGAAGCGACCGCGTATGTTGGCGGTCGCTTATATATTTTAAATGTTTTGAAAATGAAGCGACCGCCTATGCTGGCGGTCGTTTTTTTTTTAAAATTTTTTTAGAATGAAGCAACTGCCTATGTTTGCGGTCGCTTATTTATTTTAATTTTTCTAAATGAAACGACCGCCTATGTTGGCGGTCGCTTATTTTTTTTTAAAGTTTTTGCAAATGAAGCGACCACCAATGTTGGCGGTCGGTTTATTTTATTTTATTTTATAAATGAAGCGACCGCCTATGTTGGCGGTCGCTTATTTTTTTTATTTGCGGTTAATGGAGCGCCCGCCTGTTGTGGCGGTCGTTTTTTTTTTTTTTGCCGGAAATGGAGCGACCGCCAGTTCTAGCGGCCGCTATTTATTTATTTATCGGGCAAATGGAGCGACCGCTAGTTCTGGCGATCGTTTTTTTTTTTTTTTTTTTTTTTCCGGAAAATCGAACGACCGCCAAGTTGGCGGTCGCTTCTAGAAGATTCGCCCCTCACGTGGCCCGAGAAATGAGGGCGGGGGGGAATATAAGCCAAGGGAGGCTTATTCTCCCCTTACTTCCTCTCCACACAAGTTCTGTTTGCGTGGCATTTCATTATTCCACGACACGTAGTCACGTGGAGAAGGAGGCCATTGGTTGGGTGGGGGGTATTTTTTGCCGCGATTTCTGTGAGGTCGTTGCAGAATGCTCCCATAGACCCTCATCTGTCTTCCAGGATCATTTTATTCTACAAAATTAGCTTTTAGGAAGTATTTTGACACCTACTCAAACATACTTAACGGGGGAAGGGTTTAGAGTTACGTCTTTTTAGAAAACCTCGTTTAGTGTTGCTCCAATTGTTGTAGAATGGCAGAGGGCCAGGACGATGATCGTCATGGAAAAGATGAGGGCTGGGAGGATGTTCCGGAAGAGTTCCGATGGCCGATGGCGAGATACAAAAAATTCGTGAAATGGTACCACATCAATCGATTGTGGCCTTTGGATAGACATGACGTGCAAACCCGAAACAATTACACAGAGTCCAGGTCTTGCACGAACGATCATTTCTAGCATAGGGCGAATGAGGTGCATTGCACATTGTGGGGTCAACCTCTCTTAAAGGGTCAAATCCCGTACACCTTGGCAGCCAAGTTGTACGTGGAGGTCATACTCTTGCGTCCAGTGAATTGGCAAACTGCTAGTAGGAGGAACGCAAGATTGCTATACGATTTGGAGTACATCCCGGACACGTTCGGAATACAACCGGCTGCAACGTTAGAGGAACAACTGGCGGAAAGAGACCAGCGAATCAGGACCCTACAGGACCGACTAGACTGGCAAACACTGCGCATAACCAAGTTGGAAGCTACATTGAAAGACATGCCTCCAAACAATGAAGGCACTATTGTCCACAATGAGGATCGAACAAACGTCGTGGACATGGACGCGGAGTTTGTGATGCCCGATCGCAGTATTGATCTCATCATTCAGGAAGTTACGGACGTCCTTGACCCTGTGACCGATGAAACCATGGTTGAGGAACAATGAATTGTGGATGAGAGAATGATGAAAGGAAAAGAACCAGTACTGGAAACCGGGGAATGCTCGAGGGTCGCCATTCAATTGGAGATGAACCCGATATTAGATGTCGACCGCGTTACAAAGGAGCGGGACATTGTCATGGCAACTGCATGGCGCTTGTCCAAAACGCTGGAGATTCAGGCATGGGTCCCATTGAATGGCGATTGGGAAAATCGGGTACAATGGGCGACCCATTTGGCCTCCAGAGAAGCACGGGTAGAGCGGGCACTGTCAGGCTTGCAACGTGTCGCACGCATGTCGAACCATAGTGTGGATAGCATTTATGCCAACATGCAAAGGTATAATGATCTCCGCATCGCATCAAGCGTGTTCGCCGGGTATACCAATTAGGCAGATGTGGATTCTATGTTCTACATTGAAAGACATGCTTCCAAACAATGAAGGCACTATTGTCCACAATGAGGATCGAACAAACGTCGTGGACATGGACGCGGAGTTTGTGATGCCCGATCGCAGTATTGATCTCATCATTCAGGAAGTTACGGACGTCCTTGACCCTGTGACCGATGAAACCATGGTTGAGGAACAATGAATTGTGGATGAGAGAATGATGAAAGGAAAAGAACCAGTACTGGAAACCGGGGAATGCTCGAGGGTCGCCATTCAATCGGAGATGAACCCGATATTAGATGTCGACCGCGTTACAAAGGAGCGGGACATTGCCATGGCAACTGCATGGCGCTTGTCCAAAATGCTGGAGATTCAGGCATGGGTCCCATTGAATGGCGATTGGGAGAATTGGGTACAATGGGCGACCCATTTGGCCTCCAGAGAAGCACGGGTAGAGCGGGCACTGTCAGGCTTGCAACGTGTCGCACGCATGTCGAACCATAGCGTGGATAGCATTTATGCCAACATGCAAAGGTATAATGATCTCCGCATCGCATCAAGCGTGTTCGCCGGGTATACCAATTGGGCAGATGTGGATTCTATGTTCGATCGATGTGAGCACAGAATTTCGGGGTCAAACAGAAGCATAAACTGGGAATTGGAGATAGAGGAAGAGTTGGACACCACAAGAAGGATGACCAGCCACATCAAACCGGCCCAGATGGAGGAGATACCACTAGGCGTTTTGCCGTCATGGATATCAGATGGCACAGTTTGTTCGATGTGTAGGAATCCATACGGCCCAGAGGGACGTCATGTGCTTGGATCATGTGGACATATGTTCCATCTCACATGTCTTATCCCGCAAGCCTTGCGAACGAGCGCTTGCCCAGAATGCCGTACACCAATCCATCGCCGTTTCTATGAGCTGGTGGGCTTGAAGGATCGGATGCCCATAGGTTTTGAATACAATCGACACAACCTCCGATTGGATGGGCTACCATACACATTTCTGAATTGTGTGCATTGGGGCAAGAACTTGGTATGGGATGCAGACAGAGAGATGCATGGCATACATGCCGGAAACCCGGCATACATCAAAGATCCCCAGTATTTGTGGGTCACATCTGATTAGGAGATAACCATACGTGCGGGAGGTATTCGAGATTGGCGGGAGAGAGAACAGTTTTGCCGCAATCTGGGAGGGCATTGGAGTCAAAGAAGGTCCAAGTTTATCTGGCTCCCACAAGTTCCATGGGTGCCGGAGGAGAACGAATTGTATGTCCGACAACCGATTGGGAGACATTTGTTGTTGTCCGAACTGGAAGATGCTATAATATGTCAACGCCGAATGAATGATGCGTACGAGGCGGCTTATCGTCGAAACGACACAATGATCAGGGACAGGGCCCGCGAGAGCAGTTGGAAAGTTTTAAAAGTACCATCAAGGCAGTTGTAGAGAAATGAAGGCGATTATGGGCAGACCGTTATCATCGTGTTTCGGGGGCTGTATTGCCAGATGTGGACGGCCTCATTGCCCATTTGCATGAAACCTGAGCACTTGTTCTCGATCCACCTCCGCCACGTCGTGAGAGTGAAGAAGAAAGTCAACTTTCGCCGCGAAGTAGGCGGATGCAGGCCAAAATTGATCACATGTCATTGGGCCCCTCATTGACCACGAGATCACGGTCGCAAGCTCTGGCAATTGGCTGCAAATCAAGCCACAACATCAAATTCCACATCCTCGGACAGTGACGACTAGGCTTTGAATGACTGGCAGCATAGTACATATACAATATGCATTTTTGTTGTACCTTGAATATTGTTGGAAAACACAGTGATGGCATTCCGTCAAGTTTGTATATCACCAATTTTGTTAATACACAATGCACATGTGCGGCACCTGCCAATTTCAATTGCATGAGCAGAGTTTTCTTCACATTTACACTCGTGTGATGGAGAAGAAGTAGTTCACCCTGTAAACAAATTTACAATGGTGTCATATTTGGTCATGACGTGTATATGGATATTTGCAATGAACTCCGAAAGCTGGAGAACAAAAAAAATTGATGTTAACAAATAAGTTATAACGAGTTACGAACGGTCCTCTTCCAAACAAATTTCGCCTGGTCCCTGCGTATTTCATAATCATTTCGCAAAATCTATGATCTTCTACGAACATACCCACAAAGTTCTCAAAGCACAAAATAATTTCGATTGATCTCGTATTACACTGAGACGTATCAGAGGGTACATTGAACACACTGGCCAAGTTTCAAAGTGAACGAAAATCATTTGGATGGGCAACCATCCGTTGGCCCATTGAACAAATTTCGATTGATCTCATATTACTCTGGGGCCTCTTACATGGCACATTAAACATAGTGGCCAAATCTCAAAGCGAACCAAAATCATTTCGATGGCCAACCATCCGTTGAGCCATCGAACGAATTTTGATTGATCTGATATAAGTCCGAGACCTGTGAGAGGGTGTCTGCAACGTGCTGAAAAAGTTTGGAAGCTAACAAAAATGATTTGGATGGGCAACCATCCGTTCACCCGTTGAATGTATTATGTTGGAGCTGCTATTGCTTTGGGACCTGTTGGACTGTGTTTCGCGTACTCGTGATTTTTTTTCATTCTGTTTTTGAATAGAGCGTGTAATGTAGCCATATGCAACGTGCGTGCCAAATTTGGGAGCGATCAAAATTCATTTGGACTCAAAACGACAGTTTCTTCCCTGTTTTGCACTCCAAACTTGATATGTGTTCTACTTCATGCACTCTTCATACAGAAATAGTGAGAGAAGAGAACACTTTTTTTTTGGGCATGCAGGCAAAAGAGGGGTTTCAACCACATCCGTTCAATGGGTGCAATAGCCGTGCATGCATTGCAGGATTTCTTTTTCGCATTGAACAAAAACCAGATGACAAGTGAACGCCTCATTGGACAATCGAACAATTTTTGATTGATCTCGTATTACACTGGGACGTATCAGAGGGTACATTGAACACACTGGCCAAGTTTCAATTTTTGGCGGGGGAGTAGCCGTGGGATGCTGGAAGCCGCAGAACAAAATCGATACGTGCCAAAAACCCAAAATGACTTGCCGACTGGTTCGGCCAGATCCAAAAATGACAAGAGTCAACTCTTCAACTGGCATCGTCCCTACATAAGATGTAACTGTGGACAAGGAGGGGCACCCTCTTCTTGCATTGGGAGTGTTGCTTGGTTTGACCATATGGTATGGTATATGCTGAACAATCTGATTGTGTTCTTCCCTGATGATGCCTATCCTTCGGTGCAAACCAAGTATTACAGCTTTCTGGTATGGATCATGCGGGCTGCCAGATCTGCCGTTCTTGCACAAATTACCTTTCAGATGACCCGAGGCTTCATAATGGAAGTAGCTTGTGAATTCTCAATTGACCCCCAAGCCAAGTTGCTTAGGAAGTTAGGAGAATCCAAGGGGGCCAGATACATTGAGAAACTTGTGAAACCTGGGTTTTTTTCAGACAGCCTTCCCAGGCCACAATTCAACAGCTACAAACGGCAGCGTATGGAGGGGCAGACGCCTCCTCAACAACGCAAGAACAATGCCACTCGAGGCAGAGGTACCCCTGGTCGTGGAAGAGGTCTCTACCAAAAAGGAGGACGCTCTGGCAGGGGGCAATACTCTACCAACACCTCTGAGAATTCAAGAGCAACGAATCGGTCATCACTTGGGGGTTCGGGTGCTAATTCCAGTACCACCATCAACATCGCCAGCCAGGAGTCATACAAGACTCGTCGTATCACTGACGAGTTCTCCCCAACTCTTTTCCCGCATCTCTCCCTCTGTCCCATCAGGATGTGGAGAGAGAGGGAGAGAGGGAGTGATGAGGGAAAAAACAAAAAAAAAACAGGTGGGAGGGGGGGAGTGACACTCCCCCCCCCCCCCCACCTTTTTTTTTTTCTTTCCCTCATCTCCCCCTCTCTCCCTCTGTCTCCCTCCCTCTTTGGAATTGGCCGGTTTTATCAGTGTTAATTTCCTGTTTTTCCATCTATACCGGATGGATTGTGACAGTTTTTTCACCCGCCCTATAACAATTTTTCATCTATACCGGATGAACTACCAGGGTGGACACTAAATTACCTCTAAGCTAAGTCTATGATTTTTTCATTCTTCTTTTATTGACTTTCACCCATACCGGATGAGTCACCAGAGAATGAGGAATTACCTCTGTAGGGGTTGCCACTGGCATCCTATTTTTTCCATCCATACCGGATGAAAAATACCAGGATACTAATTCGTTCATTCCTCTTTTAATGTTTTTTTTCCGTACTGGATGAGGCACAAAAAAAATCTTTTGGGGATGTTGAATTACCTGTTAGGATGTAAAACCGATGTTTTGGATGTTATTTACTGTTTTTCCATCCTACTGACGAACTTTCTCCAACTGATGAACTCATCTGAACCGGATGAAATATATAGCTTATGATGGCCCTGGACTGATGATTAATTACCCTTAATTATGGTTAATTAAGGAGTGAAACCCTAACCCCTACCCTATAACCTATTGTTTAAACCTAGTTAATGAATGACATCCATCGGGTTTCGAAAAATGTGGTGTTGATTACTCATCCTGCACGGATGAAAAATTGGGCAAGAGCCCTAGGGTGGCTCTCCCGCCGTCAGAAGCACTGCTCATGCTTCTGAGCTCGCGGGATGAGCGTTATGGCGTCCGCGTTTTGCTGCTACCCTGTTTGCTGCATCGTACCCATGCTGGACGATCTCCTGGGGATGCGCATTGGCGGCGCTTTGTCTTTTCTCACAGGCGGGAGACAATGTTGTGAATGCATCGTCTTTTTCCCTCCTCTGGCTTTTAATTCTTGCAGCGGCGCTTGTGTGGGGAAGTATCTCTCTCTCCCTTCTTAAACCTAGCAAGTGTGCTTGTATGCTTCACTTCTCCTTTGCTTTGCTGGAGGTGGCTTGCTGGTGGTGATGGCGCACAGTTCTCTTCCCCAATCGCTCAAGGTGCTTTTGGTGATTAGGGTTCCTTTTGCTTTATGTCTTTCTCTCTTGCTTTTGAGGTTCTTAGTTGACATCGATGACAAGTGTAGGGGTCTGTGATTCACCTGGGGTTCCACAATCCTCACTAACCTGTTGGTTTTTGTAGGGGCTTGTGATGGGACCAGGTGAGGATCCCTACTTGCTTTGAATTCTCTTGAGCTTGCAGATAAGGATGTGGGCAAAGGGAACCTAGTGTGTATGACATCTTGACTTGGCTATTGCCTGCAGCCCCGATTTCGGCCCGCTTGCTCCTGGTTTGGCATGCCGATGCTTACTTTTGACTTATGTTTTGCTGCCTTTGATGGAGCACTTTGGCCTGACAGACTTGTCTCTTGAAGCCCAGCATCTGGACCTTACCTTGTCTTGAATCTTTGACAACATTGCCTGTGGATTATTAAGCTAGGTATTGTTTTGGCCTTAAAGAGGAGTTATGGTTTATGGGTAAGGCATCAATGGCTGTTTGGTTCTAAGGAAGAGGAGGCCTTGTTTTTAAAGATGGCAGCCTGATAAGGCAATGACAGGCCTCTTTCAAGCCTGGATTTGGTGTGGAATGGAGCATAGTGAGGTTTTATTTGCAAAACCTGGCATAAACCTCCTGGAAAACAGTGTTGGTAAGCTCTACTGGACCTTTGCCAGAGATTATTTGCTTTATTTTGCCATCAGAGCAGGCAGCTGCAATGTATGATTTATTTTTTGGCCAAGTGGGCTTGGTCTCGGGCACTCAAAGTGTTTGTGTATCCATATCTTGAATCTGTAACATGGCAAGCCTTTCTTCCATGCCAAAACGCCTTACATGATGCATGTCTTGGGGCAATTATACATGGTGTAGAATGAAGTTGCAGTCTATCTTGTCATGCCCAAGTGGGTCACTTGGTTGCATGTTTGGAATCTAATAAACTGCAGGCTAGTCCATCAAGATGCTTGTGTATACATGTCTTGAATCTGTAGTATGGCAGGCTGTTCTTACCTACCCAAGAGGCCTTGCATGATGCATGTCTTGGGATATTTACAAATGGCAAAGAGTGAAGCTGCAATATGTTTTGTCATGCCCAAGAAGTTTACTTGGTTGCATGCTTGAAATCTGATTAATTGCAAGCTGGTCCTTCAAGGTACTTGTATGAACATATCCTGAATCTATAGTAGAACAAGCTGTTCTTACCTACCCAAGGAGCCTTGCATGATGCATGTCTTGGGGTACTTACAAATGGCAAAGAGTGAAGCTGCAATATGTTTTGTCATGCCCAAGAAGATTACTTGGTTGCATGTTTGAAATCTGGTAAATTGCAGGATGGTCCTTTAAGGTGCTTGTATAAACATACCTTGAATATGTACTAGGGCAGGCTGTTCTTACCTACCCAAAGAGCCTTGCATGGTGCATGCCTTGGGTTACTTACAGGAATTTGAACATGAATAAACCCCGCCCTCCCACCCTATTTTATCATGATTGAATGGGTGTTGTCACTTGGTCTACTATGACAAGACTGGAAGTGTTAGATGGTGCCTTGTTTATGGGCTGTTTATGTCTTTAATTGACAATGACCCTAGTGGGTCTTGTCCATGTCTTGACATGACATGAGTATCTTCCCTCTCTCTCTCTCTTTTCCCTCATCCCTCCCTCTGTCCCATGAAGATGTGGAGACCCCCCCCCCCCCCCCCACCTCCTTATTTATTTATTTTCCCTCTCTCCCATCAGGATGTGGAGAGAGAGGAAGTGTTGAGGGAAAATAAAATAAAAATGAAGGTGGGGAGGGGGAGTGACCGAGCAGCTGCTCCCCCCTACTTCTTTTTTTATTTTCTTGGCCCCCTCTATCCTTCTCCCTCCCTCTCTCCCTCTATAACTCTTTGGATTTCATCTGGCCTTAACCTTTTGAGGTTATTTAGTTTTTCATCTAAACTGGATGAACTACATGAATAATGGTTACCTATTATAAAATCCAAGAGAATAATAAAACTACCATCATAAATGATGGCAGTTATTAAACCTGAGCCTATACCATAACCCTAAAAGATACATTTCTATTGGATGTCATCCATTGACAAAGTGCTTCTCTTGATAAAATGTGATTTTTCATCCACCCTGGATGAGAAATCGGGAAGTTGTGCCCTAAGCAGGCCAACACATTTCACAGCACTGAACTCGTGCTTCAGTGAACCTTGATGATGCGCCGTATAAACCCGCTCCTCTGCTGCTACATGGTACTCGTGATGGCTGACTCTTGGGATGCGCATTGGTGGTTAGGCAGATTCCTCTCTGGCAGACGACAAAGCGGTGATCGCTTTGATCAGAAACTCATGGTTCTTTATTTTGCAGCGGCGCTTTTACTCCTTGTTGGGAAGTACTCTATTCCTATTTATCTACAGATTACATGTTGCTCTCTCTTTGTGTATGAGCCATTCTCTATCTGTGAACACTTCTACTCTGATTACGTTCTGTTGGAGACGATCTGTTGGACGCCATGGCGCAGGGCATACCACAAACACTCGAGGTTTTTTTAGTTTACCCTTGCTTGAATTATGATCTGTACATGCTTTAGAATTCAACACTGACATGGATAGCAACTGTGAAGACCTGCCACTCACCTGCTGCATCCTCACTAATACACATCGCTATGTGGTGGTTTTTGGGACGGGCATAGGTGAGGGTCTTCACTTGTCTTGATTTCTTGAAGCCTGCAGCTCCTGTTCTTGCAAATGTGGATTCTGCTGCTGCCTATGCTGCTGATGCCATTTGCTGTTTCAAACTGCCACCATGCCGCTTCAGACCTGCTCCAAGATGGCTCCAATGAGGATCTGCTTCTCTCCTTACCCCTGTTTTTGGTTTTTTACAACCACATTTGCATGTGTAGGAGTTAAACTATGAAGGGTACAAGGATACAAAATAGCAGTTATTACTCTGACTTCTTTGATACTTGGCTCTGAAATGAAACTTCTTGGTATGACTCTGATGGATCAAAAGGATAGGCTTTGATAGATAACACACATTCTTCAAGGCCCTCATATCATTTTGGTCTCATGGCTTGATAACAAACAGGGGTTTCTGAGCTGCTCTTTCACCTTGGCAGAGCTATTTTATGAGGCCTTAAAATACCATTCCAGGCCTATACCTGCTTAAGGGGGCTCAACCCTGTTGTTTCTTCTTCCTTTTTAAGAATCTTGCTTGTATCTTGGTTCTAAGAACATCAACTTCAAACCAAACCTGCAATCTGGTTTTTGAAATGAGTTTGAAATGAATTTTTGAGATGATGATGCATACCATGGTGCTTTCATGATATGAATGACCTGGAATCCCACCCTCCCACCCTGTTTTTTCAGAGACCCTGAAATGTAATGGGGTATTCAAATGAGACTGTAAACATGAAAGGGAATGTTAGATGGTGCCCTGTAAAGGGCTGTTTTGTCTTCCAATGACAATGACCTTAGCGGTCTTGTCCATGTCTTGACATGACATGTATATCTTCCCTCTCTTTCTCTCTCTCCCTCTCTCTCCATGAAATTGAAACTGAAGAACACTTCTTCTATTGTCCTATATACTATGAGATCTGTGGGGATTCCATTGTCTACTCCGTGGAACCCAAACTCTCACTGAAATCTCTCACTATGAAGATCAGAAATGCATGGCTGCTTACCTGCAATTGGGTGCCTCACGCAGCAGCTCCTTCACGCTGGCGCTCCGCCACCAGGTCGCGTGGGCGCACTCCCTCGCTCAAACAACGGAAAAAAAAAAAAAAAAAAAAAAAAAAAAAACGAGGGAGAGAATGAGGGGGAGAGATAAGGGCGAGAGGGTGATTGCAGCTTATAGTGTCCATTTTTTGCTGTCACAACACTGTTTTTCCCAGACATAGAATAATGGTAAATTATCATACTCCTACATGACAATGCCATCAATAAAAAGGGACTCATATATAGAGGCTCATCTACATATACTTTCACACTTTTAAATCTCATTATCAAAAACCAGAATCTCTAGATGCTATGGACTTTTAAAAAGTCCATAAGGAATTGTCACAATCCATGAAAAAAGGCGTTATGGATTTTTTTTAATATAGGAGTTAGAACAAAGTCAAGAAAAGGGACTCTCTCAACCTTGCTTTGGAGAATGAGGAAACTGGAATGAAAACTATCATTCAAAAATATGAAGTTGAAAAAAAATTATGTACTATATTGAGCCTAAAAAATAGCTATTCTCATAAAGTCCTTTATGACTAAATTCTTTTGAAATAGCAAAACTTTTTTCATTAGATGCATTCATTCACCATAAATGCAGAGTTGAATATGATCAAATTTCAAAAAAACATTTGTGAATTGATATTATCGCAATTTGAAAATATTGGTTTTAACAGTCAATAATAGACGGTCAAGATTGTCAGTTGAAGCAAATCCGATGGTTGAGGATTCGCCACATCATCCTTTATGTACTCTTTATGTACTCATGATGTGCATTTTTGGTCCACTCTAGTTTGCAATCACCCGAGAGGGAGAGTGAGAGCTAAGAGGGAGAATGAGAGAGAGAGAAAGAGAGGGAGGGGCAGCTCCCTCACGCTGGCGATCCCTCCCGTGGCGCTGGCGTTCAGCTAGCGCTCCACCAGCAGGTCACGGGGGCGCGCTCCCAGCTCGCTCAAACAACAAAAAAAAACAAAAAGAGATAGAAGAGGGAGAGAGAGAGCAAGAGAGAGAGAGTGAGGGAGAGGGATTAGGCCGAGAGGGAGAGTGTGAGAGAGGGCGCGCGCGGGTTTGAACGCCATGGCGCATCAGTGCTGCGTCACCGCCGTCGGAAAACGCTCCGGCGCGCGGGGGTAGTTGCGCCCGGGAGAGCTTGAGAGCAAAAAAATCAAAGTAGGGATGGAGGGAGGGGAGGGAGGAAGAGTGAGAGGAGGAGGGTGAGGGAGAGAGAGATCAGAGAGAGAGATTGAGAGGGGGAGTGAGAGGCGGTCGGTGCAGCCGCGGCGCGCCAGTGTGGCGACCCCACCGGAAAACCTTGGCGGCGACTAGGCGCCTTTGTGAAGGGGAGAGAGAAGGGGAGAGGAGGGCGGCCACCTTGGCAGGAGGAGGATCCGCTGCGACATTGGGGAATCGCACGGGCGTTGCTACCTCAGGGGGATGTTGCACGGAAGTTGCAGGGACGTCGCACGGCAATCGCAGTGGAGACGCAGATCTGGCGCAGAGGTGAGTTGAAGAGGCCTCTCATTTTTATTTTATTTTTTTTGGTTTTTTGGGTTATGGGGTTTTGCAAGGATCATTTGGGTTTTTGGGTCTTTGGCTCTTAGGGTTTTAAGGGTTACATAGTTTAGTTTAGGGTTAGTTATAATATAGTTAGTTTAGGATTAGCTGCAATATGGTTTTGTTTTTAGGGTTTCATTTTTTGTGGGGTGGGGACATATGGCTTTACGTTTGTAGGGTTTTTTTTTTCAAGTTTTTCCAAGGGTTGGGAGTGTAACTCCTCCGGAGGTTACAGTGGGTCACAATACGGTACTCTACCTCTCTCTCGTGCTAGGTTATGCCGCGTGTTTATCGACGTGTCACGCTTGAGGATTCGTTGCCGGCTGTGCCACAACCACCTGCTGAGGGCGAGACAGCACGTTCGCCTCGTCTACGAGTTAGGCGGCATCGCCATATCCGCACAGCTTTGCCCCCACGGCCACCACCCCGAGGTCGTAGGCTGTCGAGTCCAGAGGCACGAGCCCCGGGGAGACCCCGCCGGGACCACCTCCCCAAGATTGAGTGTTGGTGCAGTTGGTGTTGGGCACGACTACCAGTTGGGAGGACCACACCGATGATGCGGCGACCCCATGTTGTGCAAAAACATTACGCCAAGTACGAGATTGCTGATGCAGCAAAGGTAAGTTGTCCATATATCTTCTCACGTACTCCTCAATTAAAAGTACTATATCTAATAAAACCTTGCGTTTGTGAATTGAGTATTGATGCATTTCATATCATGCATCTTGCAGCCCCGTCTTGATGTCCAAGCTCGCAATTTTTTTGCTGAAGAGGCATACCGATGCGGGTTTCTTCCTTCTTACGAGCCCCACCCCGTTCCGGATGTGAACATCTTTTTCTCGCAACATGACGTAGATTGTGAGGTAGCAGGGTACGATGCGTGTTTTTTTATTTTTTGGCACCGGGCTAGGCGCTTGCCACCTACGCACACACATTCGTCATCCTCGACATCGCACCCCCATCATCACCATCATCCGCATCGTCTGTTCCTCCTATTGTAGATGGTATTTCCTCATCACCATTGCCATCTGAGGTCCCTCATACCGACCGACTACATGTCCCTTCCCCTCCATTGCCGAGACCACAGCCGCCACCGAGTCCATATCCGGGTCCTCCGGCAGAACCCGGAGGGATCCCACCACCTTTGGGGACTGTGTATGACTGGGACCAATGGATCACTAGGTTCCCACTCCGGGAGAAGGGCCCCCGAAGTGATGGATGGGCACTGCCCCCTAGTTGGAGAGGTGGACCGAAGTTGTTTCGCACGGTTGGTCCGCGCCTTCACCGGCCTGATGACGGCACCATATGTCATCGTGGTGCTAGGGAGTCCAACCCCATTTCTACCAATGTCTTGTGCCTTGTCCAGTTCCGATTCCCGAGGGTGAGCCCTTTCTTTTTTGGGGTCGCATGTATTGCGTGATGGAGGCAATGGACCCTAGTATGGGTCGTGGATTTTTTTTTATGGAGGATGTAGTTTTGGGGGGAGGAGAGGATTCTGTGGATTTGTTCCCCTATTTTGGGCCGAGGTACACCCACCGGGAGTGGCAATTATTGCAGACACACGGCCTTGGGTCCTTGATCCATCCTTACATCATTGTTGTGAACGACAATGATGTAAGGGCGAGAAGTTTTGGCCACAAAGCCCATATTTATTGTGACGGAAACCCCGATGTGTACGGCAACGTGGCTGGGCTCATCAACAATTCAGTTACCTTACCGCCGGGCCACACCGCCAACGTGTTTTGGGATGAGTGCCATGACGGGGATAACTTTATGCGTTAGCCGAGTTTCATCATGTGTAGATGGACGTAGGAAGACATTTTGTACATTGAGGTGACTACTTCCACCGTGTATATATATACATAGGCATTTATGTGTATTTGGATGCAGTTTTTCATGCTATATTCAAAGGGAGTTTGGGTGGACGTTATATGTGAATTTGGGTATTTTGAATTATATAGTGTCTCCTTCATGTGGTGAAGCAATGTATGTATTTCCCTCGTGTGTATAATGTGTACTTTGGGTTTTATCCTGTATGATAATGAACAACGCCATGTATGGAAACTGATAATGACTTGGTTGTTTTTGGCATCTTAGGATGCCGGCCACAACCCCACGACGTTAATTCATGAAGTTCATGATCTTGTCATGAACCGGGATTTTGTTCCTTCGGAGGGGGGTGCGTATCAAAGGGACCCGACCCCGTCTGAAATGGCGGTCTCCGATGATGAGGACAACAATGACAATGGAATTATGCATGAGGATGTGGCATGAACTGGGCGCCGTTATGTAAAATTGAATTTGTTAAGTCTTGTATGTATTTATGAATGATGCTATATAATATTTTATATACGTAAGAAATGAATTCATAAATATTTTTAATTATTTTCTTGACAAAGAATTATTAACCTCAATAATTCATTGTAGTGGATTAGGTGACAGACATCAAGCGTTTCCTACAAATGGCTCAAAATTCAAATGCATTTTCACTACCACCCGCCACGTTGCAGCGTGGTTTTCAGTTCATATTTGTACGATGCCTAAGTCTCTAGTCGCCGGGGTGTGTAGAAGAATTCCACAAATTAATATGAGAGCCTCTAGCCGTCCAGAAAGTTGGAGGACCAATCTGCGTGTGAATCAGAATGTCACATGCAAAGGATGTTGCACCAGTCCCACGAGGAGTTGAAATCATGAAGAAGAATTGATTGTCTCTTTTCAAAATATCTAATCTAATAGATGCAAAACACACATCCCTCGTTTTATCTCCTTTAACTAACATATAAACAAAAAATCATGTGCAAAGCTATTGTGGTCGGCGGATCTTTTATGGGATTGGACACGCTTACAACAGCTTTTCCATAAGTGCTAGAGAGTTGTGACATGTCCAGACAACACGAGAACTCCAGAGCATCAATCAGATGCAACTCCATCCAAACGGGACAAAGGCTGAGTTACTCAAATTAAAAGATAGAGGAAAAAATTAACCTAAACAGGGCCATAATTGAAGAAGATATTTTTAATTGAACTACATGTCATTCCTAGCCATGTGATATAGGTAGACCCCGCCCATTCATTTACTTTTGGGTTTTAGTATTTCAATGTGCAAAGAAACATTGTTTTTGGGATTTAGGTGGGTGGGCATTGCTTTGTGTAGTCTAGTGGAGAAGACAATAGCTCCATGAAGAAAAAGCACACAATATTTACAAGTGACATGTTGTCATTTGCAATATATATACATATATATATTTTGTGACGTTGCTTGTTTGTATAAGTACTTCATCTTGGTTATATGATATATTTATTATAAATGACCTACATAATATTGGGGGGTACATGTGTCATGTACATTGTAGAAATGAAAATTAAATTGTTAAATATTATATGTATTTATAAATGATGCTATATAATCTTTTATATTTCGTTTGTCACATCCTTGTGATTTTTTATTGAGAACATTGCATTGCATGTCTAGCAATACAAAACATTCTTAAGTTTTATGAACACAATATTTCAAACATTTATAAGTATTTAAGTACAGAAATGCATTGACTATATATCTATACATCATCTCTAAATCATGCAGCCTATGTATAGGTCACTCAGGATATTTTTGAGTTCATGCGATACACATAAATGATCAATATAATAATAGGAGGTGCATGTTAGAACTTAGAATGAATATTGAATTATAAAATCGAATATACATATTAAAATGATATTTGCTATTCATTTTTCAATTTGATCTCCCAAATCCATGTGTTTTTTAAAAAAATTAAAACAACTTATGCACGACAATGAAAAATATTCTACTTATGAGACTCTGTATACATAAATGATCAATATAATAATAGAAGGTACATGTAAGAATGAACAGGGAATTGTGATATTTTATATGCATTTATGAAGGCTGTTATAGAATAGATTCTAATTGGATCTGTCACATATTTGTAATTATTTTTAGTTAAAAATGTTTCATTGCATATCTGTCAATACAAAAATTCCAAGTATTACGAACAAACTAGAAAACTATAGAGTATACGTGCACACATGTTATTAGATCCAATTGTTCTTTATCACAATTCCTATGCATCCATCCTATGCATAGGTTACTCATAATCTTCTTGAATTCATGGGATACAAATAAATAATAATAATAGCAAGTGCGTGTATGAGTGAATATTAAATTATAAAATCTTATCTGCATTTTAAAATAAATTTGTTATTTTCTTATAATCCGGTCTCACACATCCTTGTATTTTTAATTAAAAATAACTTATTGCAGGACAATGAAAATATTCTACTTATGAGACTATGTACACATAAATGACCAATATAATAATAGAAAACACATGTAAGAGTGAACACTGAATTGTGATATTTCATATGCATTTAATAAGGCTGTTATAGGATATATTTTAATTCAATCTCTACCCCTTTGTGATTTTTTAATTCACAATACTTTATTGCATATCATAATATAAAAATTCTAAGTAATACGAATAAACTAGAACACTATAGATTATACGTCCACATATTAGATCTAGTTGTTCTTTAAATATCATCAAATTATTACGTTATAGTCCAACATTCTTAAAGACAAGGTCTCATCATATTTGAATTATGCAAATGACCCTAAACCCTCTACGTATACGTATGTATATGTATTTATCAGAAATTAGGTTGTGCCAATCTGAACTAAGTTGTGCCAACAACCTCGCGCCACTAACCTTGTTGGCGCCACCTACGCTGTTGACACCCATGTTGTCAACAAGTGGTGTGAACAACTAAGTTGATTTGTCGAGGGACGTGGTCATACGGTATTTCTTCGTGTACCAAATGCCCGACAAATCAAAGATGAGAGCATCTAAGCATAAATTTGAAGGATCTAAGAATCTATTAGAGAATATTCATTGAACAAGTGGGATGAAGACATGGGCATTTGGTATTCCAACGAATACCGTTTGCCCAAAAAATCAACCCTGGACAAATCATCTACAACCACTAGTGGTTGATTTGTCGAGGGTTGTAGATGATAGTAAAATTGTCGAGCATTTGGTATTCCATAGCGAGGCCAGCCCGGTCCCCAAGTCTTACACAGCGTTATCGCTGCTGCTGCTCGACCATTCCAGGGTACATTAGGTAGTGGCCCTCAAGCGGACAGTTTTGACTAGCACCAAGTGATCGATGGAGATACCCAAGGTATTCTATAGTAATGCATGTGACATCTGAGGTTTATAGGAAAAGCTCTGACTTTTGACGGGAGGTATGATGTTCGAGAGAGGGGTCGTAGCGGAGGGCAGGGGTATACGTATGTACGCATTCAGATTCTTTCAAATATTCGAATAAACGAACCGCTCTTTTTGATTGCGTGGCAAGGAAATTACGGGGAATGATTCTCGACTTTTTAAGATTTTGAATCCTCTCTATTGTAGGATCTTTGGTGCATTCTTTTTCATGCGCCGCATACGCACAATGGGGTAGGCTACAAGACAAACATCTCAGATCTATCGACGGGCCCAGAAAATCCTCATCCCTACGGAATACAGGTAGGTTGGCCATTGATAGAGAGTCTTTTCTCCACTGCGACGGATCACAGAGCCCATCACCGTGACGGTGATGGATGATGACATCCGTTGTCATGAATGGAGATGTAACATTCATCACCGTTCACGAGAACGGATTCCGTGCGCGATGGCCATCCACGGCCATGGCTGCCATCATCAGTAGCAGTGACTGGTGTTATGCCAACCTTGAAATTCTCACCACAAAATTGCATATATACTGATGGCTCCTTAAAAGATGCCTAGGCGGGTTATGGTGTATATTTGGTTGGCACCAACACCAAAATATATAGCCGTCTCCCTGGTCGCCAAAATATCTTGCGAGCGGAGATTATGGCTATACATGATGCTCTCAAGTCTCTCCCCCACCAACCTACTTCCACATACTATTTATTTACGGGTCTCCCTACACCTTCTCACCAACCAAATCTGCAAGCCATCATCACAAATCCACCATCCTAATATTACACTTATAAAAGGAATCGTCGATATTGTATCCGCTTTACCGCTGTAAATCCATATACATAAAGTTCGATCTCACACAGACATAATAGGTAATGACATAGCAAACCATCTTGCCAACTTGGTCCCATTCAGCCAATCACGAACCCCTCGACCAGCCCAATCCACCGGTCGCACAATACCCGTTCTCGCTCATATCAGCAAGGGCTAGATTCCCGACCATAGCACATATACGGAACCTGCACACACACATTAAGGGCGAGACCAAACTACTTATACAATAATCTCGTACCTACAAAAATTCCTATATATCTAAGTGGATCTCATCCCCGCACCTGCTACATAGTATGTCCAATCATTTTTGGACATCCCCTAGGGTTACTGGTGCACAAATCAAACAAACACTGAAATTTCGGTATGGTCAATGCATGGGCAATCAACGACGGAACTTGTTCTGACCATTATTATACCCTCATAAACACTGCATGTTGTGTTCATCCCAAAATCCCCAAATAGACAGATGGCCACACTTACTTCTCTACTGCAACCACCCCATAATTCATGGGTTGCGGGTAACTAGACATAACCAAGGGTTAGACAACTCCACAAAATTCTCACTTCACATCAGAAATCCAGATGGTTTAACCTCATCAATGCAGGCACGTTCCAAGGTCGCCCACCGGACCACACTATACCCCCATGGCTACTACCTTGTGTATGCTCCCAAGGGCACCCGTGCCTTTGCTTGGCAAGGTTATGCCCAGATATTTTGCTAGTCCAAGGACTTCCTGTACTGGCATTGCCGCCGACAAAACCGCTTCCATCTCTCAAAATACATTTTTTGGAATTCACATTCTGCCATGATTTAAATCCAGATCAATCAATTATGTACAAACACGAAAATATGACCTAATCATACATGCCCTCCATCAGCGAGGCTGGAACATGACACCTCTGACCGTCATCACTGCGGGTGTCAGAGGCGGTGCTCATACCCATAATATCCAAGGTTTGAAAGATAATCCCAACCTACCACCCAAATACACTGCATCTCTACAACGAGCCTTACACTTCATAGCTATTACATCACTCACATCGACCCTAATCCTCAATAAACGTAAGATTGAAAGTGGCCAGCTAGCCACTATATGATAGGTTACGGTGCGGATAGAGCCCACCCCTGAAAGGAGGCAATACCTGCAAGGGGAAGAGGCTGTTATTTACGTTGGCTTCGGTTGGCGTCATATATATATATGCCAAAATAAGAGAAATAGGGATTATGAAATTGTTGTGATTCCGTTCTTTCTCTGCCAGATTAAGGATGAATGTGTGGACACGGCCCCAAAGCTATATATGAACTAATAATCATATAAATACGTGGTTAGGTATGTAAGGTATTAGAACTTAGTATGCACAAGCCTTGGTGACGCTTGCCTTTTCATAAGGCAATGCTTTGGATCAATGAAGATTGGAGTGTAATGTGGCCCGAAAATTTTCATCTACACTACTGCAATTCAGGGGGGTTAACAACGTTGGCGCCCCTCCGTGTGCGGGTGCGAGCATCGCCAATGTCGTTTGCGCCCCACGGCAAACCCACCGGCCCCCTGGGCGTCCATTCTCAAGCCGGCCCCAGAGCGAGAATTGACTTAAGTCATTGGGAGGGGCCCAAGGGTCGCATGGTCATTTCGGGTTGCTGTTTACCAATGACCCGCATGAAGTGGCTTCTTGCAGCGACCTCTGAAAGGTCGCTAACAGTTTTTTAATGCGATTCCTGATTTTCGGGTTTTTTTTTTTTGCGCGACCCTCCTGCAGTGGGTTTTTTAGCGACGTCCGGAAGGTTGTTGTCATCTTTTTTAAGGAAATCATGTTTAAGGGTCGTTGTTTCAAGGCGACCCCCGTGTAATGGCTTTACACAACCACACCTCTGACGTCGCTACATAGTTCCTTTTTTTTTGCGACTCCCTGGGAGTTAGTATAAATTAGCGACCCGATTTGAATTTTATGAATAAAGTATTTAAAAGTTCGATCGGCCCCCAAGGAAACGCTTGAGGAATTTGAATGGTAATTTGAAAACAAAATCAAAGCGACCCCAGGGAGTTGCTCCTACACAGCGACGGGGTTCTCAAAAACTCGAATAAAATATGATAAACATATAGCGACTTCGAGGGAGTCTCTATATGAAACCTTTTTTTTTTACAAATATTATAGACGGACAGTGATGCCGGGCCATGGTGTCGCTGTTTTGTAAACCGTTTAAAAAATAAATAAATAAAATGACAATCGACCTTCAAGGGTCGTTGTTAACAAGCGACGGGTTTCTTAAAACCCTCAGTACAATATTAGAAAATCTAAGACGCCGTGGGGGTTGCTTGTGGGATAGAAGTTTGGTCCAATTATCCGGAAAATGTCGAACAGTGCCGATCGCATGGGATTCGCCTTAAAAGAACGAAGGGTTTTTAACAAAGCTGAAAACAAAACGGCCGCTAGAAGCGAGCGACCTCCTACCAGCTAGGGGTCTCTTTTAAAAAGCGACAGGTTTCTACAAAATATTACAGACGCAAAGCGGCCCATACGACATCAACAGTGTTAGGAATAAATTTTATTTTCAAATTGAAAATCAAAAAGCGACTTCAGGGGTCGCTCTCATTTGGTTACTTACTATAATTGTTCAATAGCTCACTTCAATGTTGTCATCTCTTTGTTGTATGTCTGAAGCTTTTCATTAATATTTATTCATGTACTTGCGGTAGTATGCAAAGTGGAAATTTGGATCGTATCATATTATTTTTAGCCTTGGTGCGAGATGGTGCCATAGAGGACTCGTTGGGTGAGGTTTATATCTTAAAAAGGAACCTGCAATTCAAGACCAACTGGGATGGTGCCATAAAGGATTCGTTGAGTGAGGTTTTGAATGGACTGCGTACATATTTTGACAAATCAATGCCAGCTTAATTGGTACTGTACGCTCAAGAACGTCCTCAATATGTGCGTCAACGTAGACAATGACGTAGGTGATTGAGCAAGAAGTTGTGGGATGGCTTGTTTGTTCGCTCCATCGTTGATGCAGATTGGGAGTTCATCACTCATGTGTTAACAACAGAATTAAACTTCCCATGAGTCCCACTGTGGATGGAGGCAATTTAGAAATGGTACCTACAATTTCAATGGATTGCGTACAGATTTTGACAAATCATTGTCAGCTATGGTACAATCTGCGAAAGAACATCCTTGGTATGCGCTCCCTTAACCCCTGAAGGACGATGCGACCCGTTTCGGGTCGCGTCCTTTTTTTCGCTTAGTGTATATGGTCAGGATGGCATCTGATGGAGGTGGACCCCAAAGCAAACTTGTAGCTTACATTGTCAGCTATTGAATGCATGAAACCCCGTGCCATTTGGATTACTACAACGCCGCCTAGGATTTTTACATGTGTGAAAAGTGCAGATTTTATGTGGTGTGCAAGTTTTGAGCGTGTTGACTACGTGACGTGGGCCAATGAGCGCCTGGGGCCATTATATACTACATCCCTTGAGCCAAACTTGGAAATTCCAACTGTGAATTGGTGCATTCTCTTTGTATTCCTACCTGGCATCTACTCATCATAGGAATTTTTTTCATGCAAAAATTATGCTACTCGCTGCATCCAAGTAGAAGTCTTGTTCATTTTACCCACAGGTACCCCTAAGCAGCTACATACAAAGGGGCACTAATGAAAATATGTCATTACATGCTAAAATTTGGACATAATGTCCTGCACTTGATAGGCATCAATTGGTCAATAATTGGAGGGGAACCCAAAACTAGAACATGAAGAAAATTGGTGGTCAAACCTAGTTTTTCCATGAGTTTTTGTAAATCCTACAAATTGGGGGTCACTCCCACATTATAATCTGCTCATTCTAGCGGTGGAATGACCTGAGAATTTTTGACCACATGTATGATGTAGTTACTGACAACATTGTACGGTTCATCCACGTGGATGAACTTGGCAGCAACATACATCCACTCGAGTCAGGCCATGTCAGGGTTTTCTAAAAAAATCGCAAAAAAACTCTCGTTTTTTAGGGGTTAATGTGCCCCCTCGAGACACAATATTATTACCCTCCCCTCCAGCATTTATGTATATGGCGATGAACGTCTTATGAGGTGGTGATCGTTTGTGAAACTGGCGCTAACACTAGCTTCCAGAAGTATTTGACTTTGACTTTGACCTGTAGTATTATTGACTTTTGACCGGTGTTACCAACTTTACCAACTCATTAATGTTGCTGCCACGCGCGTGGTACAGCCTCGAGATCGCACGTGGCATCCATACATTGTTATGGATAGCCACGTGCCACACTGGCACTGGAGCACCAAACAATAACTGAGTTGTTGTAGATGAATAGCCAGTGAGGAAGTGTATTGACAAGTCGGCCTTGCGACTTGCGACGTGCTATCGTGAGTACTAGATATAACTCCAAGAACCACTCAAGCCATCTTTTACCAGTTGGATATATGATTGGAAATTATGTTTGTTCAGGTTGCATATGTAACTATGGAATGTTTATTGCACTGGTTTGCTGCTATTACAAAAGTGTTCTCCCTGTCAGAATAGGGACTCGTAATGAAATATGAGAGTTATATTCTTGTTCTTGTTATACCATGCTTTTTAATCCAACAATGCATAACATGATAACACACCTAAATTGCCTAATCAGGTAGAATGTCAAGCATGTTGGACAATGCTACATCCTACCCTACCAACCATGAACAATGAAGATCACATGTAGTACATGAAAGACAAAACGGCCTAGGGAACTATCTACCAAATCTTTACCTCAAAGCATCCTTTGATAATAAACAATGGGTGGTTCATATGGATTTGCTACAACTTTGCATCACTATACTTAGTGAATGTCAGCGTTCCTCAGACTCTTTGTTGGCCACAAAGTGTAACTGCCTAGTATGTGCTCAAGTCTAGTCTGAGGGGGATCATCATTCCTATTGGGAGAATGCAGGACAACATTCGGATGGGTGCATTCAAAGACTTTCACCTTATACCAGCCTGGGCGTATGTCCTTGCCATGGTACTTGTCCCTGCTAGGTAGCCCAACCACTTCAGCCCTCACTGCGGACGCCTTTATGCACTTGTCATGAGGGTTCAAAAGATATACTGTCTCTTGCATCTGTAAAGAAAAACAGCAAAGACGTCAACAAAGGTGAAGGGAACCACGACAAATCCAAAGCTATAAACTGAATCATTAATACAAGTAAATTGAGGTTTGCTATTTCATGAGCATGAGCGGCATGAGCGGCATGAGCGGAGTAGTAAGACAATCGGTTTTCATGAGCAGAAGTACAAATTTCGAAAATAAAAAACAATAAAAAACAATAATTTAATGCAATGTGTCAGGAAAAACAAATATATTATTCGGCCCCTTGAAGGGAAAATTGCAGTTTTGACAGTTGTGCTCATGATATTTCGTCTTCCGCTCATGCCAATTCCCAGCGACATGTGCAAATATGGCGCCGAATTTCGCGGTAATAGGGTCCGTAACCTGAAAAAACGGCGACGTGTTTCGCGGTAATAGGTCTCTCTGGCGAAAAATGGTGCCGAATTCCGCGGCTATAGGTCCCCTCATGACAGGTAATTCTGCGCCATTTTTCCAGTGCATGTTCGGACTTAGCCAGTTTTCGGCACAAAATAGGGAAATTCGGCGCCATTTTTCCAGACACTGTACAAGTGCATGTTGGGACTTAGCCAGTTTTCGGCCCAAAAAAGAGAAATTCGGCGCCATTTTTCCAGACACGGTACCAGTGCATGTTGGGACTTAGCCAATTTTCGGCCCAAAAAAGAGAAATTCGACGCCATTTTCCCAGACACAGGTACCAGTGCATGTTGGGACTTAGCCAGTTTTCGGCCCCAAAAAGAGACATTCGGCGCCATTTTTCCAGACACGGTACCAGTGCATGTTGGGACTTAGCCAGTTTTCGGCCCAAAAAAGAGAAATTCGACGCCATTTTCCCAGACACAGGTACCAATGCATGTTGGGACTTAGCCAGTTTTCGGCCCCAAAAAGAGAAATTCGGCGCCATTTTTCCAGAAATGGCCCCACAACTGCTTCTGTTGGATCTCAGTTTGAATGGAATATTGCCTCATTCCAGGAGTTTTGGGGTGCATTTCATTACACTGCAAAAAAAAGTCTGATACAGCAAAATGCAATTGAAAAGATCCATATGGAGGATTCCCTTTGCCCCATCAATGATTTCTGGAATCCCTAAGGAGGAGTTTGTGCAGCTCGTTCACGCTCAACGCCGGTGCATGAATAAAGTCATCAATAGTCACGTTCATCCTCAACCTCTTCAGGTAAATGTAATACAGATGCTTGCACGGATAATACTTCGAACCCTTCTTTGCTTCCATCAACGAGAAGTCTGTACAATTGCAAGTCGGCTCCACTCCAATCGTAATTGTGTATACATCGTCGCGTACAGCCGAGCCGGCCGTTGCCATCCGATACACACGCCCAAGGCCGGGTGGGGGTACGTCCACGGAGCTCTGAATAGTGCAAGCCATCCCAAGAGCATTGGCAATCCGAGTCTCATTCAACTTGTTGGGAGGGTGTCGTCTCTTCACTCTTCCGAATCGCATTGTGGGATGTGCAGAATTGTCCAATCCGTCTCTACTGGACCGAGCAGTCTGCAATGGCTGGGTCTGAGGAACCGGAAATGCGTGGGCCGGGATGTCTGTGCGTTGCACCATTCAAAATCCTGCTGCAGATAGAGCATCCGCCTCATTCTGAGAGAGGCTGCAACCCGGTGCAACAGGCCAGACGCCCGGAGGCTCCGGCATTCCCTGAATCCCGTACTTGGGCTTGCCAAATACACAGGTCATTATGTCGTGCCTATAGAACCAAAATGTCTGCGTTGTGGCGTGAGCAAATGTGGGAGTCAAAATCTGTCGCTGAAACAAGGTGCAGGTACAGCACTGTGTGGGTTCCTCCGAATCATCTCACCACAGCGTGCTCTCGTATCCACCCGGATGGCGCAGCACTTCCCTCGAAATGCCGGCAATGTCCTCGCAATTCTCCACTGTGACTCCGACACTCTTGTCTCCACAATGGGAATGTTGTACTGCTTTACTACAGATGGCTCGTTATGTTGCCGGGGCACGCGCCCTGTGCTCAAAGGAGATGGCGATCTTGAACGTGCAGGACTTGCGGTGCTCGACGAGACCTCCTCGGGCAACATCACGGGACCACGAGGGAGCGTGCGAATATTCTTGTCAGCTCGCCATGAATCCTCTTCTCCGCCAGGTGCCTCGTCAAGTCTTCGTCTCACTGGACGGGTATGAACATCTCCTTCCAAATGTTGGCCTCTTCGCAGCAATGGCGTGTCCCGAAGGCCCTCTCGCAAGGCCGCCGCCCACTTCCGAGGATTCTTCGATCTAGAGGCAGTCCGCATCAGCATTTCCTGCCTGTCCGGCCCCAAGCCCCACCGTTTCCCTTTCAAGAACTCGTTGTACCTGCATTGCTGCATAATTGACCTCACAATGTCCTCCGTTGTGACAGTGAGGATGTCCACCAGATGTGCCGCAGAGGAGGCACGCCAGGAAGAGTGCACTGATTCGGCCATGTTTGTCGTGGGCATGTCGGTGTCGGAGTCGAGACACATTTCCTGCACAAGCACATGTTGAGGTTACAAGCAAGTTACAAATATGGCCAAGAATAATATTCAACGGGACGCGAATTCGTGCAACTCACCTCCCGCATATAGTCGCCGAACTGGAGGAAACGATAATGCCACCATGCTAGCCAACTGACCATTGCTCCCTCGTCTGATTTCCTTATAGCACCTGACGATGTCCACCAAGCCCGTATACATGCAAACTGTGTCTCTGCATCATCCAAGGTGGGAGCGCGCTTCCACGCAAGGCACATGGAACGGTGCTCCTCTCTGAAATCTGGCGCCACGAGCCTGGTTGTGTACTGCGAAAGGCTCTGCAGAAAATGGAACCCACAAGATCTCTCCTTGCCTTCCATGGGAACATTAGGGTCTTGCCCGTACACCCTTCGGATGGCAGCCCAATTTGCTTGTGCGTTGTCCGCCATGAAACCACGGAAATTGGGAGGGGGCAATCCCGCCTTGGCCATCTGTTCGTTTATTCCCTGCCAAAGAAGCATCTCCGATTGTGTGTCCTCTCCTTTCATCTCACAAATAGCAATTGTCATTAGCATCCTGCAATGGGTGTCGTAGACATGTGCACCCATTGTCACCCACTGGTGATTTGTAATTCGCTTGATATGGTCGAACATGACCCAACTGTTTGACAAGTCCCCACTCGTCATCCTGTCGACCAGTTCGACGCCGCTGCCAAGTCCACACGTGGACATTTTGAATACGAAACAACGATCTGCCTCAGTCCCTTGTCCTGGAAACCTACTTCCATGAATGTAGTCATATCCACATCGTCGCTTCACCTCCAGAATGGAGTGCATATCCGAGCCACGCCCAATTTTCTGTTTGCATGAGACAATGTGGTTTCGGACATTCAGTGAACATACGTGGGACACCGACTCCAGCAATGCCTCCATTTCCTTCTTATCGAGAGGAACTCTATCGGAGCCGTCTTCCGACATAATTCTGGCCAATGCCATCTTATGGGCGGCTTGGAGCTGTATCTGTTTGGGTTTGGCACCCGGTCTCAACTTAACCTCCTCCTGAACGAGCTGCTCTGCCTCGTGGGCAGCCTCCCACGAGTTCCCCCTCGCCAATTTGTGACAATGGGAACCAACGTGTATGCAAGCTCGGGTGAGGTCAGGGAAATGGTGCAACACATAAAACTGCTTGGCATTACAAACAGACATGCAGTGTGGTGGTTCTTTGCAATGCGCACACTTAAATGTGGAGTTCGGAACCTTCTCCTGAGCTCGAAATGGTTGATGAGTTGTGCCTGTCCAATCGGTCTCGTTCCTGTGACCTCTGGATTTAAAGTGGAAGCAAGTTGGGGAGAAACACCGCAACGCGCCCGCACAAACAACGTAGCGCACCCGCACACCATCGAGCATCTTCATGCTGGTGGTTTTGGTAACGCACCAAGGATGACCGGCATGTTTTCTATCCATATCTGTCAACATTCCGGACGCCCTCGAGCAGTCCGCCCGAGGAGGGAACTCAAAGAAGATATTACCGTCGACGTCGGCGGGAAGGCATGTAATCGATTTAATTGCGAACTTGCTGTAGTCCAGCCCGGCCAGCTCCGACCGGTGTCCCTCCAGGTGAAGCCCTCGCAGAATTTCAAGAATAGATCGAACTGCGGTGCTCGTGCTGGGAATATGACTCCCTCCTCCACTGACGTCCATTGAGGACTTGCCTGATCTCCAGGACGACCTCGGAACTTCCATGACCTCGTCTGAGTCGGACAGGTTGTCAACAACCCGGTTCTCGCTCGTCTTCATGGATGGGTTCGGCTCTGGATTTACTTCGTTGCGGACTTCTCTCTTTGAGGTAGCCACTCTCTGATTCGCGGATTGTTTCGTGGAAGGCGCCAGGATAGAAGGTGCATTTGGCGGGCAAATGAAGTCCCCAACAGCCCTGTATATGACGCTGTCCGATGGTGGAACTCGCCATTCCCTGCCATCGCCGAAATCATCGTGGAGCACAACAATACTCTCGACAACAAGGCCGTTTGAGTCCTTCCTTTCCTCCTCCAAAAAAACCGACCCCGGTTTCAGGTAATATCGAACGCACAGATATTTCTCCATCACCCGGCAGATGTCCCCTCTGCACGGAAATGAAGCTCTATGCTCGTGAGGAGGGCAGTACACTGTAGCGCTCGGGTTTTCGCCATGGGAGATGTGCACACAAGACTGCCAGGATGGCGTGCGGGGAAGCTCCCTGGTAGAAGGGGGATGCAGCGATGGGAAGGAATGCGGTGCCGATTTGTCCGAGCGACGAAGCCTGATCCAAAACCAGGGAGCCAACTATCTCAAAAATCCACAGTCAGAGTGTTAATGAACCTTGTCTCCGGAATGCGGCCCCTGGTCTTTGCGCAATAACTGCCAATGGTATGCAGTCAGAAAGTGGGGGGCCGTCCGGATGATGATGGCTGAAGGGGAGAAGCCGGTGTTGTGCCGTCACATTACTACACCCGAATGGAAATTCGGCACCCAATATCCAACAGGGGCCGCACGGATGAAGTCGTCTGGGGCAGAGATGCCGGCACCTGTCCGACAGAGAACATCCCCCGGACGGAAATTCAGCGCCGAATTTCCATTCGGATCCCCCCAAAGGAAGTCCTGTCGGGGGGTCAGGCCGAAAACTGGCCGACATAAAAACCTACGCGGATGGAAAAACGGCGCCGAATTTCCATCCGAGGCCTTTCGGATGCAGTCGGCTCGGGGGAAAGGCCGCCATCTGGCCCTCACATTACAACCCCGGACGGAAATTCGGCACCGAATATACAACAGGGGAAGCCCGGATGAAGTCGCCTCGGGCGTAGAGGCCGGCGCGTGTGCGACAGAGAACATCCCCTGGATGGAGATTCGGCGCCGAATTTCCATCCGGGCCCCCCCAAAGGAAGTCGTGTCGGGGGGTCAGGCCGAAAACTGGCCGGCATAAAAACATCCCCAGATGGAAAAACGGCGCCGAATTTCCATCCGGGGCGGTTCGGATGCAGTCGGGGAGGGGGGAGAGGCCGGGCACGTGGCCGTCACATTTCAACCCCGGACGGAAATTCGGCACCGAATATCCAACAGGGGACGCCCGGATGAAGTCGCCTCGGGCGCAGAGGCCGGCGCGTGTGCGACAGAGAACATCCCCTGGATGGAGATTCGGCGCCGAATTTCCATCCGGCCCCCCCCAAAGGAAGTCCTGTCGGGGGGTCAGACCGAAAACTGGTCGACATAAAAACCTCCCCAGATGGAAAAACGGCGCCGAATTTCAATCCGGGGCCGTTCCAATGCAGTCGGGGAGGGGGGAGAGGCCGGCACCTGGCCGTCATATTTCAACCCCCGGACGGAAATTCGGCACCGAATATCCAACAGAGCGAGGGAAAGGCCGGCACCTCTCCGACAGAGACCATCCCCCGGATGGAAATTCGGCGCCGAATTTCCATCGGGGCCCCCTCAAAGGAAGTCGTAAAAACCTCCCCAGATGGAAAAACGGCGCCGAATTTCCATCCGGGGCCGTTCCAATGCAGTCGGGGAGGGGGGAGAGGCCGGCACCTGGCCGTCATATTTCAACCCCCGGACGGAAATTCGGCACCGAATATCCAACAGAGCGGCGGAGAGGCCGACACCTCTCCGACAGAGACCATCCCCCGGATGGAAATTCGGCGCCGAATTTCCATCGGGGCCCCCTCAAAGGAAGTCGTAAAAACCTCCCAGAATGGAAAAACGGCGCCGAATTTCCGTCCGAGGCTGTTCCGATTTGCCTCTAGCAGTGAAGGATTCCAAGAAAAATCCGAAAAATCAATCGGACACGCTCAGAATTACCTCCAGGAAGGTAATTCAGCGTTTCAAAATTCCTGGCGAATGGAAATTCGGCGCCGAATATCCATACGCCAGCGATCCGACTTACCTGCTGGATGGAAATTCGGCGCCGGATTTCCATCCGCGTAGGTAGGGCGGCACGCCAAATTTCCCTCACGCAGGTAATTCGGCGCCGGATTTCCATCCATCCGGGACTCCACTTACCTGCTGGATGGAAATCCGGCGCCGAATTTCTATCCAGCAAGTAATTCGAATCCCGGATGGATGGAAATCCGGCGCCGAATTTCCATCCATTCGGGACTCCACTTACGTGCTGGATGGAAATTCGGCGCCGGATTTCCATCCATCCGGGACTCCACTTACCTGCTGGATGGAAATTCGGCGCCGGATCTCCATCCATCCGCTCTCCACCCAACCTTGCGGATGGAAATCCGGCGCCGGATTTCCATCCATCCGCCTCCGAATTACCTGCTTGAGGGAAATTTCGCGCGCCGCCCTACCTGCGCGGATGGAAATCCGGCGCCGGATTTCCATCCATCCGCTTCTGAATTACCTGCTTCAGGGAAATTTGGCGCGCCGCCCTACCTGCGCGGATGGAAATCCGGCGCCGGATTTGCATCCATCCGCTTCCGAATTACCTGCGTGAGGGAAATTTCGTGCGCCGCCCTACCTTGCAGGATGGAAATTCGGCGCTGAATTTCCATCCTGCTGCGCTCCGAATTACCTGCAGGATGGAAATCCGGCGCCGGATTTCCATCCTGCAGCGCTCCGAATTACCTCTACGTTGGAAATTCCGGGCCGAGTTCCGTCGATTTTCATCCGACATGGAGGGCTTCATCCGACATTTAATTGCGCAGTTGGGCAATAAATGTCCACCGCCGTCGGTTTTCATTCGGGCTGGCGACACATGGCTTCCTGGATACGTACCCTAAATCTCATGCTAATCTTGGCTTAACATGCTATTTGAGGCATGTACCCCAAAAACGGAGATCTTTTTCCATTTTGGCTGGGACTTATGCCGCCTGAGAGAGACCTCACATCCAGACCGCGGCGGAAGTTGAAAGCTCTGTACTACGGACGACGGCCAATCTCTCGCATGGCCAAACTGAAGCTCCAGCAGGAGATTCCAGTGTCTTGCTCACAACCCGCGCCAACTGAAGCCGAGTACTCTCAGGCAAGCCACTTCTGCTTTCGCTTTGTTCGATTTCTTTTTTGCTTTCGCTTTGTTGCCTCGCTTTGTTTTTGCATCTTCATCCTGGCTTCGCTGGATGAGTGAACTTTAGATAGTTGAGTGAACCTTACATTGTTTGCAATGCGTGTGCAAATCCGGCAGCTCTGGAGAAGGCTGCTTGTGCATGTCATTCTCAGGCAATGGTTGCATTTGTTTTCATTGTTGTTGCATGGCTCTCCATACTTCCTAAACTTGTTATGTTTTCATTTTTGTTACACGATTGTTGCTATGGTGGTTGCGCTGCTCGTTGCGATGCTGGTTTTTGCACCGATGTTGGTTTTCACGATTTTTGGGAATGACAGAGTGACGACGAGCCCGGCACGCTGGTGGTATCATCGACAGCTCCAACTCATCGCATGTTTGAATCGCCCAACTTGGGGCGAGAGGGCAAACTTAACCTTTTGTTGGTGGACGGGAGGACTTGCAACGAGAGTACGACAGAATAGGCATTGGGGAGGTTGGTGCAGGCGGCATGGCAGGTGAAGGGCGTGAGGACATGAGGACAGCAGATCCGGCAATGGAGGTTGTTCATGCACATGCAGTAGGGCCCGCCCACGCAAAGAAAAAGAAGAAAGCTAAGCACATGCAATCCCCGGCGAGAGAGCCGTCACGGGCTGCGGAGGGGGGAGTGAGCAGTGCGCGCGAGGGTGTCAGTTCGCCTCAATCAAAGGTGGTCGTCCTGGAGGGCTCCCCTGCTGCTAGCCCTAGTAAGAAACAGAAAGCCCGTGAGAGGGCAAAAGAGAGGGCAAAAGAACAGACGAGACAGAATGCTAGCCAGGAGGAAAGAGAAAAGGCCACTGAAGAGGCCAGGGGTGCCCAAATGACAGATGCCAATGTAAGCGAGGGACGCACAGAGACGGTGGATCCCTCCAAGACACCACAGAGAGGCAGTAACACACCGGTTAGACCATCGCGGGCAAGAGCAGCCCCCGCAATTACCCATACGGTGGAGAGTGGAGGAGAGGAAAGAACACCAGAAAGAGCACGGATTGTGCAAGTTCGAGGTGAAGCCAGGGAGAGGGCAGTAGAGACGGGGAGAGTGCTGGAGGTGGTTTCGCAGGTGGCTGACCCTGTTGAGGAGGACGACAGGGAGCTTTCTGACCAGGATGACATCCTCCCGGACATCCCCAGGCCCCAAACCCGGAGCATACAGGCTGGATTTGGCGGTCCTGGTGGGCTGCCGGAAAACCCCTCTGCAGCAGACGTCATGTCTGAGGCGGATATGAAGTTGGCCGCTGCCAAGATGTTGGAGGCAACCCACAGCAACATTGGCAGGGTGCTGGGGGGCATGGTGTACCCGGCCAAGCTTCGAATTCCCCTTTGCCGCTTGGTGTCATTGCAGGTGGTGAGACCTGCCCTCCCAGGCGATATCGACAAGCTGAAATTCTCTTTCCGGGATGGATATCGAATGGGGTCTGCCGCGTTTTACGTTTCCATTGAGAACGACCACGGAGCTTCCCGTGCCCACACTTCCGATGAGGTGGACAAATGGGGTCCCCATTGGCAAACGCGAAATGAGGAGTTCGAGAGATCGATTGCTAGTGATCCTCTTTTCCAGCACTTGTCCGGTAAGATGTTCTACGTGTGGGACGGCAATCATCGCCTCCTGGCATGGATGGAGCACATTGCCCAAGCCCACCCCAACGACCTCGATTGGCATTTCGCCGTGGATTGTGTTGTGCTGAAGGTTGCGGGGCCCAAAGATCGCAGTCTTCTCAAAGCTGCAATGGCCGACATCAACTCGTAAGCTACAACCCCTCTCGCTTTTGGACTTTGAATTTGGAAGTCATTTCATTGCGAATCCTCATATATGATGAAAATTCCCATTTCAGTATTGTTTGATGGAAATGTGGCACTGCAGGGTGACTGAGAATGCCTTCATTGCCACCAACTTGTCCCATATGCTCTTCCGAGTGAAGGATGTCGGGAAGCAGGGGGTGCAAGAGTTTGCCAATTCCCTCAGTGCCGACCTCCTGCGCAAGTCGGAGGCAAAGGCAGACAGAACCTGGTATAGGCTGAGCGTCGACGCCATGGTGGACTACATATTTCGGGTAAAGCTCCTGACAGTTTTGTTGAGCTAATCTGTCTCTCCTCCCCCAATAGAAGAAATTGTGTTGAGCAGGATCTCTAATCTTATGTGCGCATTCTTGACAGACGAAAATACAGCAGGATTTGGCACATGCGCGGAGGTTCTACATGGAGTCAGAGGAGAAGAATCCAACCCTCCCGGAACTCGAATCGTATGTCAAAGCTGCGGAGGTGAGGGCCCGCATAAAGTACAAGTCGCGGATGGTAAAGTACGTGGCCATAGCTGATCCCGCCCTTGGTGCCGACTTTCTGGTGGAGGTGGGGAAGCACTACTCTCGCGCTCTGAAGCCCACGATGACATTGGAGAAGCTCCATCGTCTAGCCACATCCTGTGTGGATGCAACAGAAAAGGTGATACATTCTTAACCAAATTGTGGTGGCAACAACTCCTTTTTGTGGTGTTTGGCGCTTACGAATATGCTGGGTGGTTGGACAGACCCGGTGGCTCCAAATCTGGAATGGTTCCCAAAGTACCAGGGACATGTGGAGCTTCCCCAAACCGGACAAACTCTCTGACCCCACATTCGACATGTGGATGAACCGCATGACATGGTGGTTTCAGGTACTTCCCCACGCTTCGTTTGGGGCTTCTACTCTAGTAGGGGGTGGATTCTTTGTATTTTTTCAGGAAACGATCTGATGGAGAATCTCCACAGGTGACGACGAATGCGCAAGAGCAGTTGGACACACAAGCACATCAGTTCAAGATGGAGATATCTCCTGCAGCAGAGAGCCTACATGACTATGTGACGAGGTACTTTCTGCTCTACAAAACCAACCTATTCTTTCGGGAGATAGCAGATGCTCGCCGGAGCCACGAGTTCACCGACCAGCCAAACGCGGACAAAGCAGCAATGGGCCTTCTCTGTACAGGTACATACGCGCTGCCTTTCTTTCAAGTCCTTGCATTTCAGGATGTTAGAAGCCTCATGTGGTGTTAGGGAAAATGGCGCCGAATTTCCAGTCAGGGCTCCGAAAATGGCTAAGTCCCTAGACTGGCTGGCCCGGAACTGGAAATTCGGCGCCATTTTCCAGTTCTAGGCCCTATTGCCGTTCAGGGACTTGGCCATTTTCGGGCTAAGTCCCTAGACTGGCTGGCCCGGAACTGGAAATTCGGCGCCATTTTCCAGTTCCAGGCCCTATTGCCGTTCAAGGACTTAGCCATTTTCGGGCTAAGTCCCTAGGGTGGCTGGCCCCGAACTGGAAATTCGGCGCCATTTTCCAGTTCTAGGCCCTATTGCCGTTCAGGGACTTAGCCATTTTCGGGCTAAGTCCCTAGGGTGGCTGGCCCTGAACTGGAAATTCGGCGCCATTTCCAGTTCTAGGCCCTATTGCCGTTCAGGGACTTAGCCATCTTCGGGCCAAACCGGGAAAAATGGTGCCAAATTTCCAGTTCAGGGCTCCCAAGATGGCTAAGTCCTTAGGGTGGCAGTCACCGAAAACCGAAATTCGGCGCCATTTTTCCATTTCTAGGCCCACTCACATCCGCCCCAACCTGGGAAAATGGTGCCGAATATGCATTTCAGGGACCTCATTGTGTTTTTCATGAATGCAGGTACTGCAAGTTCTCCCTTTTGGAGAAAGGTCATCAGTCTTTCAAGCCACCATTCTTCCTGGCATGGAGGAACCCTGGGGCTGACTCCATGTACACTGACGATATTGTGAAGGAGTGGCATCTGGAACATTTGCGTGATTGCCCTTGGTATGTGGACCTTCCGCCCGGCTCGCTCGACCCATCCGAGTTTCAATTGAAGCTGGATGCTGAATTCCGACGAAACCGGGCTCCGCTGCCTCCGTTGGGTGCAAAAGAGGCAAAAGCGCTTGCGAACTCCAGGAAAGCGGCAGAGCTTGATCAGGCAGGAATTCAGGAGAAATTGCATGAGAAGAGTAAAGGCCAAAGGAAAAGGACAAGGAAACAGGTGAGTGCAGTAACACCCAAAAAGAAGAAAACCATCGGGGCATTGGAGGAGGTGCAGGAGGGGACCCAAGAGAGTGACTTGGACGACGACTTTGTTCAAGGTCCTGCGACTGCTATTGCTCCTACCCAGTCACCGGTCGTCCGGGTTCCCAAGTCAGTTCGAAGTGGGACTGGCTCTGCCAAGAAGTTGGCATTTGAGGGCGAGCCTACACGACGGTATTCGGCGGTGACGTTTACGCACAGGCCAAAGCTAGAACCTCCAACCATCATCCAATGCGTCAATGAGAGCTTCCTTGACGCTCTCGCTGCTAGGGCGAAGAAGGTGGCACACAGCAAGTCTCTGGCGGAGCAGAAGGGGAAAGCCAAGAAGAGGGCTGGCGGTACAGAGCCTAAAGACACCCCTGGTTTTGAAGCCATGATGGAATTCTTCACGGCTGTGAGCACGAATTGCAAGAGCACTCGGGGGGGGGGGGGGTTGAGGTGGAGAGAGCTTGCGACATGATTCTCCTCGACATTCCAGATGGGGAGCTGCTGGAGGGCCTGGATGGTGTGCCCACCTGGAACAGGTTTACTGAGGACTACTGGAAAGCCAGGTTTGGGCTGACGGGGATGCTTCTGGATGACGGTGGATGTGTGGTTGTCCTTGCCACGAGAGGGAAGACCACAGAGAATGCGGTGGCAAGGTGGACACCGAAAAGTGTCACCCCGGTCCTCCTCAGAAAATGGTTCTGCATCAGTACACAGGGGTTGCGAACAGAGGGCCAAAGTGTAAGTTATCAATCTATTGCATTCACTTCATATTGTGGTGTATGTTAAGTAGACCCTGGAGTTGATCCCTTCTTTGTTGGATGTGCAGACATTGGTGTTTGAGGCATATTGCTTTGTGAAGAGAGGGTCTACGTTCAAATTCCGCAACGACGGTCGTCTTGTTGATGCCGCTGTGGACCCTGTAACCTACGATGTCCTCTACAACTATGTGCCCCACTCCAGTATGCCGAAGGACACAAAGACAGGCAAACCGTGGCGGTACAGCCAGACCCGGAGCCCTGCTTTCATCCAAACCCTCATGGAGACGTGCTCGGATGTCCAAGGGCGGATTCTGGACCTCACATGCGGCACGGGTAAGCCTTCACGTGCTCAGTTTGTCCCCTGGCCCGATTGCAATTGCATGCCGCAAGCTATTAACCGCCCGCTTTGTTCCTCAGGTGATTCAATGTGGGCAGGGACGTTGTCCGACAGGCATGTGTTCGCCTTCGAGCCAGATACTGCCCTCCACAACTCGGAACTTGCAGCGGCTGAACGTCTGTCGAAAGAGGAAGAGGCATCCTCGGAGGATGAGGAAAAATCCGAGAAGGAGCAGGGGGAGGAAGTTGGGATCGAGGCCGAGGAGCCCCCGGTTTACGAGTGAGTGGTGGCATTGTAAGTTGCCTCCAGATTTCGTGAGGCACCTCCCTCCGCTCTCTTATTTCATTGAAAACCCTTTCTGGTTGTGCTGGTATTGACATTCTTGAAGTGGATTTGTTCTTACTGTAGGATGCCAAGTACTGCCGGAGGGACTATACCGAAGTTCATGGGCAGGAGGAACGTGCCTTTTTTTGCCAGGGGGGATTTCATGCCTAGTCCAGAAAGGGAGTACATCCTTCCTACTTATGCTGCCCGGCTTGCTTCGGTGTCCATTAGGAGGTGTTCCGAACGTAGTCGTGTACAGCAGATTTTAGACGAGGCAAGCCTCAAGAAATGAAGATGAGGGAGGAGGCAGCAGCTATTAGAGCCCGTCGGGCTCGTAGATTTGTCTTGGATTCTGCTGAGGAAAGTGGGGGAGAAGACGCAGAAGATTCCCAGGAGGTGAGGTGGACAGTCCCCCAAGGAGAGGACGGGATTTTTGAGAGGCATAATGGAACTGATGCATCACAGAGCTCGGAGGATGAGGGGGATGAGGGGGATGAGGAAGAAGGTGGGGCAAGTTCCTCGGAGGGTGTAGGAGAGTAGTGCCCATTCCGGCTATGACAGTTAGAACACACTTGTATAGACGTGGCTTGCCACAAAATTTGCAATAAAATGTTGCATTTCAAGTCCACTGGTGCCACATTCCAACTTCACATGACCCTATTTCCGTGCCTCCTAACCCTATTTCCGTGGACTCACAATGGTCTGCTCATGCTTTTTTTTTTTCCGCTCATGCTCATGCCGCTCATGAAATAGCAGCCCCCCAAGTAAATTGATGGACAACAAACATAAGAAAAAGTTCAAACCCGAAAAGCTGCCAGAATCAACAATAGGCTGCCCATTGTGAATTGTGCCTCTAGAGGCTATGCCATTACTGCCATTGCTTCATTGCCGACCTGCCACGGGCACATCACCTGGCAAGGACAATGAGCCATTTTGATACTCCAAATGACGGCGCTCCCCTGCCCTTCTGTATGTCCACCCAAACGACCACCATTGTGCAATTTCTGAGAGGATTGATAGGGGGTTGATAGCCTTGGGGACCATTTTGCCTTGATTGATCGAGTTTCTGCCATACACATGTGTCAATGTAGCCATCAAATACACAAGTGCTTGACACACTCTTCTCATGTTTATCCCTTATCATAGTCATAGCCAAAGAACTACTCACTCACTGATTGAGTCACTGTGACAGTACTAAAATAATATTTTTGAAATTTAATCTCCCTAGAAACACATCATCTTCCCACGATCTGAGTTTTCCTATGTTGGATTATCAACTCTGAAAGTCCATCCAGATTCCAGAAAAAAGCATGCAAAGGGAATCAGCTACAGCTGGTCAAACATGACAGAAAGTTTCAACAATGATAGTACCATTTGCTTAAGGCCTCCTGTATACAAAGCAGTTGTAAGGCCGGTGTCATTTACTTCATGACCTTACACCCTGACTCTCTACCTAGCTTGACACAATCCTCTCATGCTTCCCCTCACCATAGTCCTCGCCAATGAACTACCACTCACTGATTAAGTCACTGTGACAGTACTAAAATAACATCTTTGAAAATTAATATCTCTCTAGAAGCACAACCTCTTCCCACGATCTGAGTTCTCCTCTGTTGGATTATCATAACTCTGAAAGTCCATCAAGATTCCAGGAAGTAAACATGCAAAGGGAATAAGCTACAGCTGGTTGAAAATGACAGAAAGTTTCAGCAATGACAGTACCATTTGCTTAAGGCCTGATGTATACAAAGCAGCGGTATGCCCCGTGTGATGTACTTCATGACCTTAGTCTCGACTCTCTACCTAGCTCATCCATCTCTCTATGTCTCTCTCTCTCTACCAAATATGAACGACAGCAGTCAATGGCACCATCACTCCCTCCATCATAACCTCCCTTCACATATTACTACTAAAAAGCCATGGCTAGGGCTAGTAGACTAAAAAATAAACCGAACCTGACCTTGAGACTTCAGGTGATTGTGACATCCTGTGATCGTGGCATTCCATGACACCACATATACTTTGGCCAACTTGGCAAACACTTGAAGCACATCACAGCACGAAGTGCGGCAGCGAGCTCAAATAAGAACAAGGCCCAGGCTGCACTGTCAATGGGATGGGGCTCATTCATCACTGATGCCTGAACTCCATAGTGTATCTAACATATAGTGACCCTTCCCCGTCCACTTCACCTTCTCCAATACTTCCTCCTCTTCCTGCTTCTCGTGCCACTTCCCACCCTTCTTGTGCTATCGCACTTAACACGCTCCCGCACTTCACATCTCTCTCCTTCCCGCACCCTGCTCCATACTCCAATCAAAGCATGCCCGACACCAAATCTCTAATCCCTAAACTAAAAACTTGCAAATTTTAAATTAAAGTTTTTTTTAGGTTTTTAATTTTCATTCTTGAATATTTCACGTAACCTTGCAATGAAAATATTTCATAAATGCTAGTCGCAGATTGAGTGGTTAAAACGATGCCCATTTTGTTTAATTATGAAACACACCATAACAGTATATATTAAATAAAAATATAATTATATAGTCGCAACTCAAGTAGTTCAATTTTATTTTATTTTTCTTTAAGCCCCATAAAATCGGCGCCCAACCCAGAGTCGTGCACGCAACTTCCTTCACTGCCAGCGTGGCAAAAGTTGCGGCTCGCAGTTGTTTTCCGAGTGGTTTTGGACATCGGTCGCATAGACACCGGTTCAAATGAACACGATTCCTACTAGTGTTCTTTTAGTGGCGAATAATCACCCAATTTCGACCTTGTGTGGGTCCTGGCGTCAAGGGCTAATAGAAATGAGGTTGAAAAATCCAAGGATTTCGACAAAAGCTGATTTGGTGGGCCCATCATTCGCTAGAGGGGACGGAAGAGGAATGCACCTGTCGCCCTATTGAAGGGAGGCATTTTATAACCAAGGAGCCAGATCCTACCGACCATCTGTAGGACATCGCCCCATTCCGAGTGGGTGGGAGGACGTGGAGCTAGCAATGCTATCCATTTATATATATATATAGACTTTGTAGTAAAGAAATTTCACAATGTTTATTGTTGGCTTTGCAATAGAGAACTCCATTGATCTTCAAGGGACTTGGTGTTCAAATCCCAATACCTCATTTAAACTTTTTCGATAGTAAGGTGGTTTGGATAAAGTTCGTAAATATGAAAAGGTGGTCGTGGAGGAGTGCAAAAGGGTGACTGCAGAGGAGGATGAAAACAAAAAGGGTGGTAGTGGTTTACAAAACAGAATGAGAATGTTACTTATTCATTTTTTTTGGGATGAAAGGACACATGTTAGGCCGGTGCTAATGTCATCTCTTGTAATGTTGTCATGACATATAATCTTCATGACTATTTAGGAGCTTTGTGAGCCAACTTTTTTTTTAATTTGACATTGACTATTTTGGAATTTCCAGATCCCGTAATGCAGCGAAGATATGTCGTGAGTAACAATTCCGCTCATGGTTTCGTAAATCTGCTCATGGAAAAAACTGACCGTGCAACGAAAAATCCAGTATCCCACAGCAAAAGGACGCCGTATACTGGCGTGTATAGAATATTCCGCGGTTTTATATGCCCTAACATTGGAATGAAGCTGACACTTTTCTCGCGATTGTATGATCCCCATGCAACAACACAGTCTGCAATGCTTGAAAAATCTTGCTTCTTCCTGCATTTTGCGGGAAATGTTTTGTCACTCTACTGAGAAATGCGGTGCCAAATTTCGATTCGCACGTGCTAGATTTATGAGAAGATCACTGTTCTAGACAGTCGGCACCCAGAAGACTCAGTGCGACTATCTTACTATGACCAAACTAGGTACTGGTTCTGGCAGCCACAGTACTTCGAAATGCAGCGCCACATTTCCTTGCTGGGGGTCGAATGAGGTATGCAAAATTTGGGGTGAGGAGAAAAGTAACAACCCCAAAAAAAAAATCCATGCACGTGGAAACAGAAGGCAATGACATATTAGTATATTAGTATGACCAAAATAGGTACTGGTAGGAGAGACATAACTCGAACAGTTCTCTTGCCAAAGTCAAAGGTACTTGCAGCAGTACAGTTTAACTATAACTGAAACTTTGGAAAGGATGGGCGTAACATTGTCTTGTGCCCCGAAAACCAAGCTCACTGGTCCCCTGGATCCATGTTCAGAAGAGTGTACACCTCGTTGGGGCTCAATGATGGTGCATGTATGTAGTAATGAGTGGTCGAATTACACCCTAGTCTCTTTAGGTACACGTAGTACAGATGTTTGCAAAGGCAATACGATGCCCCCTTCTTCGCCATGATCTGGAAGTCGGTGCAATTGCAGGTGGGTAATTCTGAAATGGTGATGGTGTACACCTCGTTGCGGACAACTGGGCCCGCCGTGACCATCTGATAAACACGCCCAAAACCTGGTGGGCCCGCACTTATGTTGAGCTCTGGATTGTACAGTTCATCCCAAGTGCATTCCCCATCCTTGTCTCATTCACTTTTGAGGAAGGTCGCCGTCTCCTCAGTTTCCCCCAACGATGTGTAGGATGCGCAGAGTTGTCGCGTCGGTCTGCTCTTGCTCTCATAGGGGTCGGTGGTCGACGCTATGGAACCAAAAATGGTTGTCTGGGGACGTCAGTTCGTTGCACCATCCGAAATCCTACTACAGTAAGGGCATCAACCTCAACCTTACTCAGATTGCATCCCGGTTCCACCGGCGGGTAGTTGCAGTCTACAGTGGACCAAAATGAGACACACCATGAGTCCCTAAAAGGACATAAAGGGGGATGTGGCGAATCCTCAACCATTGGATTCACTTCAATTTACAATCTCAACCATCTATTATTGACCATTAAAGACTTTATTTTCAAATCGCAATAGTTTCAGATCACGATAGTTTTTTTCAAATTTGACCTTGATCCATTCCGGGGGTCTACCCTTGGTCTATGTATTTAATGAGGTAGTGTTGATATTTCAAAGAATTCTATATGTAAAGGAAAATAGTTATTTTGAAGGCTCAAAATAGTACATAAAGTTTATTTTACTTAATATTTTTGAATGGATGTTTTCATTCTAGATTCTGTATCCCTCAAAGCACATTTGGTCAAGTCCATTTTTCTAATTTTCTATGAATCATGCTTTAAAAAAAATCCATAACGGCCTTTTATATGGACTATAACAAATCCTTATGGACTTGTTGAAAAGTCCATAATTTCTAACCATTTGTTTTTTTGGTTATGAGACTTGGAATAAGGGAAATATATGTAGTTGAGCCTTCATAGCTTAGTCCCTTTTTACTATCAGCCTTGCCATTTAGGAGTATGATAATTTACAACTAATCAAGGTCCCAAAAAAACAGTGTTGTGACAACATTTTTGGTCCACCGTAGGCTGCAACTGCCCCGGCCACACCGGGGGAGCCTCTGGCATTGTTTGTATGCCGTACTTGGGCTTTCCATAGAGGGGCGTGCTAGATTGTGAGCAGCTCACGTGAGCAGAAAAAACTGTTGCAGGATTCTGCTCATAGTTCTCGCCCTATTACCGCGGACCTGTACTTGCTGGAAGCCCTATTACCGTGGGCTTCAAGTATGGAAAAGGGAGCATTTTTTTGAAGAGTGAGTCTGTGGGTTAGCAGCAACATTGTGGAGTGGTTGATTGATGTTTGAGTGTGTTTTAAAAATGAGTTGGATGAAAGAAGTGGATGAACGATGGATGAATGTGCGATAAAAAAAGATGGATGAGAAAGTGGATGAATGAAAACACATCTTCAAACATGCAAGGGAGGGAAACTGGTGCTTCATAAATGTATGTCTTAAAACAAATGAGTCAATCCAAAAAGGCACTTCCCTATCCGATTTTGAACCCAAAACTGATGCAGAACTGTCTATAAAGATACTAGCCCTGCTCTGCACAAAACCGGCTTAAAATAAATTTAAATTGTGGAATGGCTTGAGGGGGGGAGCGCGTCGATGGGGAGGCAAATGATATATTAGTCTGTTGTGTCTCCGCACATGTTCAAGCACATGCAGGCAAAAGAGGGGTTTCAACCACATCCGTTCAATGGGTGCAATAGCCGTGCATGCATTGCAGGATTTCTTTTTCGCATTGAACAAAAACCAGATGACAAGTGAACGCCTCATTGGACAATCGAATGATTTTGTATTACACTGGGACGTATCAGAGGGTACATTGAACACACTGGCCAAGTTTCAATTTTTGGCGGGGGAGTAGCCGTGGGATGCTGGAAGCCGCAGAACAAAATCGATACGTACCAAAAACCCCCACTGAAAGGCAGTGCAAACCTATTTATTGGCTTAAAATAAATTTAAATTGTGGACTAGCTTGAGGGGGGGAGCGCGTCGATGGGGAGGCAAATGATATATTAGTCTGTTGTGTCTCCGCACATGTGTCGCACACATGTTCAAGCACATGCAGGCAAAAGAGGGGTTTCAACCACATCCGTTCAATGGGTGCAATAGCCGTGCATGCATTGCAGGATTTCTTTTTCGCATTGAACAAAAACCAGATGACAAGTGAACGCCTCATTGGACAATCGAACGATTTTTGATTGATCTCGTATTACACTGGGACGTATCAGAGGGTACATTGAACACACTGGCCAAGTTTCAATTTTTGGCCGGGGAGTAGCCGTGGGATGCTGGAAGCCGCAGAACAAAATCGATACGTGCCAAAAACCCCCACTGAAAGGCAGTGCAAACCTATTTATTGGCTTAAAATAAATTTAAATTGTGGAATGGCTTGAGGGGGGAGCGCGTCGATGGGGAGGCAAATGATATATTAGTCTGTTGTGTCTTCGCACATGTGTTGCACACATGTTCAAGCACATGCAGGCAAAAGAGGGGTTTCAACCACATCCGTTCAATGGGTGCAATAGTCGTGCATGCATTGCAGGATTTCTTTTTCGCATTGAACAAAAACCAGATGACAAGTGAACGCCTCATTGGACAATCAAACGATTTTTGATTGATCTCCTATTACACAGGGACGTATCAGAGGGTACATTGAACACTCTGGCCAAGTTTCAAAGTGAACGAAAATCATTTGGATGGGCAACCATCCGTTCACCCGTTGAATGTATTCTGTTGGAGTTGCTATTGCTTTGGGACCTGCTGGACTGTGTTTCGCGTGCTCACGATTTTTTTTTCATTCTGTTTTTGAATGGGTCGTGTAATGTAGCCATATGCAACGTGCGTGCCAAATTTGGGAGCGATCAAAATTCATTTGGACCCAAAACGACAGTTTCTTCCCTGTTTTGCACTCCAAACTTGATTTGTGTTCTACTTCATGCACTCTTCATATAGAGTTCAGCAATAGTGAGCGAAGAGAACATTTTTTTTTGGGGGCATTTTTTATTGGTCGAAATTTCGGTGGGGGAGTAGTCGTGGGATGCTGGAAGCCGCAGAACAAAATTGAGCCAAAAACAAAATCAATACGTACCAAAAACCCCCACTGAAAGGCAGTGCAAACCTATTTATTGGCTTAAAATAAATTTAAATTCAATTAAATTGTGGAATGGCTTGAGGGGGGAGTGCGTCGATGGGGAGGCAAATGATATATTCGTCTGTTGTGTCTCCGCACATGTATCGCACACATGTTCAAGCTCATGCGGGCAAAAGAAGGGTTTCAACCACATCCGTTCAATGGGTGCAATAGCCGTGCACGCATTGCAAGATTTCTTTTTCGCATTGAACAAAAACCAGATGACAAGTGAACGCCTCATTGGACAATCGAACGATTTTTTATTGATCTCGTATTACACTGAGACGTATCAGAGGGTACATTGAACACACTTGCCAAGTTTCAAAGCGAACGAAAATCATTTGGATGGGCAACCATCCGTTGGCCCATTGAACGAATTTCAATTGATCTCATATTACTCTGGGGCCTCTTACATGGCACATTGAACATAGTGGCCAAGTCTCAAAGCGAACCAAAATCATTTCGATGGACAGCCATCCGTTGAGTCATCGAATGAATTTCGATTGATCTGATATTAGTCCGGGACATGCGAGAGGGTGTCTGGAACGTGCTGGAAAAGTTTGGAAGCTAACAAAAATGATTTGGATGGGCAACCATCCGTTCACCCGTTGAATGTATTATGTTGGAGCTGCTATTGCTTTTAGGACCTGTTGGACTGTGTTTTGCGTGCTCACGATTTTTTTTTTATTCCGTTTTTGAATGGGGCGTGTAATGTAGCCATATGCAACGTGCGCGCCAAATTTGGGAGCGATCAAAATTCATTTGGACCCAAAACGACAATTTCTTCTCTGTTTTTGTACTCCAAACTTGATTTGTGTTCTACTTCATGTACTCTTTATAGAGAGTTCTGCAATAGTGAGCGAAGAGAACACTTTTTTTTGGGGGCATTTTGGATTGGTCGAAATTTTGGCGGGGGAGTAGCCGTGGTATGCTGGAAGCCGCAGAACAAAATTGAGCCAAAAACAAAATCGATACGTGCCAAAAAACCCCACTGAAAGGCAGTGCAAACCTATTTATTGGCTTAAAATAAAATAAAATTCAATTAAATTGTGGAATGGCTTGAGGGAGGAGCGCGTCGATGGGGAGGGAAATGATATATTAGTCTGTTGTGTCTCCGCACATGTGTTGCACACATGTTCAAGCACATGCGGGCAAAAGAGGGGCTTCAACCACATCCGTTCAATGGGTGCAATAGCCGTGCACGCATTGCAAGATTTCTTTTTCACATTGAACAAAAACCAAATGACAAGTGAACGCCTCATTGGACAATCGAACGATTTTCAATTGATCTCGTATTACACTGGGACGTATCAGAGGGTACATTGAACACACTGGCCAAGTTTCAAAGCGAACGAAAATCATTTGGATAGGCAACCATCCGTTGGCCCATTGAACGAATTTCGATTGATCTCATATTACTCTGGGGCCTCTTACATGGCACATTGAGCATAGTGGCCAAGTCTCAAAAGCGAAACAAAATCATTTGGATGGCCAACCATCCGTTGAGCCATCGCATGAATTTCGATTGATTTGATATTAGTCCGGGACCTGATACATGGTATGTTGAACATAATGGCAAAGATTGAAAGCAAACGAAAATCATTTGGATGGGCAACCATTCAATCGCCCATTGAATGAATGGGGTTTCGTCTTCGATTATATTGGGACCTGTTATATGGTATGCCCTTTGAAGCTCTTTTTGTAGTGTCTCCTGCCTCGTAATGCGGTGCTTCTCCATGTCCACTTTATCCAATATGTTAATATTCTCCACCTGGAACAGATCCACATATGTGTGCAGAAATCCTTAAAAAACAAATGACCATCTCAACTTTTATAAGCCTCATCCCCAGCTTCCAGTTTTGATGGTCATTTGGTTTTTTAAGTTCGAATGTGTGGATATGTTCCAGATGGAAGATATTAACATTGGAAAAATAAGAGTTGGAGAAGCACCTCATTACGAAGCAAGAGACATTACAGAAGACCTCAGCATGTTGAACATCTGGATGAAGAACCTTGCCCATCGTCGCTTCAAAGTTCTAGCGCTTCTGAAATGATCACATGTTTGTTGGTGGAAGCAGATCTCGTAGGCCACATTGATCTCGTACCCATCGAAGACTCCCGTAGGCCATATGGAACGGTTCGTGTGATACATTTTCACAAATGCGATGTGATACATTTGTGAAATGGTATCACATCAACCGTTAATGTGGCCAATGCACGTCTTCCGCACCATGGCGAAAATGTTCGTCACTTTAAAGCACAAACACAACTCATTTTGCTACTCCCATGCCAACAACATCAGGTCCACTGCGATTGCCATATTCCGAATTCCGTATCAGCCACCACGGACATGAAACCAGGAACTTCGCACAAAATCTCCAATTCATTCAATTTATGGTGGGCCATGGCTGCAGCCTTCAAGCTGGCCGTGGTGGCTGATAAGTCCGTTTGAACATGACAGTCTCAGAGGACGTTGGCATGGGAATAGAAAAAAGAGTACTACAGAATTCAGCTAGAGGAACAACAATAGCATGAAACACCTTACCGTAAATATGATTGTTGACATTGGCTGTGACAGCTCCAATCAATAGAGAACTCGCACCATCAGTTGCGTTCCAACAGCAGTACCGGTCCCTCGAGTAAATAAAATTTTGTTGTAAATAATAAATTGCATACGCTCGAACCTCACAAATGTCATTTCAACAAAACCGGCCGTGTATTGTGGCACTGTTTGTAACTGCGAATGTTTCAATGTTTCTGACAGGGTACTGAGAAAATGATATATTGGATCCATAGGAGTTGGACAACAAACGTTCCATATCTCATTCAACTATGCGATACCACCATGAGTGGCATGGATAAAAAAGTAATAGCTGTACATGCGACCTCCGCATGTTTAAGTAGAGACATAGTATCAAACGTTCGGAGTCGCATGTGCACCTATTACTTTCCGATCCATGCCTCTCATGGTAGTGTCGCATAGTTGAATGAGAGGAGACGTTTGATGTCTAACTTCTACGGAACTAATACATCGTTTTCTTATAACCCTAACCGAAACCTTGGAACATTACAAATATAAACAGTGAGCCAGTACACAAACCATTTATGTTGCGATGACAGGTGCCAGGGTCGAGCATATGCAATGTAATATTTACAATGGGACTTTATTTAAATTGAGTTATGTCTTCATAAAAGAACCATTGTACCGCCAGAAATGTCATATCTACGAGACTATGGTCTACTCCGTCCTATATACGTCTTTCGGCTCAGGCCAATTGAATGGCTTGCCCATGAACCGAAGTACTACATGGGCTAATGTGATTCTCTCATTCTTGTTGTTGTCGTACAACCTTTGTAGCATTGAATGCCAACAACCTTCCGTAAATTGGTCCTAGAACATACTTTGATCATAATGAACATCGCCATTTATTCGTACCGCTATCTTCCCAGCGGCAAAGGCCTCCGACGTCATGTCCTGGGGGGAGGGGGTGACATTCGCATTGAAAACCGATGCAATATCTTTTTCCACCCACCATCTTTTTGCGAGTTCCCGGTCCAGCTTGTCTTGGTTTTCAAACTGGTACGACGAGGCTTTGCGTATGCCCAATGGGGTGGCTAAGCCCCAATCACACACCCCAATCTTGATCTCATCGGTGCCATCTGGAAAATGCAACAAGATGTTGTCGGGGGACAAGTCGTTGTGCATGACACCGTTCTTGTGGACAACATCCATGATGCACACCAGGGCCCATGCAAGTTTACTGCGCACTTTCCGGAAACGAAGCAAGCGATCGCATTCCTGGAACTCTGTTTCCGTTCCCCTTTGTTCCAAAATCACTCCGTTGTCCGAATCGTTGCCCCATTTTCTGTCAAGGTTCATCATGTCACGTATTGTCCCCCCATTCCACCAGCGAGTGTAACCCTCTATCTCACGTGCATTCACAGCAAAATACGAGATAACACCCGGATGCTGGAATTTCACTGCCAAACACTCATTGTTATGTTGTCTCAACGCATTTTCTGGATTTTTGGACTTGGGTTTTTTTCCCGCTAGCTCCCAACGCTCCGGTATTCTAGAATCGCCAACAATCCTATAGTGACGGACCTTAGCATACCCTCCTTCTTTGTAAGGGCCAATCTCTACCACCTTGGCACTAGAGTTCAGGTAATAAAGACCAGTTGTGCCTCCCCGCCTGATGACCCCGCCTTCCAAGGCACAACCCTAGTCCGGCGACGTGAATTCTGACTTGCCGAGCAAGCCCAATACTCACCACGCCGCATTAACTCGGCTTCGGCGGAGGGCACTCGACCCTCGGTTGTTCTACCCTTCCATGTCTTCATTAGCTGCCTCAAATTCCACGTGGCGTCTTTCGCCCTGCTTTGGATCCACACTTCGGCTTATCCCTGTCCGCCGTCCACTTAGCCCCCGCCAAAGCGTTTGTCATTTTCCTCTCCATATTTTGCTGGAAATGAAACCCATCCCATCCATGCCTAACATAAGCACTCTCCAGCCTCATTATGTCCCTACCCTTGAAATAATCCGCTACCACTTCTTTCACCCTATCCAAGGCATCCGGTCCCCGGGTAGTCTGGCTTGTTGACCTGGCTATCCCGCTCGTGGGCACGTTTTCTCTTCCTCCGCCCCCCAGACGATCCCGCCCTAGAACTTGAATTCACAACCCCCGACATTGTATAAACATTTGCCCACTACAGGGTCCAAAACCTCAGAAAAATGGCAATGAACGCGTGTGGATGGTGTCTTCGTAGTTTTTTGCAAAAAAACAGGCCGCCGGAGATCCGGAAACGACAAAATGGTGATACGATGATTGTACCGTGAACAAGTGTGTGGGACTGACCAATAGAAAACCGACAAAACCTTCCCCCCCCCCCAAAATAATCACTTTTGCTCCTCCTGTTAGCAGTGCCAAGCAATGAAGTCCGAAAGGACTACAGGATGCCAAGGAACCACACCACAAAAGGGGCAAAAGTGATCAGAAAAGGAGGGGGGAATGGTTTATATAGGCGCCCACCCCGTCCCCCCAAAAAAATGGCATTATGCTTGAAAAGGCGCGACTGACCAGTCGCACCTCGCCACGCGCACCTACATGGGAGAGGTCAAGGGTTCAAAACCACCTCCCCCCATCCCATTTGTTTCGTTTTTCCTGACCCGTGGCACCTCACCACGTGGCTGGCCGAGGCGCCGCTTCATGATTAAAAATAAAAAAACAAAATGTCACACGGCGGATCCCTGGATTTCTAAGAAAAAAAAAAACACGCGACCGCTTATTTTAAAATATAATAAAATACAGGCGACCGCCAATATGGGCAGTCGCTTCATTTAAAAATAAATAAATTACGGGCGACCGCCAATTTGGATGGTCGCTTCATTTAAAAATAAACAAATTACGGGCGACCGCCAATATGGGCGGTCGCTTCATTTAAAAATAAATAAATAATGGGCGACCGCCAATATGGGTGGTCGCTTCATTTAAAAATAAATAAATTACGGGCGACCGCCAATTTCGGCGGTCGCTTCATTTAAAAATAAATAAATTACGAGCGACCACCAATTTCGGCGGTCGTTTCATTTTTATAAAAAAATTTACGGGCGACCGCCAATATGGGCGGTCGCTTCATTTATAAATAAATAAATTACCGGTGACCGCCAATATGGGCGGTCACTTCATTTAAAAACAAACAAATTACCGTCGACCGCCAATACTGGCGGTCGCTTAATTTAACAAAATATTAAATTACAAGCGACCGCCAATATGGGCGGTCGCTTTTATTAAAAATAATAAATTATATGCGACCGCCAATATAAGCGGACTCATTTTTTTAAAAGAATTAATAAATATTAATAATTGGCCACGTCTGTTTTACACCGTGGCTGCCATGTCATTACAAAGGGTAGAAGTAAATCGTAAAAGTCAAATGTAAAAAAAATTATGTGGATAAACGTCCGGATTCGACGTGACGTGACGGCCGACGTGTCAACGCCACGTCACGTCAGGAATGATAACTAGGGCTACACCGGCAGCTTCTGCAAGCAGCAGTGGGACGTCAAGTGGAACATGAGCTGGGAAGTCCACCCAAGCTCCTGCTGCAACACCAACACCCGTGCCTGCCTTTAACCCAGTTGTGGAGTTCTTCGAGGAATTAAGGAGAAACTACTAAGGGATAAAGACGGAGAAATTGCGGAGTTTGCAAGAGTTCCAACGAAAGACTGCTGAGAGTTTAAGGGAGGCTTACACGCGCATGAGACAATTGATAAATGTAAGCCAAGGGGTTACAGAAGCTCAAGCAGTCTAATTCCGGTATGGGATATTGGACAAGGAGTTGAGGAGAAGGGTGCGGGATGCAACTCTCCTACAAGTGGCCCAACCCACCTTAGCAAACGTGTTGGGGTTTGGTAAGGAGACACAACGAAGTGGGGCTCCTAGCCAACAACAACCACTACCCCAACGTATTCAAGGCAACAAAGGGGCTCAGGCGAAGCCCAGGGAAGGACAGAGAGGATGTCAATTGCAGAGGTCACTTCCTTCATTCTCATGCCAACAACAGTCGGGGGTGACATGTTGGGATTGTGGAGGACCCCATGTTAAGAGAGATTGTCCGGAGAGAGGCAAAGGGCCGGCACAGGCACAGCCTACACAACCACAGTGTAGGCATTGTGGCAAGTATGGGCATGAAGAGACCCATTGTTATGACTTTCATCCTGAGCTACGGCCAGGCCAGTCAAGATTCCTGAGAAGCCACAGAAGGTCAGGAAATAGTACGGCCAATGGGGGGAAGATGATTCTGATACTATTGGTTCTGTGGAGGAAACTTTTGACATGGCTGAGGATTATGCGATACAAAAGGCAGAGAAGAAACGACGGGGATCTCCTATGCCTAAAAAGTTACCTCCTTATCAGCCAAAGGCAGGGCTGTTAGCTCCATCTAGTCGACAGCCATCCCCACCAGCCACAGACATGGCTCGGACTCACACATAGAGCCCTCCAAGGCACTCTCACCAACACAAGGGGGTTTGTTCACAGAGGTTTGTTGATCCTAAGAAGTAAACCGTGAGGACACGGCTTTTTGAGATGGGGAGGGATAATGTTAGAGGGCTGTCTGGGACTTAGACAGTTTTACGGGTTCTGTGGGGTACCCTTAATTTTGCGCAGACCTACGGTGGTAGACTCAGACCTATACAGACCTTAGGGGTGGTAGACAGGCTTACACAGTCAGTCACAGCCTTACACAGTTAATAGCTTGACACAGCCTGTCACAGCCTATCACAGTCTATCACAGCTCGACACAGCCAGTCACAATCTGACACAGCCAGTCACAGCTCGGCACAGTCACTGCTCGACACAGCTTGGCACAGCCCGTCACAACGTTCACAGAGAACGGTTATCATTGGCAGGGAACGATTGTGTGGGAACGACATCTGCAGAGGGAACGTGCATTCTGTCTTGGATGACAATTAGTTAGTTAGGCGGTTAGAACAGCTTGCAGGTAGAATAGGCAGAGTAGCGACATGGAGGGGGCCACTTCTGAGATCGCTTCTTGGACATCACTTGAGGAGATCAAGCGGAGAGCACGATCTTAGAGCACATGGATGGAGATTACACGGAGGAGGAGATACGACGAGATGATGCTTAGCTGTAGAGATGCATTGTAGAGCAGATTAGAGACACCATGGCTTCGGCCTGATACATGATAGATATTAATATGATTCCTATTTCATAATCACACCGTGTAGAGAGATATGAGTGAAGCTGTGGAATGAATGCTTGAGTAGATGGAACATGGTAGATTGCAGAAGCAATTTGATACTTAATCATAGACAGTAAGGTAACTTGCTAACATGAATACGAGAAGGAATACAAATAGGAAGCACCCCCATGATACACTAGTTGCAGGTCATGACTGATTGTTCTGAGCGGGCTGAGTACTTAGAGATTTCCAACTCTTCTATCTTGGAGTTTCCACCTCGGATAGCTAAGGGATGTGAGTAAAAGCCGCTCGACACGGCCTTCTTCTTTGGTATCAGAGCTGATGTCGTTCTCTTGGTTGTGGTTTAAGCTTGTTGCTATGATCTGCTGTTTGCATTCATGATTCTTCCTTATATGGCCAGTAGGGATCATACCTTAATACCCAATGATCCGAGCATTGGGGACATACTGACATGCTTCAGTCAGCGTACTGGTAGTGTGAATACTGTGCCTAGGCTCGATTTCCTTAACCCTGCTTGGGGATTGAGGGATGGTGACCTATGCCTTGTGAGTTATACATGCGGGAAGTCGCAACACCATGGCATGTTGGATGAGAGAAGCAGGAAGAAAAGGGAGAATGGAACTTTTCCGCATATGGGGGCAGCATGAGGCCCCAAAAATAGTAGAAGGAGTCACTGAGGTGAACGGTAAAGTTTCACAATGTTGATCCAGGGTTTGTACGACGCTCCATTCTTTGGTAGAGAGTATGAAGATGTTAATGATTGGATTGATAGAATCCAAATGTCGGGTGATGTTCGAGACCTGAGCGAGGACAAGATATTTAAGGTCGCTCGGCTGAATCTGCGTTCAAAGGCAGATGAATGGTTCCGAAAACAAAACCCTCGGCCAGACAACTGGCCGGATTTTCAGCGATTACTGCGAAGTTTGGTGTAGTGGACATGGCGGAGATAGAAATGAGGCTTGACTCAATCAAGCAAGAACACAAGCAGAGGGTGCAGGTTTATTTTGATAAGCTGAGCCGACTGTTTTTGAAAGGAGGCATTGCCGATTGGAGCAGCGCAAGCGGTTCGTTGGAGGCTTGCGGCCAGAGATAATGCGAGCTATGCTTGGAAGGAAGTTTGGTGACGTTGATGAGGCACTAGATACAACAATTGAGATTGAAAGACGTCTGGGAAAATTGGGTGAAATCCCTTGGGAGCCCCTGGAAGGAGAAGAGAGTGATGATGTAGCATACTTGAGCCCTACGGACAAAAGATTGGACAGTCTTACGAATACCTTGCAGAAATATTTTGACAAGGGTATATCATTTGGAGAGTCGTCAGGCAACAGGACACCACCAAGAGGGGTACACACCTGCAACACTTGCAATTAGGAGGGACACATTGCCACCAACTGTCCTGCGGAGAGAGCACCACCGACTTGTGGAAAATACCACCGAGTGGGCCACCGAACAGAGATATGTGGGGTTAGATGTTCATGTTGCAAGATGTTGGGGCACCTTGAAAATGTGTGTAGCCGAAAGCTTGAGGCAGCCAGTGTTGGGACACCTGCAACTTATTTTGTAGAGGTGTTTTGTGATGATGAGGACCAAATCTTGGCAGAGATAACTGCCTTAATGAGGGAACATGATATCAGGGAGGTGAGACTTCCACCGAATCACACCCCACTACCACTTACTTCTGCTATCAGCAACAGTCTGGAGGACTTCTCAGTTGCGTTCATTGAAGCCAATGTGGGTTAGAGACATTTTGAGAAGGGTGTTATCTTGAGGGAGCCGGGCACCCCTGTGGGCAATGCCCAAATTGAGAATAAGAATTGAGATTTACTGACCATGAGATGGTGCTAAATGAGAGTGTCAGGACTGCGTGTGAAGTTATGCTTTGTGGGGACCGTAATTTGGCAGGAAAATCCAATTGTGGAGGGGTGCAGCCTGCACCAGATCCAATACGAGCAGAAATATTCAATGTTGTGGGGGAACTGCCCTGCCCACTGTTCATGATGTGCAGCCAAGAGCACCTGAACAGCATCACAATATTGAGGTTAGTTCAGAGACAACACATGCATTGCAAGGCTCTTGTGATGGTGTAGGCAGTGTCGATGGTGAAATCAAGGAACAAGGAGTGAACGATCAACTTTTACCAGAGGGACTGGCAGAGCTGGTCTTGATTGCTAAAGAAACCATGTCACAACAGCCAGGCAGTGACTTGGGTTTGATTGGGTGCGAGAGGCAAACACAAATTTTTAATGAGGTGTTGGCAAAGGAGGAAAGCGAGCTGCCCAGAAGCATGCTCTGGAAGACATGGAAAACGAGGGTGCAATTGACACGGTGCAAGGAAGAGTCCCAACCTGCTGTCTTGGATGATATCAAGAATGTTTATGTTCTCACTATTTGTGAACCAAAGACCAGCCTGTGGAGCTTGATGGTTTCAGCCATATTGGAAGGGTGCAGCAAAAGGGCAGCAATGAAAGAGGGAATACCTGAAAGGTTGAACGATGATGAAGGAGAATGGCGGACAGGTCTGAGACATCTGTTGCAGCAACACCACTCGCTGCTATATGCTTTTGTTCATCTGTTTGGCAGGCTGAAGATTGTAGCTTTGATAATATGGTGGAACAAAATGTAGTCTCGTGGAGTGCAATGATCACAGGTTATACCCAGCATGGGTGTAGGATGGAGGCTTTGAAGACCGATGAGCAATTGATTCCAGAGGAGTTGAAACCCCATAAGGTCTCGTTCATTTGTGTTCTGAATACGCTTGCCAGTGTTCCAGCCCTGGGAGAAGGCAAAGATAGCCATGTTGGTAAGGGCAGAATGCAGATCATGCCAGATGTCACCCTTCTATTCAAACCAAGTATTACAATTTTCTGGTATGGATCATGAAGGCTGCCAGATCCGCTGTTCTGGCACAAATCACTTTCCAGATGATACGGGAATTCATCATGGAGGCAGCCTGTGAATTTGCAGCTGACCCCAATGCTAAGTTACTCGTCAGATTGGGTGATTCCAAGACACAGATACATTGAAAGGATGCTGAAACCTGGTACTTTCTCGGACAGCCAACCCAAGCCTCAGTTTAGTAACTACAAGCGGCAGCGTGTGGAGGGGCAGACACCTCACCAACAAGGTAAAACATATGCTTCCCGGGGAAGAGGCACCCCGGTACGAGGAAGAGGCCTCTACCAAAGGGGTGGACACTCTGGCCGGATGCAATCTTCTGCCAACACATCCGAAAATACCAGACCACCCAACCGTTCTACACCTGGCGGATCAGGGTCTAATTCTACTTCCACCATCAACATTGCCAGTCAAGAATCATACAAGACCCGGAGGGGCTCGGAGGGTTTCTCCCCGATCCGCAAACGGGATTTCGGATCTTGGAAGGATGTCTGATTGGGTATGCTCTCTTCATTTACTTGTATGCACATTCATGAGTACTCTTCTGGATATATGTAGACTGATATCCACATCCATAGTAGTTAATTATCTACTCATGGCAATGTGGTACAATCATCTATATATCATACCAAGGTTTAAGGAGAATCTGTCCCTTGTTTGATTATCCCTGTTTTCAGTTCGAATGACATGCAACTGCTATTCTTTGGAAAAAGAATTCGAAATGGCTGTATACAGGTCCTCTTTTATTCAAGTGGCTGTTATGTATTTTATGGGGAGGAAGTAGGTTTTCCAACCCCTTTTGACAATCTTGTCCAGGGATTTGAAACTACTTTTGCAGTGGGAGAAACCTTATGAAGGGGTCTGGTATGCACTCCCTTACGGGGTGAGTGCATACCACACTCACTCCATAAGGGACTGCCATACCAGGGGCTGGTTGGTGGGTGCCCCCTCTCTCCCTCTGTCTCCCTCCTCGGAATTGGCTGGTTGTATCAGTGTGTTTTTCATGTTTTTCATCTATACCGGATGGATTCTAAACAGTGTTTTCAGCCCTATAAAAGATTTTCTATCCATACCGGATGAATTACCTGGGTGGACACTAAAATACCTCTAAAATGGGTCTATGATTTTTTCATTCCTCTTTTATTGACTTTCATCTATACCAGATGAGTCACCAGAGAATGAGGAATTACCTCTGTAGGGGTTGACATTGGCATCCTATCTATAATTTTTCCATCCATACCGGATGAAAAATACCAGGATATTAATTTGTTTATTCCTTCTTCCAAGTCCAGAGCAGATTCATCTTGTGGCCCTGCATACCATACCTTCTTTCTCTTCTTATAGTTCATGGCAGGTTGGTCCGGACCTCTCTTCAGCTGTGTGATCTCAAATTTGCCCACATCTGGTCCTGTTTTGATGTCAACTCTCCTCGTACCCAATAGCAGGACAGATCTGGATTTTTCCGTTACCTCCCATGCAATCCATCGTTCCCAATTTCTGATGTTGCACCCTAGCAACCCTGGTTTTGCTCCATGTGCATCATGGCTGAAGCCTTTCAACTTGAAATCAGCTGTCAATCCAGCCACCTTCTGACCCTCGTGCTCAATCATGATGGTGCCATCACCCATTGGGTACAGTTCCAGTTCCTCCCCATGGGGACCAGCCTTATGCCCATGATCACTGTCAACATTTTTTATTTCCATCAATGCTTGCAGGTCTGAGTCACACAAAGGGGCCTTGCTGCATCCCCATAAATGCACCCTGCTCCCTTTTCTTCTTGAATTTGCATTGACCATTTGTAACACTAGCCCTCTTGGGTCCCATGCTTTCTCTTGGTGACAATTCAATATAAAGGTTCCAAAGTAGGGCGAGATGACGGCCCGTTTGGATAGTAGATCTGGGGTATTTGAGGTTGAATTCTTTAGGCGTGAGTAACCTATACCCGATTTGTGCTCCCTATTGTGATGGTGCCTTGTTCATGAGCATCCCACTTCTGGTCCAGATACATTCGAATGTCCACTCAGTCGGCACCAGTGTCTCCTCTCCACCCCCGTTTTTATTGACCAACGGCAATGACCTCCTTGGCCCTCCACTTGCCATGCATGGTCTGTCCAACAGGGTTTTGTTCAGATTGTAATTTGGCACCATTCCAGCCCTCATGATATCAGCATGAATCTGCCTGCCCTCTTCAAACGATGCAAGGCTGGTGCACGTTTTGCAGATAGAAATGAACATGACCTGGTTGGGCCTCCTACCTTCCCAAATCAATTGCTCACACACCTCCAGAGCATCCTTACCAGCCCCATGAACAGCATATATTCCTGCTATCATTGCACTCCTGGACACCACATTTCGTTCAGACATATTGTCAGGCACTTGACGAGCATCCCTCATGCTTCCAGATTTGGCACACAAGTCAACCAGGGCAGTCTCCAGAGCAGTATCCGTCCCAATTCCGGATTTGATGATGTTACCATGGACCTCCCTGCTTTTTCCCAGGTCTGCCAGGCCCGTACATGTATTGAGAATATAAATGAATGTGGCCTCGTTGGGTGTTAATCTTTCCCTTCTCATCTGCTCATAGAGTTCCCAAGCTTCACTCCATAGCCATGGTGAGCATATGTTGTGATCATCTTGGTCCATGAATCCATCCCTAGAGGGGGTGGGGAGAAAAGGAGAGAAGTGGCCGCTAAGGTGTTGATATGCAGGTACAAGTGAAATAGTGTCTGTTTGGAAATATAGTGCATATCTCTTTTGAAAGCTTGTTGATGATGCTAGTGATGGTAGAGGGGCCTGGGTTGGGGTGGATGTCGCCGCAGCGTAGTAGTATAAGCGTTTCACAGGCAAGTTTATAGGGCTTAAAGTGGGACGGTGGATGGTGAGATGAATGTTTCGATGAGAGAGGTTTTTGGTGATATCTGGGAGAAGCCAATGAAATCACCACATTGTATGACTGATTCACCGGTCTATTCCAGCCATATATTACACTTGGGCAATTTTTAGTGGTGCTACAAAGGGCGAGGCCACATACAAGAGAAGCATAAAAGCATATGAGCCAGTAGGTATCTAAAAGTGACATGAGGCATCGGCTACAGGGGACTGGTTGATGGTCTCTTTCAATGATGAATGGCCTTTAAAAAAAAAAAACCCCCCACCCTCCCATCCTGAGATTTCATGTACTCTGAAATCCCCTGTAGCCGATGCCTCATGTCACTTTTAGATACCTACTGGCTCATATGCTTTTATGCTTCTCTTGTATGTGGCCTCGCCCTTTGTAGCACCACTAAAAATTGCCCCAAGTGTAATGTATGGCTGGAATAGACCGGTGAATCAGTCATACAATGTGGCGATTTCACTGGCTTCTCCCATTATGTATCTTTCCAGCAGCGTTGATACGGCTTGGAAAGAGTGTCACGTACTGATTCATACCTTGGAAAATTGATTCTGAAACCAGTAAGTTGACTCACATCATGATAAGGTTCCTCGAACAAGGATCCTTACCTGGTTAAATTTGGCTAATAGGGTGAAATGATGTGCAACAATTTGCTGCCATTGGCTGAAGAACACTTATAATTTCTATGCTCATGCCTGTCCACTTGTGTGAAGGCTATGTTGACAAGCTAAAAGGTAACCTAGAAACTGATCAGTACTATGTTTTGCCTAGCATGATTTATGCTTCACCATTGTTCATTCTTGGTCCGGGAGGAGAGATTGTAGGCCTTTTATCCTTTTGGTATTTAAAGTCCACGGATAAAACTACAATGTAGAGGGAGAGCTTTACGAGAATGGGTCTGGTATGCACTCCCTTACGGGGTGAGTGCATACCACACTCACTCCGTAAGGGACTGCCATGTCAGGGGTTCGGATGGTGGGTTCCCTCTCTCTCCCTCTCTCTCCCTCCCTCCCTCCAGATATCTATTTGGGATTTAAAATATGATTTTCCAGTTTGGAATCTATTGTTATATAACCCCCAAAAAAATTAAAAATTTCAGGGGCTCATCCGTACTAGATGAACACCTCATGAAAAATGTGGCTTGATGTTTTTTGCCTAAAATGGATGATTACTGGACAGCCTGGTATTTTTTGAAGTATTGCTTAAAAACTGATGAATGGCTGGTTTTTTCATCCATGTTGGATGTCATCCATAAAGGAGCATTAATAGAATGTCTGATTTCTAAAAAGCTCTTCGGATGTGCTGCTCAGCAATTTTTAAGCTACAGCAGAATAACAAGCACTGTTTACCACCCCATAAACACTTCACAGGTCTGGATATAGTGTTCCAGAACCCTAGCATGTCGTTTTTAGTGCATCACAAGAACTTTCAAAGCATTGCCAAAGGTAAAAAATAAAGCCAAAGGGTCATGAAAACATATGACAGATCTGATATAGCATAACCAGGGCATGGCAGTCCCTTACGGAGTGAGTGTGGTATGCACTCACCCCGTAAGGGAGTGCATACTAGACCCATTCTCGTAAAGCTCTCCCTCTACATTGTAGTTTTATCCGTGGACTTTAAATACCAAAATGATAAAAGGCCTACAATCTCCCCTCCCGGACCAAAAATGAACAATGGTGAAGCATAAATCATGCTAGGCAAAACATAATACTGATCAGTTTCTAGGTTACCTTTTAGCTTGTCAACATAGCCTTCACACAAGTGGACAGGCATGAGCATAGAAATTATAAGTGTTCTTCAGCCAATGGCAGCAAATTGCTGCACATCATTTCACCCTATTAGCCAAATTTAACCAGGGAAGGATCCTTGTTCGAGGAACCTTATCATGATGTGAGTCAACTTACTGGTTTCAGAGTCAATTTTCCAAGGGTATGAATCAGTACGTGACACTCTTTCCAAGCCGTATCAACGCTGCTGGAAAGATACATAATGGGAGAAGCCAGTGAAATCACCACATTGTATGACTGATTCACCGGTCTATTCCAGCACAGAGGAATTGGAAGGGAAATGTTGTTGATGACAATGGTGTTTGTGGGGTTGCAGAGGGCTAACCATCGTCATGAAAGCTCCTCGATTGAATTCAAAATTGGTTGAGGGGTGAGTGCGCTGTTGGGGAGGCAAATGTTTTTTTTTTTTTTCTATTGAATATTTGCACATGTGTTACACATATCTTCAAGCATATGCGGGCAAAAGTTGAGCTTGAACGTTCATGGGTGCAATAGCCGTTCACCCATGAAAGGATTTTGTCTTACAATGAACAAAATTGGATGACGGGGTGAACTTGTCCTTGGGGGACAAATGAATATGTTTTGTTTTGAAAGAGAAGACTCCGATCGAGGCCAGCATAACTAAGAGCCACTTCGCCTTGCGGCTACTGCCTTTTTTCAAAGGGTGGGCCATGTACTAGAACAAAGTTTCAAAGTTTCAATGTCGCGGCCCTTTACCTTGAGGGCGGGGGGTCGGGATAGAAGAGGGACTGCCCCTGTGGTGGGGGGAAATGGTAGTAGTAGGGAAGGGGGCTGAAGCACCCTTGAGTGCCAAAGGCATTCAAAAAGGCAGAGGCGCTTACTATTCCAAGTTAGGACATCCAGAATTTCTTGTCGGATCATTCTCAAACAACGCCAAACATTAATCTCGTTCAAATATCAACCTGATGTCATCTTCGAAAGACATCATCTGTGGAAGCATAACCCAATGTCGCTGTAGTTCAAAAATCCAATGCTGCTTGTAAGAGTGCAGATTTCAGAATCAGTCTAGATTGTAAGCATTGCAAATGAATCCCGTCAAGATTGAGGCCTCATAAATTATGGATTAAAGAGAGGTCCACGAGCATTCACGAAGGACACATTGTAAGACTAAACCCTAATCCTCTTCAGAAGACAAAATTTCAATTAACTCTCTAATTATGTGACCAAAAGCTAGAGAGTAAACTCCGGAAAGCGACTAAGGTGTGGGGAGCTATTCAATACTGCCAACTACCAACGGGAAATTCCACTGGGCCCGATACCTCGAGGGTCCCGAGGGAGAGGAAGGGGCCCACAATACTACATCCATGCAAAAATTCGGACCAAACAAAAATAAAAAAATAAAAAATCTTGGGTCACTATTGCAGAACTCTCTATAAAGAATGCATGACGTTGAATTCAAATCAACTTTGGAGTGCAAATGAGGGCATAAAATATGGTTTTGGGTACAGATGAATTTTGTTCACTCCCAAATTTTGCACACACATTGCATATGCTGTCATTAAACATATGGTTGAAAAATAGAGTTAAAAAAAAATCATGTGCAGGCGAAACACAACTTTCCGTCTCCACAACACGTACATGTCCATTCAAAGGGCGAACGAACAGTTGACCATCCAAATGATTTTTGTTTACTTTCAAACTTTGCCAGTATGTTCAATATGCCATCTAACAGGTCCCAAATAAATATGATATCAAAGAAAATTCATTCAAAGGGCGATCAAATCATCGCCCATCCAAATGATTCTTGTTTGCTTTGAAACTTTTGTATGTTTTGCATACCATCCGACATGTCCCAGACATATACGAGATTAATCGAAATTCATTCACTGGGCCAACGGATGGTTGCCCATCCAAATGATTTTTGTTTGCTTTGAAACTTTGCTTTATTAAAGATGAGCAACAAGAAGAAAGATACCCATCGACGGATACTACTACTCCGGAATATTATCGGAAGGGTCATCTTCATTTCAAAATCTTCTCTAGCGTACTCATGATCATCATCAACATTAATGTCGTCCCTATCTGAAGCCTCATCACACGACGAATCATCATCCGTATACCCATGATATGGCTCATGCACCGGCTGAACCATAGGATGAGGATCATGTTCTTCATGTTCTTCATTATCGTTCTCTTCCTCGTCTTCGGACGCCTCCTCGTCATCCTCCTCTTCAATGCCCACCTCAATGTTTACTTCACGATCTCCAACGTTAGTGTTGGAGGCCAGTTGTTCCTCAATTGCCTCCACCCATGCATCATCATCTCTACCGGCCTCATCCTCGGCCTCCTCTTCCTCTTGCACAACCTCTTCCCCCTCCTCTTCGTGATCCCGTGGGTCTTCATCTTCCGTACCCCACTTAGAACCCTCGCCATGATAAATGCGCCTTCCTCTTGGCCGAGCATGCACAACCACCTTCCAATTGCCCGATCTAGTATTATCCGTGGAAAATAAGACTTGCTCCATATCGGAAGGCCATGCAAACGGCTCGTCAGCGATGCGACTACAGGGAAGGATCCTATCCGCATTGACTCGCATGAAGCCACGTTCATCTTGTTGTAGTGTTGCATTTGCCCCTACAGTGTTGGATCGGAACCACCTCCCCTTGAAAATAATAGGTCGATACTCATCATACTGAAGTTGCAAAATGGCATCAAGCTCCCCAATATATTCAAGCTTGTTTCTTTCGGGTCGAATGTCCCTTGTGCTTGACACGGAATCAAAAGTGGTCTTCCAGCGCATGTCAAGAGAGCGGATGCGGAAATGACCCTCGCCACATGCAGTGTCGCGGCCCTTTGCCTTGAGGGCAGGGGGGGTCGGGACACATGAGGGGCTGCCCCTGTGGTGGGGGCAGCGGCAGCGATAGGTACGGGGGGCTGAAGCACCCTTGAGTGCCCAAGGCACTCAAGGAGGTGGAGGCGCTCACTAGGTGGAGCCCCGCACACCGGGTTGCGGTGGGGGTGGCTCCACAAGGGGTGGTGGTAGCTTAGCGGGACTTAGTGGGGGTGGCATAGGACTCACCATGGGGGCGGAGACCTCGTGGTGGGAGTCGTGGGGAGTCTTGGGACTCATCACGGTCCATAGGGCCGTGGTGAGTGGGCCAAGACTCACCGCGACTCACCACCGGGAGTCGAGGGTTTTCGTGGTGGTTCGCCATAAAATGGCATGGCTGGTTGTGAAACCCCCGCGGACAGCTACAGAAGTATATATAAGGGGAGTAGTGACCCCGAGAACGGTGCAAGCCCGTTGGTGACCAAAAACTAGTGAGTAAGCGAGCGAGCCGGAAAGCGACCAAAGAGTGAGGAGCTGTTCCGGACTGCCAACTACCAAAGGGAATTCCACTAGGCCCAAAGAGGTGGAGGGTTTAGTGAGAGAGCGAAGGGGGACCGTTATATCCCGGTGAGCAGCCGAAGCTCCAAGTTGGCCCGGCGGCCAGGTTGGGAGTCAGGCGCGCGCATCAGAGCGAGTAACTATGACTTGAAGGGGAGCTTACCGAAGTGAGGTGCGCAACATGCAGGCCTGAGGTCACAGCACGTGGCGCAGTGAGTTGTCTGTTGGTTGCCTTCACGACTTGCAAGTGGAGTCGAAACTGGAGTGTTGAAGTGACAGATGCAACTGGAGGTTTGAAATGCACTACCTCATTAGTGACTACATCGACTGTGGGTTGGGAACCAGACACTCCTGCTGGTTGCACTGACTTGGGGGCTGCGACTTGTAGTTCATACATGTGCAATATTGTTGCTACTGTTCCTGAATAGCAAAACGGATGCTACGATCGATCTACTACGACATTGCAACCAACACAATCCTTGCACACTGGGGATGATCATGTCATTGTCTATGTGATTTAGACTTCAGAACATACAGACCATGCCATCAATGCACGAAATCAAATGAACTGCATGAAGAAGAGCACGCGACAATGTATTAAGATAACACCTCTAACCTGCCCCATACAGTGCACAAATCCATGAGTCCGTAACGACCAAGATTGGAACCTGTTTCTGGATACTTTTGTGTTGTCACTTTGGCAGTATCATGTCAAAGTCACTCCAAACTATCAAATGTTCACTCAACCAGCTAATTTGCAGAATTCAACATGAAAATTTAGGGCCGATTCTGATAAGAGGGGAAAACATGGTAAAGTGTGTTGAAGAAGGTGCCTTGATTAGCAGTGACTGATTTTATGAATTGTGTCGCTGCTGCTGTGGCTTCCAGTTGACCATGTACCCATGCAGGTTTCCCTTCCACAAGGAATCATAGGTAATCTGGAGCTTGAAATCCGGCCCTCTTGGATGAATCTGGACCCACACTCTATCCCTGCTCCTTCAGCTATCCATGCGTCTGCACAAATCATGCATTCATCCTTGCACTTGTTGCTAGCAGATGACAATGACAGCATAGAGTTGTTCTAGGAAACACCCAACTTAGCTTATCACTCTTAGTTCTTATGCTGAATTGTGTCGGCTACTCTCTGTAATCTAACAGGCATTCACCTTTTGGTCTCGATTGTCCCACCGTTGACTGGGGTCAGAAACGTGTTCATTCCCCAGCTTCTCCTCATCTCTGTTACCTGTTTTCCAATACTTTCCTGGTGTCACATTGGCAGTATCATGTCAAAGTCACTCCAAACTAGATTCACTCAACCAGCTAACTTGAAGAATTCAACATGGAAATTTAGGGCTTGTTCTGATAAGAGGGAAAAACAGGGTGAAATGTGTTGAAGAAGGTGCCTTCATTAGCAGTGCCTGATTTTATCAATTGTCCCGCTGCTGCTGCGGCTTCCAGTTGACCATCTTCCCATGCAGGTTTGTTGTAGCTATCATTCCATAGGGAATCATAGGTAATCCGGAGGTTGAAATCCGGCCCTCTTGGATGAATCTGGACTCTATCCCTGCTCCTTCAACCATCCATGCCTCTACACAAATCATGCATACATCCTTGTTTTGCTACTAGCAGTTGACAATGACAGCCTACATTTGTTCTAGGAAACACCCAACTCAACTTATCACACTCATTCCTATGCTGAATTGCGTCTGCTACTCTCTGTAATTATACAGGCATTTACCTTTTTGCCTCGGTTGTCCCATCATTGACTGGGGTCAGAAAAGTACTCATTCCACAGCTTCTCATCATCTCTGTTACCTGTTTCTGGATACTTTACTGTTGTCACTTTGGCAGTATCATGTCAAAGTCACTCCAAACTATCAAAGGTTCACTCAACCAGCTAACTTGCAGAATTCAACATGGAAGAAGAAGGATTCTGATAAGCTATCCTTCCACAAAGAATCATAGATAATGTGGAGCTTGAAATGCGGCCCTCTTGGATGAATCTGGACCTACACTCTATCCATGCTCATTTACCTATCTTTTGTATTCCTTCAAATAGTTGCACGACCTCCCTATGACAACCATGCTGTGCATATCCTACGATCATCGCACTCCACGACACCACATCTCGTTCAGCCATATTGTCGAACACTCATTTTGCATCCTCCATGCACCCACATTTGGCATACATGTCCACCAGGGCAGTGTTCAGGATCACATCTGATACAATTCCAGCTCTGACGATGTCAACATGCACCTCTTCGCCCTTTTCCAGGGCTGCCAGGCTTGTACACGCACTGCAAACACACACAAACATGATGTGGTCGGGCTTTACCCCGTCGCACATCATTTGCTCATAGGTCTCCAAAGCCTCCATCCCATGTCCATGCTGTGCATACCTTGCAAGCATCGCACTCCACGACACCACATCTCGTTCAGCCGTAGTGTTGAACACTCTCTTTGCATCTTCGATGCACCTACATTTTGCAAACATGTCTACCAGGGCCTTGTTCAGAATGACATTTGGTACAATTCCAGCTCTGAAGATGTCGCCATGCACCTCTTTCATCTTTTCCAGAGCTGCCAGGGTAGTGTTCAGATTGTCGTGCGCATACATATTGCTACACAACTACATCGCTGTCCAAAATCACACAACACATGTGCACACCAAACACTACTCTATCACTAGTCCACCACTAGTGCACCACTAGACTGCCACTAGACAACCACTAGTCACCACTAGTGCAACCACTAGTCCATCAGTAGGCTGCCACTAGCCACCACTAGTGCAGCCACTAGTCCAACCACTAGTCTGCCACTAGCCATCATTAGTGCAGCCACTAGTCCAACCACTAGGCTGTCACTAGCCACCACTAGTGCAGCCACTAGTCAATCACAATGATAAATAAAGGAATAATACAAGCACACAAGCTCTCTCAAACTCACACACTTGCACATGAAAACATCACTCATATATTAAGTCGAGCCAAGTGCACTCCACGCCATGGGGAATCCACACTACGGCGCCATAGCTAGACGCGGTGAGGCTCAACTCGAGAAAGATGAGCCCACCGCGATCTGCCGTGAACATAACCACGCCAGGTGCCCAAACATGTATTGGCCCCTGGATTGACACTTGGGTCAATCCCAAATATCAATATATAAAAGCTAGCTATTTCCTAGCTAACTTCACACTAGTGGTAAAATAACTTGACAGCTGTCGTGCGCATACATATCGCTACACAACTACATCGCTGCGCGCAATGACTCCCGCTTGACTCCAGAAGCGTCAGTAAAAACAGAGAGCCAGACAATGAACATCGCATAATCGTGGCCATGATAAGGGCAGTCAGCAGGATTGCGGCGGCAGGGCATCCTTGCAAAAAAATAGCGGAGTACGCTGAATGACAGCAGCTTCTGGATGGAGGAGGCACCAGCGCGGAGGCAGGAAGTTGTGCAAGGAGATGACAATTTGTTTGCAAACGATGCAATTCCTCACTTACACTCCAGGGCACATTTAAATTTCCCCCTTACAGGAACTTGCACGGAAGAAGATTGGCTGCTCCATGAATGTAGCCGTTTCAGTTTCCTTCCGTGCCATGCAAACTATGGGCCGTAAGTGCCAGGTAGGCCTATTGCCCCTCGAGACGACTTCATCCATCTCCCCTTCGATGTAAATGCGGCGCCGAATTTCCATCCGGGGGGATGGACTTCGGTGGCAGGTGGCCGACTGTTCCCCGTGGATGAGAATGAGCAAGCGGTTCATCCGCCGCTGGCATGATGAACACGTTACACGATGATACGTGGGTAGGTGGGACCCAGTTCCTCCATTATTGGACCCAGCAGTGCTCTTCCGCTTGTCATCAGGGGAAAAATCAAAGGGCTTCGTTGCTGTCTGCAAGGTCATTGTCATCGACAACACACACGTCCTCCGAGCCTCATTTGCAAGGATGTCATGCTTGCGGAACCACGATAACTGCCCTTATGGAGGCTTCAATTATGCAATGTATACGGCCACATTGGGAGACATCATTATCTGGCACACAGTTTCCACAGAAGATAGTGGGGCGAATGTGGAAACATTGTCAGCTTTTGAGTATATCCCAGGCCACTGCGCCTTTGAGCGGGGTGACGATCTTGGTCTGAGGAGTCCGTGGCTCCTGCACATCTTTGGTTTTCATGCAGATTATGAGGTCAACCTGCAACTTAGGGGTTCTATGGACATGCATAGGCAATTTCTGTTCCCCCATCAGGGCTGGATGACAAAGGGAATGCCAACCCAACACTGCCAACATGGCTGGAGATGCAATGGGCATACCACTGTTCTTTGATTTGGTTTTTATCTTACCCTCTGGATGCTTTGCAGTTTGACCAGGGTGAATGGAGTTGGAAAAATGAAAAGAAATCCCACTTCTTTGCCTACTCAGTCAAATTGGGTTACACTCTTATGAAACCTGCTACATCTTTCTTGGCCAGGTGGAATGAAAATGCCCTACTTGGCAAATGGATTCCAAGGTTCTTGGGGCCTGAGGGAGGCTGCTGGAAATTTTTGGTTTATGATCACATAATCACATCTTCTCATCTCAAAGTTCCTACATGGCAGCCCTCGCTACGCTGGATCACCCATGGGTTCAATCTTTAAATAGTTGGATCAGCTCTTTGGAACAATATATGGCGAGCTTGGGGCAAGCTCCGCAAACACCTGGTTAAAGCCCAACCCTCCAACTTCTATGAAATGCTCCTGAAGACAACATAAAAAAACAACATCTTTTGCTATGAAGACAACATCTTTTTCGAAATACAAAACACCCCAAACACTTCCCAGCGAAACCAGGCCAAGCGATGGTTAGGCTGGGATACTCGGGGCATCAGCCAGGTCAACAATGTCTGGAAGAACAATGCCCTTAGGCCCATGGAATCTATTGCTGAATCGGTTGGTAAAAGCAGAGCAGCCCGTGGTTATCATGACCTAATCAGCTCCATAAACCCCCAATGGCTGGCCACTATCCTTGACACAGGCCCCACCCAACCTGCTAACAATACTTGGGCTCTGGTTATCCTTCAAGGTCAGCTATCCATCCTCTTTGTCCAGTATGTGACCCCACAACAGCTCACAGTTTCTCCTTCAGCATTAACACCAATACATTAGTGCTCTCCCTTTCCTCCACCCTTCCTCAGTCCATCCAACCTATCCCGCCTTGTTCTGACTCGGATGCAGTCACCTTACAAGATCCTCCCGCAGCAGCTGCTCCCCCATTCTTGTGATGTTTTATCCCCTCTCTGTCTCTCTTCTATTTCCCATCGTTTGGGCCTATCTGCTTTGGTCCACAAATGCAAAATCCTTAAAAGGAAAAACAAGCAGTTTGTTTCCTGCACAAATAGCAGAAAGTACAGACGTCATGTTTTCGTTTTCTCTTTTTTTCTCAAATCTTCATTCTCCCCACCTCCTAGCTTAGATGGTTATTTTCTCTCTCCCCTACGGACAAAAGGTCTACCTTCTTCTTCTCCTCCTCCGGGCCATCATTTCGAGATGAACTCTCGGGCCCTTTGCTTCCACGTCATGTTATTTAACATTAGATCCTGGAATATTCGGGGTATTGGCTCTAATGCAGTGGGCCTCTTCCTAAGTTATGTCGGATGACTCTATTGTTTTTTTGCAAGAGCACAAGCTTAACGACCTCAAAATCGCCTCCCTTGGTCACTCTTTATGGCCCAGCCACCTGGCCTGGTGGAACAAAACGATGTTGGATTCCAGGGGAGGAATTGCAATTCTTATTTCTCCAGCTCTAGCCGGATTCGTCTCTCAGGTCGACACCTGGGAGACAGGTAGAGCTCAATTTGGCCTCCTCTCCTTTCCTGCCTCTGGTTCCAAGGTGGGTTTCATTAATATCTATGCTCCCAATGCTATTGATGAAAGGATTTCCTTCCGGCAGCTTATTTGATCCAAAATGCACCTTGTTCAAATGTTATAATCTCCCCTAATTTGGGGTGCTTGTGCATCTGGTAGGCAGCTACAGGCTGACGTGTGAGGGTGGTCCCCGTTTTGTCCCAAAATCCTAAAACAGTCTCGCCGCTTAGGGGTTAAATGGCGCATTAACGCTGCCCTCATTGCCCTTCCACTTTCTGCGCGCAATGAAGTTGACCGTTCTGCCACACACCCTCCGGACCCAAGGATACAAGGACCCAAGGATCCTCCGGTAGCACAACTCGGACCAACGTATCGTATCTGAGACTTTAGGCTACGGAGTTCTCCTTCTTCCCACCTTCGCATAAAGCTCGATACCCGCGGGTTAAAGGGCCGCCGTCAACCCAACACAGACTTGTTGTGGTGCTGTGCATGTTCGATGAAAGGGAGAGCACGCGCTCTCTCCTCTATTTTCAAAGCTTTCTGGCAGCTGCTCGAGGGCCAGCAAGCTTGCTGCATGATTGGGGATATGGTTGGCTAGTCTGTGCAGCGCAGGTCGCGGCTTTGTCGTTGGATCATGCCTTGAAGCTGACGCGGTTGGTGAAGGAGAAGAGTTCGTCGACCGTGTGAATCTGTTGTTGTTATCAGCAGTCCTTCAAGGGTGACCGACCGAGCTGCCTGCTATGGGATGGAGCTTGGAGTCTAAGAGGATGTCAAGCTTGTGCATGAGAGGGTGCGGGTCTCTGTAGATAATCCGCGCATGATAAGGGCTGCACTACTCTTTGTTGGTAGCGCCCCTCCATTGAAGCTGCTGCGGTGGATGAAGCAGGAGAGATTTATTATCACTTTGTTGCTATTATCAGCAGCCCATCATGCGTGACCGTGAATACATTTTGAGTTTGAGCGTTTTAAGCTATCATCGAGATTGCGGATGGTCGGGATTGCACGTGTGTTGGTGGGCGTTTCTTCAATCTGCATGACGGTTCTAATTCCCTAAGGGCTCGGCTTGGGCACTGTACATCCAGGACTTGGATCAAGACGTTAGCGTTTTTGTGCATTTTCTCAAAGGAGGTGGTAGGAATAGGGAACTCACAGCTGGATACTCTAGCTTGAGGTTGGCAGTCGTGGAGGTCTTGCGGAGTCAGCCTAGTCATTCCCCTACTGAATGTCCTAGGACTGTCCCAATTACGCCAGTGGATCAGATAACAGCTTACCTTCCAACTGAAGCCCGAGATCACGGGGGCTTGCACAAGGCGATCTCTTTGGTCATGCAGACAGGTTGTACCAAAATTCCCTTTTGAGGATATTGAACTGACGTTTTCCAAGTTGTGGGTTTTTACTGGATTTTGTAATTAACGTCTGGCAGTGGAATCCTCACTAACGCGGAAGAAAGGGATTCAAAGCTGAGGAGAGTATGGGCAAGCTGCATGATGGTCCAACAGGGGCTATTGTTGGAGGGACTCCCGTATATACAGGGGAGCCTGCCTATGTGGGACCACCTGCATACGCACCAAGTGCACCTGCATACTTGGACCAAGAAGCTGGTGGGATTGTGCAGAAGCCGCACATCAAAGAAAACCGGAAATGCCGAGACCTTCTGTTCCTGGTTGCCTTTTTTGCCTTCGGGATAGGCTTTATTATTGAATCCGCCTTCGGTTTTAATAAAGGAGACCCTCGCAGGTATGTTTCTTTGTATATCCTGGGTGAGAGCACCGTGGATGTTCAAGTACATTTATGAAACGGAATGTGCAAATTGTTGGGTGCTGAATATTGGTTTATGCTGCCACGGTGGAAATTTTGGGCTGACATCTGGGGATATGGATCTTCTGGCGTTCTGTGGGACATTGGGTATCAGTTGGAAAGGGGATGATTAGAGGATACAAAACCAGGGAGATTCTTTGCTCTGGATGCGGGCCGAGTGACCAGGAGTCACCATCCACCTGCCATGGAGGCTCCAGCATCCACTGAAGATACTTGCTGGAATGCTAGCCAAGCTGTTCTTCTGGTGCTTGCTACTCAATTGAGTGTAGATTTTATGACCTGAAGTTTTTCTCTGCACATTGCTGGCTTGTCTATGCTGGGAAGGAAGAACTAGTTAATTATAACAAATTAATTTGTGGGGTCCATAATACCCCCTCTCTTGCTTGTTCCCCTGTTTCCTCTCTTCCCGGCTCCTTCCAGCTAACAAATTGTGGGGCTTGGCAGGCTGATGTATGGTTTAGATTACAAGGGCAATGTATGTGGTGCTAATAAGGCATCGCCAGATCTGAAAAACTTTGATGTACGATACTGGGTCAATCCTAACCAGGTCTACAAGAGCGGTGTGATCTCGGACACTTTCAACCTTGCTGATGCCCGCAGCATCTGCCTGCAAAATTGCCCCACCCCTAATAACACCACCCTCACCTGGGTCTGTGACTACCCGGAAGGTCCCATCAATTTGACCCTGTCAGATTGGGCCAGCAGGAACTACGACTACTATGACACCCTGACTTCCGAACAAAAAGCTTCCTCCAAGAATTTGTCAGGCCCATGCTACCCGGTTCTTTTTGCAAGCACCAATTGTATGTTCTCCACCCTCTTCCTCCTTTCCGCCGTGCTTGCGCATCTCTCTCTCTGTCTCTCTCCACGCCAAAATAGTTTTATGCTTATGCTCTATTCTCTGTTCTCTGTTCCTTGCGTCCTTTGGGCCTCCTGCAGACTAAATTTCTTCCTTTCTTTCTTTCTCTTCCTGTCATTTCATTTCTTTCTTTTCTCTTCCTGTTCCTAATCTCTTTTGCTTTCTTCTTCCCTCGAGGAATCTTGGGTGGTGGAAAGGTGGCTCTGTGGGGTGTGTGGAAGCAGGTAAGCAAATTTTAAGGTCAAACTTTTGTTGTTTGCTTCTGGATTGTGTTGGAAGCTTTGTGACATGGAAGGTGCTAAAATGCTAGACAATACAATTTTCTGTGAATCAGCACATCTGGATATGCCTTTCAATGCCTTTTAGCAATTCTGTGCTTTCTCTTACCAGTGTATGGGTTCTTGCTTGTGGATGTCAGTTTTCTGGACTTGTCAATTAGAATCATCCCCAGCAAATGAGACGCTGCTACTTTGGAACAAAATTAATGGAACTCAGATTGAGTCTGGCGATGTGATTGTGAAAGTTGTCCACAAAGCACTGTCTGCGCCCATTACTGTCCTCAAGGTGTGTTGACCTTATGGTGTATGTAGGATTTGCTTCTCAACATAATTTCTAATTGTGTCATTGTGAACTCAATGAAATGGCGAAGTTCTGGTGAAGAGTGTGCTCTTCGAATGTTTGTAGGACCGTGATGTCTAACAAGATATTGGGTAAGTGCAGAGATACGTGGCAGACTTGGGAAGGGCATGGCCAGTTCTGGTGGTGTGTGGAGGTCTAGCCCCCCTTCTGCTGTCAGTAACATGGCTGCTCATAGTCCGTTACTTTGTTGGTGTCATGACCTGGCTCACTATTGCTCTTCTGAACATCCTCACGCTTTTAGTTACGCTCTTTTTCTACATCAAAGGTGACTCTCTCTCTCTCTCTCTCCCTTGAACTAAAGAATCACTTGAAGTTGAATTGTAGTCTTACAGTTCTGGTGCTGGTTGTTGAGTGCCCCACTGTTGTGGTCATTCTATGGTTTCCTTTGTTTGTTCCATAGGCTGTTCAAGCTCCCTGTGGACTTGATGTAAGGTTTCTTTCTTTCTATCTCTCTCTTTCAGTCTGCCATGGATGTGATAAATGCCTGTCATCTTTCGTGTTTCTTAAATACCAGAAGCTGGCTTACACTACATGGATAACATTCTAGTGAACTAGTAACATCATCACATCGGATGGCTAGAGAACTCAATAGTAACTGTCGGTGTTGTGTGAGCAGCGGGGTGGATAGGCACGGATGCAGTAACAGCTGTAATTGGAGATGGTGCCAACAAAGTTCTGTCCTCTTCCACCAGTGTGAGTCACAAGTTTCTGAAACCCAGGTGCTGAAGCAAGTTGTGCAACCATTTCATTCGGACTGAGCAGTCTGCACGCATTGTGGTGGCAAAATTTGTCTGGACCTCTATAACTAATCAGAAAAGCTCCTAGTCCATTGTATAGATGCTCAGGGGACCTGGCTCCAGGCATAGTAGATAGTATTGTGGATATGGCATATACTTGTGGCCAAGCAGAGAGCCAGGGAAAGCAGCTGACAATGTATATAGACTGGAACTTGTCTCTGTGCAGGAGCAAAACCATTTGAAGATCGTGGCAGTAATAATGACAATTGTCCTGGTTGTGGTTGTGCTGGTCACTCTCATTCTGCTCAAGCGTGTTATTATTGCCGTGGCTGTCATAAAGGTGTTCTTCTTTATTAAACTTTTCTTTTCTCCATCCGAATAAGTATGAATTTAGTCATTGCATTAGTACCATAAAACCCAAGGAGGTGATGGTTGAGGAGTGATGTGTTACAATGAGAAGATGTGTATGCTTCAATGAATAGGAGAATTAGAGGGAGTCAGAAATGCATTTTACTCAGTGCCGATAGTAGGGAGAATGGAAGTAGGAAGATTGTCCTGTCCCAAACACTGATTACACTAATAATGGTTGCCATCTAATAGACAGAAGGAGATAATTACTCATAAGACGTTGTTTGGCGTAGCCTTGTGGCCATAGACCCTGTGCCCAGTGTGGAACAAGAGGGAACAGACACTACCTTTTTGAGGGGCTCACTCCAGTAGTGGGACTTACCTTGATATGAACAATCAGTCCTCTGGAAAGCCTTTCATATCAATCTGCTGTTTTGAGCTGCCAAGCAATTAGACCCCAACATGGCCGGAAAGGAGAAAGGAGAGAGAGAGAGGGGGAGTGAAATCAGAGACTGATAGAATTCGCTCCTGGGTATGAAGAGATCCACAGTTGAGAACCGGGGGTGAAATCAACAGATAGGCATATCACTGTTGAGGGTTTATTCAGGTATCCCCTTGGTGGGAAGAGAACGCAAAGAGTGTCACAGTGCAAGCGCTGAGGTGACATGCCCATATGTTCCCCACACTCCAAGAATATGTTGCCCTCTACTGTGACATGCCCATATGTTCCCTCTAGACAAAAACTCAGAGAGCGAAACTGCACTTCATATGTTCCCTCTAGACAAGAGAGATACAAACTGCACTTCTAAACTTTCTAATTGAGATATTGAACAATGTTCAGTTAGCGAATGGAGGGAAAGTATTTACTAACGAACAGACATTGGTGACATGGTGCAGGTGGCAGCAAAGGCAATCGGGGTGATTCCGAGTCTTATTATATACCCAATCATTCCCTTCCTTGTGGAAGCAATATTTCTCATTTACTGGGTGGCAGCGTTGCTCTACCTCTTCAGTGCTGGGGAGGTCCGCCAAAACCAGTGCAATAACAGCTGCGCAGCGTACGACCTTGCTTTGCAATCCATCAGGGATACTGATTGCTGTGGATATGATATGCACCACACTAAAAATATTGTGTGGGCCATCCTGTACCATATTTTTGGCGTCTTCTGGATCACACAATTCATAACTGCATGTTGTCTTACCACAATTGCTGGACCTATTGCGGCCTACTACTGGGCGAGGGGAGAAACAGCTGTAAGCCTTTATAACCACGTCCTTACTTAGGCATAGTCGAAACCACGGAAGCTTGGACAGAGCCAAAAGGCTGGAGGTTTCAGGGGGGTATTGAATTGGAGAGTATTAATGTGGAAGAGTGAAGAGTGTGGGTTGAACTTCTACATGCAGTAAAGTCAAGTTAGTGAGGGAAAGTGTGTTTGCTGAAAAGCAGTTGAAACATATTCTTGGAGTGTGGGGAAGTAGAGGGTTCAAATAAAACATACAGCGCAGATCAATGTGGAAAGCATTGTTCACTGAGACTGAAAGATTGGACTGCAATGATCTGGCAGGACATGGGCTGGCTGTCCGTGGTATCGTCAGCAAAGCGGGTAGTGCGCTACAGCTTGGGGTCGATGGCACTGGGGTCATTATTGGTGGCCATCATTCAGATGATACGCTTCCTGCTTGAGTTGTTGCGGAAAAAACTCAAGCCACTGGAGATGGCTCCTGGTGGCTGCTGTCTCTCTATTTGCTTCTGTTGTGCTCAGTTTTGCCTGGTTTGCATTGAGTGGACCATCAAATTCATCAACCGCAATGCGTACATTGTGGTACGTGTCTTTGCTCCATATGGGTCCCTCCATCGACATTACCTTCTTTCAGCTCCTCTTCTTCTGCAGTCAGATTATGGACAGGCAGTTTTTGACGTGATGGAGAGGAGGAGAGTGTCACTCATGTGGCTGTATATATTCACACGGTGTTGAGTGATTTATCTGATTACTGTTAAAAGGAAATGATGTGATGACTTCAATATGGGGATTGCTGTAATAACATCTCAACCTTGCAATGCAGATTGCCATCTCTGGAAAGGGATTTTGTGGAGCTGCTGGAAAGGCCACTGGTTTGATTGTTAGCAACATATTGAGGGTAGGTGCTGTCAATATAATAGGAGACCTCATATTATACTTGGGCAAAGTCTGCGTGAGCCTGGCCTGTGCTCTCTTTGCCTTTCTCATGCTGGATACCCATAAGTACAAGAGCGGCCACAACAGAGTGTCTTCGCCCCTCTTTCCTGTTCTGGTAAGTGCTTTATCCTTCTAATGCACGCTGTCCAATTTGCTGGTCCTTCTATCACCAGTTTAGTCCCCATGGAAGCGAGATCCCTTTGACCATCACAGTTTAGTGCAAAGGTCATGATTAAGGGTAGCTTGATCACAGCATCTTTGCTGTTTCCAAGGGACATATTTGTCAGGTTTTATCCCCCATAAAGCTCAAATCACGGGTGGTGGGTGTTGCAGTCTTGCTGGTTAATTGGCTACATCACGGCCTCCATGTTTTTTGCGGTGGTAGAGATGGCCCTCGACACTATACTCCTGGCCTTCTGCATGGATTCAGAGGAGCATAATGGTACTCCCATGTACGTGCCACCATTGCTCATCGATACATTGACTAATCACACCCACCGGCAAGAGGCTGCTGAGGCAGAGCGAGCCAGGCGGAAACAGGAAAAGGCTGCTGGTCGAAATTGATTTTGGAACTCTGGCATTTCTCCTCCCCATGTCAAGAGACAAGATTATACCCAAGGCCATCACGTGAAGTCTTTGATGACCAAGCCCCTGTTTCCCTCGAACATTTTGGTCAGAGATCAGAACAAACTAGATAGTGTCTCCATGTCCAGAATTTTGTTTCGTCTTCTGTACAGCTTCAGGGTCTTTCTCACATGAGCTGTAGGAGGGGCAAGTTCACAGAGAACCAGTGTAGCCCTCTCTGCCTGTAGGGGCAGCATGGCTACTGGCATCCTTGGGTAACCTTGATCTAACTAACATTCAATCACAAACCCGGCTTGAAAACTCCCGAATGAAGATAGCCTAACCTTGTCAAGCCTGTTGTCCCACCCCTCAGCAAGTGCTTCTTACTCAGATAAAAGAGGTGGAACCATTGAATAGGTAGAAGACACGATTGTACGACCTAGAGTTAAAATCTCTGAAGCAAGCAGCCTTTAGAGGACTAGCTTATGAATTTGTGACCTTTGTTGAGCGGCTTTTACTCACCCATCCCTTATCTAAGGTAGAAGAGTTAGAAGACTCCAAGTACTCAGCCTGCTCAAAACAATCAGTCATGACCTAGTGTATCATGGGGTGCTTCTCTATTTCTATTCCTTCTTGCATTCATATTCAGTTAAGATACCTTACTGATTAGAGTTATGTATCAGATTGCTTCTATAATATGCCAAGTGCCATTTTTATATCTTAGTTATACATTCCACAGCTTCTCTCAAGTCTCTCTACTCAGTGTGAGAATGAAGTATGAATCGTATTTATAACTATCAATTGTTAGGCCGAAGCCACGGTGTCACTATAGTATCATCTCTACAGCTTGCAAGTATCAAGCTGCACTCCATTGTCTCTCTCCTCTTTCATGTACTCTCCTCCGTGTAATCCCAGTCCATGCATTCAAGAAGCGATCCCCCCTCCGTAGCTAGTCTCCCCCTTTTTATCCGCAAGCTGTTCTAATTGTCTAACTAATTGTTTCCACTCTAATTGTCAGTCACAACAGCACGAACTGTATTGCCGTTCCTTAAGTTGGTGACGTTCCGCATTCCGCGTTCCCGTTCCTCTCCTGTGGTAACAACACCCTGTGACCTGTGTGAGGCTGTGTGGAGCTATGACCGCACACTTATGAGGGTCACAGCTGTCGTACCATGTACCTGTGGTAGCCTCTGCTGCTATAGCCCGTGCGGACCCGTGTCTCCCCTACCCTGAGGCCTGTGCGAGCCTATGACTGCCGCACAGTAAGACCTGTGTGGGTCTGTGTCTGCCGCACCTTAAGGCTTGTGTGGGCTTGTGATGACTCATGGCAGCAGAGCCATGTCTGCGCAAAATTAAGGATACCCCATAGAACCCGTAAATCGTCCAAGTCCCAGACAGCCCTGTAATATTATCCCCTCCCCTCTCAAAAAGCCGTGCCCTCACGGTTTACTACTTGGGGTTAGCAAACCTCTGTGAACGGGCACATGTAGGCTTATGAGAGTCCTCGTGAGGGCTTTGTGTATGAGCCCGAGCCTTGTCTTTGGCTGGTGGGGATGCTTGCCTGCTTGTCGGAGCAGATTGCCCTGTCTTGGGATTATATGGTGGCAATTTCTCAGGCATAGGAGATCCTCATCTCCTCTTGTCCTCCATAGCTGCTGCATAGTCCTCTGTCATGTCAAAGTTGCCATCTAAGGAACCAGTAGTGTTAGATTCACTGTCCCCCCGCTGGCCTTTCTGAGACCTAACCTTCTTCTGAACCACAGGCAGTATAATTGGTAACCCATCATGTCTGGTACATCCTGCAACAATACTTGAGCCACCTTCTGTCGGGCAAGTGTAGTATATGCCCGTAGCAGTCGACTGCTACCTCAAAGATACCCCCCCCCAAGAAACCACGCTCCCTTACCAAACTAGAAGGGGCATATGCACACCATACGCTACCTCATGATATCCTCGCTTTATTTATCAACACATTCTAGCTCACTCACTCATATTACTCCAGCCCACTCTCATGCCCTATCAACACATTTGCTAGTCCACATCAGAGAGATTGTATCTTTGGGGCCACAGGCAGTGCAACACAGCACTCATGAGGGTAGGGGTATTGCCCACCCCGCTCCGGGACCCCTGGCCCATGAAGCCCTTCAATGGGCATGATTCGCCGCCCACTCATCCTCCCAAGCCTCCACAATACTTATACTCACTCAACAAAACGCACCCGACGCCTCTCATCCTCTCCTACGCCTCCCAACTGGGGTCAATTTACTAGCCACTATCGAACCAAACCAACTTAAATATGTGCATACCCCACCTCTTCCCAAATATCTTAGACGAAAGGAACCTACTCTAACCTTGATTCTACATGTCCACCATTCCCCCCATTTCCATATGCCGGCCCCCTTCTTGCACCAGTTAACGCAATTACTAACTGTAACACACAAGATAAAAACTACCATCCATCACCTGCCTACCGCCCCATGCCACTATTCATCCACCACATTTCCCAAGATTAAACCAAATAAAGCCTGGAAGGCGTTGTCGCCCCCCCCCCCCCCCAGGACACTCCACCAATACCCCTACCCCATATCCCTTCAATATATCGGCAAAACACCACCCTTAAATACCCCCCGGCCAACTCACACTATACTGATGGATCCCTCACCAAACCCAACGCAGGATACAGAATTTACCACGCCGGTACCGGCCAAGGGGTTGCCCTCAGGCTCCCTGGCCCTGCCACCATCCTAAGAGCTGAACTCATGGCCATACACGATGTTCTCTCCCTACTTGACGCCTTCCCCCCCCCATACTGCATCTTCACCGACAGCCTCACCTCTCTATTTCTTGTTTGAAACCACATCTCCCGCCCTTCCTCCCAGCACCATCACCCTGACTGATATCTCATTGCCGCCATTGTCAACATGGCCATTTCTAAAAACCACCCAGTCCACCTACTCAAAGTCTGCTCACACACTGACATTCATCGCAATGAGGAAGCAGACCTACTTGCTCAACTTGGCGCCTCAAAACCCAAAGTTGACCCCTCGGACGACCCTATCCATATTGCCCACACCCACCCCTTCTGGTTTATACACCCCGTCCCAGACCCCCCTACACCCAGATCAATCCGTAACCTTCTGACCACTCTTACCCGGGAAGCAAATAAACAAACTGAATCTTCCATCAACCACACTAAAGTACACATTAAAAAATGGACTCAATCCAATGTACTACACCACAAACTCTCCAATCACTTCTGGCTAACCAAAGTTACCACTGATGCACAAATCCGACAAACACTCAAATTTCAGATACGCCCAGTACAGCGTAGTTGCAGGATAAGGTGGACCAAAAACGGCAGATGCTGCCTTTAACGGAAGTCCATGACCAAATTTAAATTGACAATATTTCCCCAAATAATTTCAAATGATGATAGACAATGGTATATTTAACATTTTTAGTAAAGGGTCTTACCCCAAACATCAAAGATAATTTTTACTATAAATTTTAGTTTTTAATTTGAATAAAATTTGATATATCAAAAATTAGAATTTACATCAATTTGTCTATATACAACCAAGCCATTGTAGATTATATTTTTGTATCATTTGCAGTAAAATATGACACCTCAAAAGCCCAAAACACAATATGTACTAAACTAGAACAAATCCACTTATATATAACACTCATATTAGTTCATAAGTAGTAAATGACAGCTGATATTGTCATTTTAAATTGAAATCTAGAGTGCTCTCTAAATCGACCCCTTTACCTCAAAAGTTCAAAACAATACACCAAAGGCACAATGGCTTATTTTGAGTCTATGTATTTCCATTTGCAGTGGTGACAGTCCACAATTGTCGTGTTCAAAAGTCCATACCTCTTGGACATTTTATTTGATTGACAATTTGACGATTGATATAGGTAGACATTGAAGTTAGGAATCCGGCATGGAAATGTTTCTCAACCATACTGATTTTATTCAAAGCAATTCATGATGTCATGCACGACAGTCATTGAAAACTGTGTCGGTGATGCTAATTTTGGTCCACCTTACCCTGCATCTACCCTACATGGGACATCAACACAAACATATCTTCTGGCCGCATCTATTCCCATCCCCCTACTGCCCATTATGCTCAACTACTCACCAAGAACGTGACACTTGGCCGCACCTCCTTAGCCAATGTACGCACCCAATTATACATTGCCTTCATATCACACGTCATAACCACGCAGTCTGACATCTCCACAAACTCTTTTTAAACCGCATGGCTGCTACCATGCATATGCACCCGATCACCATGCTCCTGCCCTACTAGGCTTTGCCCGGACATACTCCTTGTCCAGGGCCTACCCATTAACACCCTGTCACCCACCTCACCATCCCCACAACTCACTATACACTTCATTGAATTTACATTCTGCCATGATCGATATCCCAACGACTCGATTATAGAAAAACGGCAAAAATATGCTCCGCTTATCCTCGCAATCCGACGCCGTGGCTGGAAAACCGGCCCATTAACCGTCATCACCGCCAATACTCGAGGCGGCATTCATAACGCCAGTATCAACGACATACATGATAACTTCAAAATCCCCATCCTCCCCATCCACTAATGTTTTAAAGCAATCCACCTCACGACGCTCCGTTCCCTCACAACTATTATCACCAATAAACGCCAATTGGAATCCCGACACTCCAAACGCACCCTAGGTCCCCCAAGGTACCCCTGGGTACCCAGGGGTACCACATACCCCTCTATTTTCTACGATCACTTGGTGTCCCACAAGACACCTTTCTTTTTATAGGGCCCACCCCCGAAAGGGGGCAGTAGCCGCAAGGCAAAGTGGCTCTTAGTTACGCCGACTTCGGCCGGAGTCTTCTCTCTCTCTCTCTGTGCCTGTAGCTCCTCATCTGTGTAACTGAGTGGCGTGCCCACAACTTTGGAATGCTCAAGCCATTTCCTGGCTTCATGCCCCTTTGTGAAAATGTGACGGTGATCCCAGACTAGATTGTTTAAGTCTTCCTGAGCAAACGAGAACCAGTCTCAGAGCTGAGAATCACGCTGAAGCATGGTCCGGACATCATACAGAAATCTCTGCTCTGGAATTGGCGGTAAGATCCAATGCTCCCCATTGGAGTAAGTCTGGTACCTCATCTGCATTTTCTGCTGCTCTGTGTGGTAACGTAAAATAAAACCAGCAGCATAATATGTACCACAGCCCATAGCAAGGCTAGCTACTTCCCTGGTCTTGGTGTATATGAACCCTTGAATGACCTGGAAAGCAAGTAGTTCCTTGAGCATCGTCCCTGCTTCATGCCAACAACGCACAAAATGATGGTCCTCAATCGGCTTATCAGATAGAAGAACTTTGTTTCGAGTTGCCAATGGCAACCAAATGCGCATGAGTTGGTAATAATGTACCAATGACTCGGAAGGAGCCATTTCCTTCCAAACCAGATCCATAACAAAGGGAATATGGTTGAAGGGTAGAACTATAGCATTGCTATATTCTAGGTCACCAGGAGTTTTAGGTGGGTTAAGAGTCGCCCGAGACAGCAGGTAATGTTTGTTGCACCAGTGACATGGTATCCATGTTATCCTCACGAAGTGGCTGCTGTGAAGCCAATGCACTCCCTCCTTGTGCTGGCAAGACTTTGTACCTCTTTCACTGGAAAATGAAAAACCAAAGTCTTTGCCCGCAAGTCTGTGGCCAGTAATTGTTCCTCAGGAACAAACTCCCTCTTGTCAATGTTAGAACCAACTCATCCACTTGAGTCTGAAGTCCTTCCACATCCTCCTGCAACTTAGCTATCCGACTATAGACATTGTCTATAGTTCCTGTGGCAATATTCTGCACCCGTTGTCTGAGATCCTTCATCTCATCTTGAGTCAACTTCCTAGGTGTCTTTCCCTCCACTAGTCCTTGTGTCAACCACACCTGCAAGAGATGGTCGTCCACCAATTTCTGTGTAGCAATTCGGATATACTGCTCCTCCTTGAGCTTGTATGCTTCCAGCTGTTGTTGTAAACTCTCTAGTCTCTTCATGTGAGGATCTACCAGGGCTGCATAGGCAGCTGACATGTTGTTGGCTTCCCTCCATGCTCCTCCAGTGACAGAGAGTTCGTTGTCCCGCACTTTGACCTTTTGATGCAACTCTAAAAGTTGCTGGTCCTTTTCCTCATTGAGGCGTTTCAACTGCTTGATGGTATCCTCATTGCGACAAAGAGTATTTTTCATGTCAGCAATGAGTGTGCCCTGCTCTAGTGCCTGTGACTCTGCCCATGCACCCAGCCCAGTTTTCTTCTTGATTTCCTCATCAGCTTGTTCCAGCTTAGCCGTCAGTGTGGCGAAGTGCATAACAAGTTTCTGGTTGGTTACTACCAACCCAACATTAAGTACTTTCTCCGCTGCAAGAGTTTCCTCATGCTTAACTTGCAATTGGTAGAGCTGCTATTTGTGAGCATCTTGTAATTGTTCCTGCTCAAGACCTGCATTGATTAAATTCTTTTTTTCAAGCTGCAGGGCAGCATTAGATGCATCTAAGGCTTGCTGCAATTTGAGGCTTGCCTCAACATCAAATTTGGTCTCCCGCTCGGATAGAATTGTGGCCTCAAACTCTTGTTTGAGCTCCTCTCTCAGTTTTGCCAACTGTGCTGAAGGAACATGAGTTTTCAAGTAGTTCCCCAAAAGGTTAAGGGTTCTGCTTATAGAACTCATGACCATGGCCTGTTGTGGATCTTCCTGTGGACCCTGTTGTGGTTCATACTAGCTATCGACAGTTTGGTGTCTTGCAAACCATTCAGGCCAAGTTCCCACTTGATTTTGTACTGGTACAGCCTCGACCACTGTAGGTGCAATTGTACCCTGGCCCTAAACCATTTCAACATCTACCACAGGTTTGGCTTTACTTTGCACAACCGGAATCACCTTAGACAGAATTGGTATTTCTGGTACCATTGAAGCTTGCCTATACCAGAGTTTTCATGGAGAAGATCTCCCTTCTCAATATCTGCCACTATTTGCTCCTTAGTGGGAATGTCCAATCCCTCCCTTTCTGAAGACCAAACGAAGTTACCTGCGGGGTAACTTGGTCAGTTTGTTGTGTTGGTTGGGGTGCCAAGGTGACCTCTTCCTCCCGCTCCACTGCTCGCACTTCCTGTAATGACAACTCTTTGTGTTGTTGCTGCACTTCATCTTGTGCAGGAGCCGTGGAAACATCGTCCATCACAGGTTGCCTTACCGCAAGCGGAACCACCTCGTGTACCACCATTACGGACCCTCCTCTTTTCTGCCTCTTCGCATTGCGCTGCTTCTCCAATTCCCCTTCTCCTTGTGAGGATCCCTGTTCCTCAACCGCAGTAGAGCCTAACTCAAACAAACCCATGTCTTTTTGCTCTTGCACAGTAAGTAAGCAAGAGTCATGAATAATCTGTGCAATAATCGGGGCTGAAAAGATGATCGGGGCCTTGGCCTGAGTTGTCTAAAGCCATTTCATCTCATCAATTAGGCCTCGGTGCATCATTTCCGCCCATGCTATATCCTCTTCCTTCAAAGCCTTCAATATTTCCTCAGTAAAGGATTTGCTAAGATACAATTGGTTTTGTTTCATAGCAAACAGAACATTCAGTATCTGGCCTACCTCCCTCAGTCCTGGATTCTCTGCCTTTATACATGTATAACCCTGAGTTTTGAAAAAGTTCTTTTCCTGGAAAAGATTTATAATTTGCAAACTTGCTCTGTGTTCATCCACGCTCACTGCACCAGCTGGTAAGTCGAAGAGTTGCTGCAAATATTGTGGGGTGATTTGTATGTTAACCCCCTTCACTTGCGTAGCTTCCGTTTTCGGATCAAAATTCTTAATGAACTGAATCGTCAATTCCCTGTGCTGCTAAGACCAATCCTTGCGTAGTAAACTCTCCAATCTCAATTCCTTCAAAAGTTGTATTGCGAATGCCTCCTTAACTGTTTTTTTACTTGCTGGCCCCTTCGTCGCTGTAGGATAAAACTAAAATCAATCCTAAAAGAGGATTAATCAGTTCTAAGGTTCATTCGCTGGGGAAAGCACTATACGACTAATACATAATGATGCTAGACTATTCTATCTCTCTCTATCCCTTCTTTGAAACGACTTTTACCCTCAGTCATCTTCAACTAACACGATCATCATTCTTCCAGATTTATAAATATTCTCTCCATCTTCTATTAACTTTGCTCCATTGGCTGAAATCAAATACCATTGCTCAACTATATTCTTCCTCCAATAATCTCTCTGATACAAAGTCAACAGCTCTCGATACCATTCTTTATTTACTAACCATAGATTAATTATCTCCTTGTCACTACATTGTAATCTCTTAAAATGAAAGCTATCTTTTCATCCATCCAATTAGATGACTAGTTAGTGCGAGTTGTCATTTCATCCATCCAGCTCCTCAAGGCGAATTCCAGGATTTTTCATCCATCCAAGAAGTAGAAATACAAATAATAGGCCTTGTGAATGCCGTCGACTCAATAATTTGGCCCTGCTGCTAATCAGCTCCATAAATCACCAAACTTGGTGAAAAACTACAATTATATATCTTGTATTGGCCTATAAATTCTTAGCTCCATCGGTGGTAAAAAGTTGCGCTTCTCGCCATTCGTCGTATTTTCGCTACACACATATTTTGTGGTATATTTGGAAATCAAATCCCTGGTGATGGCTCTAGGGTCTTTGACCCTGCCACTGAGTCATAGGTTGTCCGGAGTCCCCTCCAGTTGTCCCGCACCGCTAACAAGTCCACGCTTCGCCGTTTGAAGTCGTCTTGACTTGTTGTCATTCCGATGCGGCCAATTGCTTTGTTGCGATATTTCATCGTTATACATGTCGCTTCCACCAATTGCCAAGCTCTTCGCCGTGTGTTCATACTGGACTTGAAAGGCGGGAGAAAAGAGAGATCGCAATCTGGGACTGGAACAGTCGTCCTGTATTGTTCGAACAGGATTAACTCGTTGTTTCTGGTACCGAATTGGCAGCCTAATCTGCTGTCGATGCAGCTTCCTACGGTCATCTTGACGCCAGAGTTCCACTCCATGGTCGTCGCAGACACTGTCTAATTTCCTACGTGCTTTACCAACGATTTCCAGACAACTAACAAACTAACATGTTTTGGCAGTACAATGCCGAAACCGCTTGTCTTATGATAAAAAACGATCTGAAAATAAAAGTGTACCAATATATGCATCTACACCACCACACATTCTAAGCATACAATCCTAGAAAACTATGCCACAATGATAAGAGATAAGAAATGAGAGAAGTGGAAGACAATGAAAGCTCTCTAAGCATGAAGCAATCACACTAAGAACAAGCCTTAGTCCTTCCAATTGAAATCCACTCTATCACATAAACTAAGTCAAGTCAAGGGCACCTTTGCTTAAGGAATTCACCCTACAAAGCCCTCAACACACTCCCTCTCAATACCTAGAGCTATGGAGGTGAGAGAGGCTCATGAAGGCTCAACTACAAGAAGATGAGCCCTCCTCAACCCTCACAAGGAGAAAACCCATCCCTATGTCCCAAGTGAGGCTTGACACCTCACTTGGCATATGAGACCAAATGAAGTCCTAACACACAAAATATAAATATAAATATCTAAAATGTCCTAGTTAACTAGAAGTAGGTAATTCTGGTTAACCATGACTAAAACCATGACAGCTGTCGTGCACCTAAGCATCGTGCCACAACATACATCGTTGTCCACCACACATTCTAAGCATACAATCCTAGAAAGTTATACCACAATCGCCCCCTAGCTGGTGATTAGGTCCCTCTAACACCGGATAGCCGACAAGTATCCATCTCAATAAGATCATCGCTTGGTCTTCAATCACACAAGTCCCAGCATCTAAAATCGATAGATCAAGAGGCCGGGTGCAAAAGTAGCCCCATCATTAGTCGCCTTCCTACAATCCATGATCTTCAGTTGAGTATCCATGGCATTGAAGCCCCACTAGCTAGACCTTGGATCACTTGTCAGCCTCACCATTGCCATGCCCACTACCTCTGTCCAAGGCATCGTGGACACAACCACTCTCCGCTATGAACCTCCTCAAGTGGCGGTGTTAAACATCCCATGTGCCACCCCCTTGAGCATTTATCACACACCAACATGGTTGCGGCACCACCAGTATGCCCACATAGCATGCAATGCAATCCTGCAGGTACCACTGCAAGGTTGGGATCTATCCTCCCATCTACATGGAAAAGGTGACATGGCGCACAATTGCGCACATGGTCCTTCCATACCATGCCATCCCGTCCCTCCAGAATCAACACTTCTGAAGGCAACACCTCCCTGACCCTTAGAATCACACGTCCGGCTGTGACATCCAAGGTTGTTGGTGTTGTCTGCTGCAGATACACATAGTCCCCAGGGTTGAATCTCCAAACACCCGGTTGATATCCTCCTCCATGTATAGTGGCTTACCTCAATGTGTCTCGGTGTTGGGCAATAGCAAGGTTCTCAAAAGCCAATAGGCACGACTCTCTTGAAATACTCTGTCCGCTGATTACACGCTTGTGTCCACACATCCGGATCATCAAGGTCGAGGACTACTGCAACCTCCTTGCGAATAGATGCAGGCAAATCTGGCTCTGGGCCGAAGAGAAGAAAGTAAGGTGAGAACGAGGCAAGTGATGTTTGCTTACTAAACATGTAGCCCATGGCCAACCAAGGTAGCTGAAGGTCCCAATCCCCTAAGTGTCCCTTCTGCAAGCCATACTTGTGCAAGCCTCTCTTGACTATCTGAACAACTCTCTCCGCCAAGCCATCAGCCTCGGGATGATCCCGAGAAGTAGTGCGGTGATCTATCAAGGTTTGCTCGCACAAAGCCTGAAACTCCCCCAAGAACTCTCTCCCCTGGTCCGTGAGTACCTCGGCTGGAGCACCAAATTGGCTAAGCACTCAATCTAAGAATGCATACGCAGCCCCATCACTTGCCTTGTCAGGCAATGCCACCAGTTCAATCCATTTGGAGAAATGTTCCACCATCACCAGTACATACTTGTTATGGCGAATCGTTAGTGGCAATGGGCCTGCGAAGTCAAGGCTCCAACGATAGCCCAAACCCATAATGGGTAAATGATGCAATTGTGGAGTAGGGGCATTGAAAGAAGCCCGCACTCTATCACACACCATGTATCTTGCCACTAACTGCTGCACATCCGTGTGCATGCCCCGCCACCAGTACTGCCCTTGCAACAAACTATGAGTGCGCCGCACCCCAAAATGTCCCAACTCCTCATGGCATGGCGTACCAATCGCGCTCGTTGTGTTGGATGAGGCACAATCCTCACTTGTCCATCCTCCCATACACGGAGTAGGTGAGTCCCCTCCTATTTGAACCTCTTGGCTCGTTGTAGGATCCGATCTCTCTCCTTCGCAGTCACACTAGCTACTATCTCTCCGGCACGAAGATAGGCCAACACTGCTGCATCTTCATGCACATCCTTAGCACCACCAAGCTCCTCACTAATCTCTGGATCGTCATGCACACTATCTCCATGACCAATCCCATGGGGTGGACCAGCTTGAGCTCATATTGCTAGAATGCACAAAAAGGCAGATGCATGTCATCCTGGCACCATCTCCTCGTCCATCTCACCATGCCAACGAGCTCTTGTACCATCAAGCTCACTTGTGCATGGATTACGACTCAATCCATCCGCATCCCGGTTGACTATACCGGCTCGATGCACCACTTGAAAGTCGTACTTTTGAAGCATAAGTGCCCACCATGCAAGCTTCCCTATAAGCTTGTCTGACTCCATCAACCACTTCAATGGTTGCTGATCCGTGACAAGGGTGAAGAGATTGCCATAGAGATAGCATTTGAAATGTGCCACTGCCCATACTGCAGCTAAACACTCTCCTTCATATGAGCTATACTTTGCCTCAGCATCATTGTTCGAGCAGTAAGCATATGCCACTACGAACTCTCTTTCCTCATCATCCACTTGTGTGAGCACTGCTCCAATCCCCAGCATACTCCAATCCGTATGTAGCTGGAAAGGCCGCCCCCGAATAGGCCACCTCAGAATAGTTGCAAAAGTCAATTGAGCCTTGAGTTCCTCAAAGGCTTCCTCCTGCTCCTCCTCCCACTGCCACTCCTGACCCACCTTGGTCAACTTGGTAAGAGCTTTCGCGCAATGCTGCTAAATCCCTTGACAAACTGACGATAGTAGTTTGCCAACCCCATGAAAGCATGAACTCTGCTTACATCTATGGGGCGTGGAATGCGTGCAATGGCCTCCACCTTTGTCTGTTGAACACCCAATCCTCCAGGGTATATCATGTGGCCCAAATACTCAATCTGATCGTGGAAGAACTTGCACTTTCCAGGGTGCAGTTTCAATCCATGCGCCCTCAAGCGCTCAAACACCACCTGAAGGTGTCTCTTATGCTCCTCAACCGTGGCACTAAAGATGATGATGTTATCAATGTAGCACCAGGCGAAGTCTAGCCCTGCAAGAATCCTATCCATGACCCTCTGAAACTCTGCAGAAGCATTCTTCAACCCAAATGGTAGGAAGCGCCATTGGTACAAACAATCCTTCCCATGCTGGTCAATCCCCCAGAATGCCGTTTTTTGCATGTCAGCCTCTTTGATTGGCAACTGGTGATAACCCGATCGTAAGTCCAATGTGCTAAACACCTTTGCATGCCCAATGGCATCAAAGATTTCCTCTGGAGTTGGCATGGCATATCTATCGGACTTAGTCTGACGGTTCACCGGACGATAGTCCCCACACATCCTTCTTTCTATCCAATTGCCATAGATATCCTTCTTAGCTGGCATCACCGTTGCCGAGGCATACTCCCCGCCTGACAACTCCACCAATTCAGCTTCAAACAACTCCATAGTCCGTGACTGGATCAATGACCTCTCCATGTCACTATACCTGTGGGGCCTTTGAAAAATTGGCGTGTCACTTGCCAAATCAATACAAATCTCCTGGCCCTTCAACCTCCCCAAATCCTTCAAACCAAAGATAAAGCAATTTCTATAAGCCCTTAGAAATTGTCGGATCCTCCGTCTCTCTCCTCCGGTGACTATAGGTCCAACATCTGGTTCTTAATTGTCCTCAGTGACTGCAACCTTGGGTACACCAGGCTTGGAGGTAGGAGACGCATCCTTTGATTGCTAGATAACAACCTCTTGGGCCTTGTCTGCCCACCCTGACTGTGGCGTAGCCTCCACTTGCTCCGCCATAGCCACCTTGAAAACATCCTCCGCAAAAGAAACATCCTCAACCTCTTCAACAGCCTTGGCCACCTTGGAACTGATCCTCCGTGTATGGCTCTCCCCACTCCTCATATTGCTCCTTGAGAGATCCAAAGACTATCTCTTTCCGCATCTCATCCCATATCCGCCATGGGTGTTTGTACTCCATGATGCTGTGCTCGGCCCCACTCACTGTCTCCACCATCCCGGTTGGCAGAGAGGGTACAATATCCAATGGAAGTGCAGAAGTAGCCACCAATGCTTGCAATCTCCGTTGCTCAGCCATGCACAAGCCAATGACCCATGTCAAGCAATTGAGATCCATTGCCTGACCCAACACCTGGCGTCGTGATGCCTCTAACAGAGCTGACACAGCTGTAGTGCCCGTGGCAAACCCCATTGCCCGCTCTCGCTCATCCGCACTAGGCTCCACCAATTGCTGTAGCGCATTGTCCCAAATCAACCCTGGACCATTGTCTCAAAAAGCATGAGACGAGGGAAAACTCATGAGTGTAGGCAAGGCCCCACGTGGCTACCCTAATCGATTGACCACCGCCAAAGGTGGACAGTCATCATGTCGCACCCTTTGTGGTTGCCTCCCTTGGTCCAAAATGCCCTCAACCGTGAGGTTGGGTGGCCGTTGAATGGAATCGTATGCTCTCTTGAGCAACTCTGGTGGTACAAGATTGGTCCACCACAACCTAGGCCTATGTGCCCGTGAACCCATTGCAGCTGCATCTAATAATACAACTGGTCCAATCCAAGACCGCACCTGATGCACACTAGCCATAACCCTGGCCCGAGAATCCCCCATGAGAGGAACATTCTCCAGGATGTAAGCTGGAGGTTGCACTTGCCTCACCTGCAAGTCATGCAACACTCGTAACATCTCCCAAAACGAATGCAACCTTGCATCATGCAAGCCATTCCCATGACCTGCGGGAGAGTGTCATTGGCAAGGCCATCCAGCTATCACCAAATCAATTGCATCATGCCGGCCCAAATCATCCCCTCCCCAGCAAAGTAATGTCTGCTGGCAAGGCCTTTTGGTACCCTTGAATTGCTGAGAAAGGCAGCAACTGAGGATACTGGTGATACACATGAGCAAAGCAACGTGGTGCATAGAAACACGTCGAGCTATCTCATTCTTTTCCACATACAAGTACTTTTGTACTTTAATCCCAGCTTGCAACACTCCTGCAAGCCCAGTGTTCATGCCTCCAAACAGGTCTAGCAAACAAATCCCTGAGTTAGGTGGTTGCTAGGTAATGGGCACCGTGTCCAAAGAAGCTAACTGAGGAGGTCCAGGTGATGTCACTGAACTCCCCTCACTCATCAATGGAAAGGCCTCCTGCCATGCTTGGTGCACACTCTCGCCTGCTACTTGCTGTAAATTCCCAACCGTACCCCACAGTGGAATATGCACAGGCACATGAGGAAGCAACTCAGCCTTGTATGCCAGTTGCTTGTCCTCATCAGATGGTGGCCTATCATCTGCATGGCTATTGCCCTCCAAGAGCTCACCACCCCAAGCCACCACCCCTGAGAATGCAGCCAATGTGGGCATCATGTTCCTATGATCCACCGCTACATTCCCAATAAACCACACTGGGAGCAGTGCACGTCGGCCATTACCTGACTGCCACTTCGGCCTATAGGATGTCGTTTCCTCCCAAAAGTTCAAAGTAAATCCCATGGGGTATAACACAGCCCCACCAACAAGCACATCATATGACATCGCATCTATAACAATGGCTTTAGCTCTCATGACTGAGCCGTCCATAGGATGATCCGGCTACAATCGAATAAAGAGCTCATGGCGTGTAATCCTTCGCGCCTTCTCTGAACCACCCAAAGATGTTTAAATTTGGAAAGGGCAAGGCTCCAAATCCACCTCTGTAAGGCCCAAGCCTATAATTGCTGCCCTCCCCAACATCAATGGTTGTGCTCCCGAGTCCAACAAGACCCCTAGTGGCCTATGCCTCCTCCCGGTTGGGCCATCCAACTGAAACACTCCATCTTGATTGTCCACCAGGACTACTCGAAGAGTCACCATGCTGCGCTCAATGGCTGGTCTAGCTGGCAACTCTTGCAACCTTGCAGCTGCCGCTTGCCATGGCGCAGCTGTGGCTGACTTCACCCTCGAATCCAAAGCAACCATAGACTGCAGCTTATCTGCTATCTCCGCAGATAGTGCCGATACATCACCACTCTCACAGAGTCTAGCTGCTAATCTGAACACAGCAGCTGGCCGAATCCCTAGCATTGCAATGGTCATTGCAGAAAACAATGGAGTTTGGCAAACAGCCGTAGCCGCCCCCAACAATGTACTGGCTGCACCTTGCTTTGCAGCACCACCCACTAACATTTCCTGAGCCACACCTGCTCTCCCCAATGACACTCGTGGCTCTATCTCTGACACACTTGGATGAGCGGGTGTTGTCGATGGCGTAGTTGGCACTGTCTCAGCCAATGTAAAAGGATTGTGGAAGCATTGTCTGACGACTTGCTTCCCCCTTTTGTGGATCAAAATCCACATCCGCTCCTCTTGGCTTAGGAGCACACGTTGCTGCTCGAGTGACAGCAACAGCAGAGTCGAATACATGCAATGGCCCTGCAAGTGCGGCTCCACACATGAAGCCCATACCAATCTGGTCTTCCCTAGGCATAGGAGGTTGTGCAGGTGGGGCTTGAACCTCAGGCCTTGGAGCTGGCGCAACATGAGTAGTGGCCATGGCAGCAAGACGTTGCTCTAGCTGGGCAAGTCTATCCACTGGTCATGACCTTGACCCTGACCCTGTGCTCCTTGGTTTTGGTTACGACCTCCACCACGACCTCTACCTCCTCTACCTCTCTGGACTACATTGCCTCGTCCTCGGCCACCATTGTTCCCTTGGAACTGGCCTGGCCGTAGCTCAGGATGCAAGTCATAACAATGGGCCTCCTCATGCCCATACTTTCCACAATGCCCACAGTGTAGTTGTGCAGGCCAGTAGGCTGGATCTATGATATCAGGCCACTATAAGGCCACTATGTGCTAATTCCCCCCCCCACTAGCAAGCCATAGAGGCCTAGGGGAGGGTGGGTTGTATTTTTTTGTATTGGGGTTTGGGCGGGTAATTTTGCTTGACAGCAGCTGCCCCAAAGTCGCGAGCAGCCCGAGAGGAGCCCGGGTGCTGCGCTTAGAGAGTAGGGACTCGATTACTAAAAGCGTGGAGGCAGCTGTGGCCCAGCCACGACGTACGGGAGCGGGGCCCCAGCACTGACCTTAAGTCGTACTGAGATCAAGTACATCAGCCGCGTGGCTCAGGCGTGAGGCCCTGAAGCGTGCGAGCAGGGTGCGGGTCTTTACCCGCTGGATAACCAAAAGTTGAGACGGACCGGCGGACGCTGGCGTTAACCGCAGCGGTCCACGGTTTGGACCGCTACGCACGGATCTGCGCCCCGTCATGTGGCGGGGGAGTTTTACGCAGCGGGCAATGTGTCTGCAAATTCCCTTAAAGGGAGATTCTTACCTTTAGCTATTAGATTCAATTTATACCCCTCTAAGGGTTAAGAGCCATTATCTAAGGCGCCAGTGGTAGATAAAATCTAGGATTTTGGGAGGACGTAGCCTTGGAGGGGAACGTTCTTATGACTCCAAGAGAGAGCCAAGCGGGCCTGTGAGCAGTGAGCTAGAGGCGGAGACCTCGAGAGACAAGGGAGGAGAGAAAATACTCTATCCTAAAAACTCGGCTACAGTGCGCCTTTCTGTCAGAGCCCAAGGTAGAGGATGACTTTTTCCACGGAGGGAAAGCGCACCAGCGCCTTAAAATAATGTAAAGGGGTGAAATCTGGCTTGGACCCACCAGTGGTTATTTTATTATTTACGCATGCATGTTCTGGACTAACGAATGTAGTGGCAGGGATGAGCTCTCAGCGAGATTCATTCATCCGATAGGGCCGCGGCAGTTACCCGCGGCAGGGAACGGTTCCCGGGTGTTCCTCGGTTCTCATTGGGTTCCCACAGGGTTCCCAATGGCATCTTTAGGCGCCAAGGATATCTTTGGATTCCCCACATGATTTCCCACAGGGGAGGTATTTTTCCTGATTTTCTTAATTTCTTTTATTTTCCAGCATTTCTGATTTGCGAAATTGCTTAAATAGGATAGATGCACGTGGTGCTCGTTATAGCCTGCAGGGCGTTGATTAAACTGATTGAACTTGTTGAGTTGAAGGGCTTAGAACCACCTTATTGAATTGAGTGAACCTATTGGATGACGATAGGCATTTTGGCCACTCATTTGTTAACACAAAGTATTTAGGCACTGGGGTAGAAAGCGTTGGCCCTTCCATTTAGAGGTGACTTGAACTTAAGCCCTCGGCGAAGGAGGGGCATTGGGAGAGGACGATTTTCCCTCTTCTCCCTAGGCTCGGCAGGTGCCTTGTGAAGGGATTAAAACATGTCCCGGCTATAGGCGGCTCGGGGGCCTAGGTGGTAGGAATTAGACAATAAAACACAAAGACTTGGAAGGCAGTTACTGAGTAGATTGTAGGATACCGTAGGACTTAGAAACGCAAACTCGCCCTGTGAAGAGGAGTACGTGATTTCTCTTTGCCGGTAGGACTTAGATAGTGATCATAGCCACCATGTACGACCACGGACCCCCTGCACTAACCGCAGTCGGGTAGGCGGTTCAGTGAGCCCAACCTACACCGCAACTTACCTCGGCCAACTGTGCTTCTGTGATTTGCTACAGCCTAGCCGATCCATTGTAGATTGTGGAGTGCATCTGGTGCGGGGCTGCGCATGGTACTATCTACTCCATGTCACTATGGTCTGTTTATAGGCGTGGTGATAAATATAAACAGAGTTTTCTTGTTCTACACACGACTAGCGACAAAGTCAAGGAGTAGAACGAAAGAAACGTTAGCGGTAGGCTAGAAGGGAGGGCAGAGCGGAGAGTGGAGTGAATGCCTGCTGCAGCCTATCTATAAGGTAGATTTCCACATCATATATGTACACATACGAGGCGACAGATCGATGGCTCATTTAAAAGTACGTTAGATTTCGGAAGTCTTAAATGTAAGAGGCGACGACTTATTCATGGATATCCTCATACTGAATAGATTGCTCTGCTGCTCACTATTGTACATGTGTATATATGAACTGTTAGATCGGCTTCTGTATGTTTGGCGGAGTTTTGCGATTTACTGTTCTGCTCCAAGTGTGCATGTCTTATCTAATATACATAGAAAAACCCATTTGTATGAACTAGTGACATTTGTGTGGAGCGCAATTTGCGATACCAGCTTTTCACTATTAGTTTCATAGATCCCTTATGCAAAGGCCTTTGGAATCACCGTTTTCGACACTGTATATAGTCCAGTGATCTTGAGTAAACATGCTACAGAAGCCTTCAGCACTTCCGGAGGACTGGTAAGCGAGGCCGCACTAGTTTGATGGTGTGCTTAATACCTTTAGGGGTTTAGGTGCGGCATCGTTGCAGTCTGTGGCACACGTAAAGCCATGGTATCTTCTGTAGTTCTGTAATTGTACATCTTACCAGGTCTGTTCATCTGTCCTCCGCATGTAATTAATTCTTCTTGTTGGATTGCAGCAATGAATGCTGCGTGTTGACAAGCGCATCTGGAGTCTAGTAGGGCCAAGGCAAAGCCAAAGGCTTATTGACTCTGGGATTGGCAACCTTGTGTAACGACGTCTTCTGAGTGCTGAATACAAAGATGGAGGCTATTTTTCCGAGAGGGGTGGCACTTACAGAAGATAGGTGTCAACAAATCTGTGCACACCTAAAATCCCGTAAAATATCTGAGGAGGATCTCAATACGGCTTTGCTCCAGGCTGCCAGTAGAGGCTACGAGGACATTCTACATATTCTTATTGACGTGGGGGCAACCAATTTGGTAGGTGCTATGACCTGTGCGGGATGGTCTGGCCACATCCACATCGTGGATGCCCTTATTTTACGAACAAGGCCTGTTGCCTTTGGTGCTGCCTTTGTGGGGGCGCTTGTAGGGCTTAAAGAAGACATGGTAAGACACGTGGTGCGGTTGGCCAACATAGAGGGGCTGGATAAGTGCCTGCTTATGGGAGCCGCTCGAATCTGGAGTTGCAAGACACTGGAAGAAGTATCTTTCCTGTCAAATGCGATTGAATGATTAGTGACAGCTGGGGCTAGTAGTTTCCAGAGAGCCATTCAAATCGCTTGTGGTGATGCTGTCATGGGTTACTGGAACGGGCATGTCTTTGAAGATAAAGCCAGGATTCTGCAAAGAATAATTTGTTGGGGCTCAACCTATCTGACAGCCGATTTCTTTGGCAGAATCCTTCTGATGATTTGTGTCACTTTTCTGTCTAAGTTGACTAAGCGCCGAGAAAGGAATTCGAATCTGCTGAGCTCAACAGATTCTAGAGGTGCCTCACCGGAGCAAAAAATGAAGCAACTAGGATTTATGCTTACAGATTCCAAAACTAGGGACATTCCATGCTTAGACACAGTTGTCAAGGACATGATCAAAATCCTCTCCGTTGTGTGTCGAAATGGAGCAGCCCAGCTAGTTAGTAGTCGACTTCTTGAATTCACTGACTCCAACATGGAGGATGTCAGGTCTTTGCTTCACATCACAACTTGTTTTCATCAACGTCCAGAGGCAAGTGTTGAGTGCACAACGTGCAGAGCTGAGTGGCCCCTGAAGATGATGAAGTTTTTGCTCGTGGAATGCAGAATCAAGGAACTCGGTGCTACTGTAACAGTCCTCCCAGTGTTCCAAGCAGCCCGTTTGGATGTGCTGCTTCCAGTTGTACAATGTTTTCTGGAGCAGCAATGTGCTGATGCTTCATTTGTGTACCTTGACATGTCCCTAACATTTTGTCAAGGGGAAGCTATACAATACCTTCTTGATGTTATTCCCAGGCCAATAGATACAGCCAGCATGGTTGATGCTGTGAGATCTGCAGCCTCCAATACAAGAGGGCCCCCGCGTGGGCCAGAGGGGGTTCTCTTTGCTCTGCATTCAAACTTCCTGAATGATCCAAAAGCAACTTTGGCAAAAGCCACAGTACTGGCAGGATTGGCAGAAACAGACCACATAGTGAAGAGGCGCTTGAAGGAAGAGTGGTCTCAGCAAGCATTCACAGAAGGTATTCAAACTGGACATCGACACTTTTTTAATTGGATGCTAGTCAGAAAGCGGAGCTGCTCCTGGTTGCCAGTAGGGGAGCTTCCCCTGGAGCTTCAGGTGGCAATTGGCTACCTACCACTGTACAGAGACATTGTCACAACCCCTGGCAGTCTCTTATCTCAAAAGCAGCAGGGGGAGTTAGTAACAGCGGTGTGCCATCTATATCGAGGGAGCAGCAAGGTGACTGAAGAAGCTGTGCTGGAAGCTGATAAGTTCACCCTTTTGAGCTGGCTTGGGGCCTGCCTTCCTAACTGGTGCCGGGAAGTTAATGGTTCAAATAGTGCATCATCCCTCCACAGATTCTTCAGTGAGCATTGAGTGCCTTCACACGTTGAGTATGAGAAGCACCAGCACTGGACAACTGCTAAGTCGGTGCTTGCTATGAAATGGAAATCGTGGATTGGTGCCAGGTCATTTCCCAAGGCATGGAGGTGAACACTTAAAAATTGTGGTATAATTGTGGCCCTGGAGATGGATGTCTTCAGTTGAGGGGATCTTGTTGGAAAATATGGTCGATCAAGACATTCAAACACCAATGCTGAGGCACAGGGACCCTTCCACTAGTCAAGGTGCTAGCTAGCAAGGTATGTACATCTCTGTATTGTAAAACCACGCAAGTCTGATTGTCACAAATGCAAAGAACAATGTAGTGACCACCTGACAACATGAACCATCTGGATTTGACAAACACAAACAGCACAACCTCCTGATACAACTCACAAGAAAATTTGCCTACCTTGCAAGTCCTGGCGACCACCGCTTCCACCAAGCGACTAATGTATCTTCCGACAGCTCTATGGTCGCCCGAGTTATGTTCAATTGCCGGGGCTTCGTGCACTTCTTGGCCATGTGCCCGGGCTCCCCGCAATTGAAACACACTCCATCAAAGGTCGCCTTCTGTCCGCCATAGGCCGCTCCACCCGCTTTTCCTTTCGAAGCACCGGGTGCCGCCTTGACTTGTGAAGGCCCTCCCTTCGATTTCGGGGGATGCTTGCGCGTGAGCCTGTGAGCCTGGCTTTGCTCACGCCACGTAAGCAAGCATCCACGTGTTCAGGCCCTAATACCGTGCTTTCCCCCTGGCTTCCCCTATTACCGCGGATCCTTATTTTTTATCCCTCTTCATTGCCCCCACATGAATATTCTTTTTAGCCGAGAACAATGGCAGGTTTGCAGATGGTTTATGATTGAGGTCATCCCTTTGGAATGAGGAGATCGCCCACTAGAGAACTGAATATTAAAAGCAAACCCTTTTGTTTTGCAAAGCAGTACATTCATTCCAACCCACAAACATTTTTCAATTCCGGATTCCGAAGACCTACCCCAGGCAATCCCTAACTGTACTTACGGGAACGCGCAAAGAACTAGAAAAACAGTTTGGGGATGGAAGCAAAACCAAAACACAATTTATTGAGCCTCGGTACTTGAACCTCAAGAACTATTGGAGGTTTCAAAGGAACCACTTCCAGAGTTTATAGCAATATCATCTATGAATACAGCAGCACATCCGCAACGTTTTTTTTTTCCACGACCTTCATGTAGATGCGAATACATTGATTGTTGGGATAACACCCGTGCGCAAGCTTCAGCGTAAACCGGCAAGCGGTAAGCTCTAGGGGGACTCGGGGACATGTAGTATCCTTGGAAACCGAAAGGTGTCTGCTGATTCGATGACTGGTGCCGAACTTTGGAAAGCAAGAAGAGGAATGGTGGTAGATGTTAACATCCAGATATAGACAATGTAAGCAACCATCTGTCAAACGGGAATGACACAAGTAAATGCAACATATTTTGCACGACTACAGCCGAACTTACTCACACTCAAAATCGGAGTCCACGTCGAGATCCTCCTCAGGCGCTTCGGGCTCCTCCAGAAGTCCCTATGTGGATGGGGCAGAAGTAGTGCCGGACTCAAGCTAACGAAGCTCGCTTGAGAAGAGCTCCGTATCAGCCTCCATGCCAAAGAAGTGCCTTCCGGCGCTCTTGCAAGCATGAAAAGATGCTCCTGCAAATCCAAGACGAACGAGAAATTAAAACAGGGCTTCCCTAAGGTCACTGCCCATATGTCAAACACAATGTGAAGGGCCCCACCTGTGCCCATAGACAAGTCAACCACTCGTCCACCATGACGGCTGCATGTCTCCACCAAAGTTTGCATGAAAGCTGGAGATTTCTCCCGTGCACCTCTCCAAGGGACACCAATCGACCTTTTCATAGTTCGACCCGAGTCGACGTAATTGAAGATAACATCATCCTCCACAGGCTCGCAGGTGGGGTCAATGTGAGCTGCAAGGTCCCTCAACTGGAACTTAGCAACACCAGGAGGAAGAGTGTCCTTCCGCCTCACCAGGCACAAAGCTTCGAACACTCGAGTCTGTCAATAATCACGAAGAGAGCATGAGGCAAAAGACACAACCTACCTTTTGATTTACTGAAAAACCATGAAACTTTAATTGAAAGGAACCAACTCACTTTCTGCCCCGGGAACTCGCCCTTCGTAAGAGGCAGAGTATTGATGCATGTCCAAGTTTTGATGACACGAAACCCGGAAGCTTTCATGTAGCTGAAAAGAGTTCTTCGTGCCGACGTGTCCTTTGACTGCATGAGAAGAAGAGCCCCCGAGTCAGAAAGGAATTTGTTGCTGAATGAGAAAGCCCACTGCCAGTAACGAGAATCCGATTTGTTCCAAGTCGGGGTCGAATTGGAAGGGAACACATCAGGGACAGGAAAACCGTCAGGAATGTCCAGCACCACAAGGTCAGTCGCGTATGCCTACTGAACTCCATTCACCCAATCCGGACTTTTTGTGACCTTCAGCAAAAAACAGGAGACAGTGTAAGAAGCCAAATCCAAATCCAGCACGAGATCAACACCTTGGACAAGTCAGAACAAGTGGCCAAACCAAAATCACTCATACAATAGTTAAGACATATGTGCTTACCTGAGTGAGGAACGAAACAAGCATGTCCCATGATTTCGAGGGCACCCCTTTGAATGTGGACTTCCTGGACTCCATCATTGCAAGAAAACTTTCACTCAGCACCTGACGATTGAACTGTCCCAAAACCCTAGAGGGATGTTCTCTCGCCTCGAAAGGCTGCTCCCTCGACCTTGATGTTTTCCTATCCCTCCTAGTTGGAGAAGGCTGTCTTTCAGGGACCTCTGACGGTCCCTGTCCTTGAGGAGCTGCACTTTTCCCCTTCCCCTTTGGATCCCCGACAATCTTCCCCTTTCGTTTTGGAGTAGCAGATTTCTTGGGCTCTTTTGCAGCCAGAGCAGAAATGATTCTATCCTGAATGTCTTTGTCAGCCAGTGGGGCAATTGCTGCGGCGTTGTCGTTCAGGTTTCTCAAAACAACTTCATCGAATGGTGTGTCTTGTTTTGGCAGGTCGAGGTACCACCCGCAGTCTCTGAAGTGCGCCCTGCTCCAGTCTCTGGCAATACCAGCCGTGTACATTGTCTTGTCATTGGAGGGGTCAGCCCATGAGTAGATGAAGTCTGGGTCATCGCTAAGGTACTTTCCCGGTATGAGGACATGATACATGTACCTGAATCACACACACAAAATCCAGGCAGTCATTCAATCTGAAAATGAAACAGATCACACATCAGGAAAAGGATATTGAAATGCAGGAAAGCAACACGCATAAATCACCTTTGTAGTCCCGAATCAACCTTGCGTTGACGCAATGTTGAATCGAGCAGAAATGGGAAACACAAAATGCGGAGAACTGTTCTTTGACAAGGGCAATTCAACATTGCTTCAAAACAAGGTTGTTTTCATTTATAGTGGAAATGGAAAACAGTGCTTGAAAACATCCTTTCGAATATCTACTGGTACGGATATTCAACATTGCGTTGGCGCAATGTTAATTTCCTGTGTTGAAACACATGTCCATGGTATTTGACAACCACAACTTTCCTACAATTGTATGGAAATCGGGATATTGCTGCGGGACATTTCTAGCAATCCATACCACCAAACAACGTTGCGTCAACGCAAGTCTGTTTGATGGTACAGAATAAGCTCTAAATAGCATTTCAAACAGACTCCAAACAGACTTTATGTTCATCTTGGCAGCATTGAAACTGGAAATGACAGCAAATTATAGCCCAAAAACCCAGCTAAACCTACATAGCCTGGCCCTTCATCAACCTTGCGTTGACGCAAGGCTGATTTTCCTGTCAGTTTTTCACCTTTCACATGGAGAAAAATGGCATTATGGGAGACCCCACCTATAGGAAATTGAAACCAAAACAACGGGATACAAGCTTGCGTTAACGCAATGTTGCTCAATTGCACATCCAGAGCCCTCAAAGCTCCCTCATAACCTGCAAATTCGAGCTGCTATATAGAAAGTACAACACAAGAATGCAGAAACATGCCCTTCAAGTACCAAATTTGTTTCAAGGAGGTCACACCTGTACAACACTCGTTTCATTGCTTGCTCGCTGTTGTACTGGTTTTTGAATTCGTGCGACCTGGAGATTCCTTTGTCTTTCTCAAACTCCCTGAAGAAGCAGTTGTTCCAGACAGCGAGCTTCCATCTCCTGATGTAGGCCTCCAGTGTGATCCAGGGCGAGCCATCTGGATTTTGTAGTCTGCCATGGACTCCCCAAGTGCAGCGACTGCACGTTTTTCTAACTGCAACAAGAAAGCTCATAAGAACTCGCGAGACATTACGGAGCAACACTACTTTCTGAAAATGGTTTTGTGGAAACCATACCTGGCTCCAGAATGTGGCTTTGTGTAGCCACTGGTCGAATGTGTGGTCGCTAACAACTTTTATTGCTTGTGTCTTTGAGTCCCTCTCAGGAGTTGGGAATATGTTGGTGTCTCTCACAAGTGGATCCGAATTCCAGATCTCCAACCACCTGATTTTGGTTGCATTGTCCACCATTGAAATGGAAAGGCGATGTAGTTTCTCTTGAGTCATTTCTGGCTTAGAGCCATACTTGTCATAATGTGCTTTCACCTGCTCCAGAAATTCCGTGCCAAGACCTGGATCTGCTATCCGGATTTGTTTGTCGAATGCACTCATGAGGTTCTTCCTTTGATTGTTCATCTCGAATTTCATCATGTCCTCAAGCCCAGTTGCAGACCTCTGCTCTTCTGTGTGGGAATCATAGTACTCAGCTTTCGCCTTCAAACCAGTTTCTGCTATTTCTTGCTGCATTCATAACAGGTAAAAGAATCAAACACTGGCGTTTCTTGACAAAATCTGCAGTAACAACAAGCAAACAGGTGTCAAGAAGCTTACCGTGTACATGTAGTCAAGAAAAGCCTCTCTTGTCAAGCTGTACCATGTGTTTGTCTTCTTCTCAGCACACCTCTTCATCTGCTGAGGACTGAGCACGTTCGTGAATGAATCCAATGGCATCAGCCCTATCTTCTGGATGCGGAATAGAGTGTGGCAGAGATTGGTCGTCACATGAGAGGTTTCATTGGACCTGCAAAAACCTTCAACTCATAAGTGGATTCCAAATTGTGGGAACTCGGAACAGGCACAATGTTGGCAACTTACTTGTTTATGTCGTGCATGGCTGTAAGGAGCTGCGTGACACGTCCTTTGTGGTTGAGAACCATGGAAACCGCGCTCCAATGCCATTCGATGTCGTCCGAGCGCCTTACGTAAAGGGAGTCAGTTATTGTTCGTGGATGGGATAATATCCAGAACTAACGTGTCGTTGTTGGTGGACACAGGAGCGTCGCACTCCTTCATGACACCGGCAACGGCACAAAAGCTGGGACTCCCGACAAGTGACGTGGGGGCCTCTATTGAGGTGCGTTCTGCCAAAGGAGAACCGCAATTGGCGACAAGGTTGGCGTTTGATGTTCCTCTTCAACTGGGGAGTTGGGAGGGACGTGAGAACTTCACCATCTGCGAGATCGATGGAATGGATCTCATTTTGGGGATGACCTTTTTGAGCAAATCCGGAGCGGTCATAGATGGCCGCAAGAGAGTAGTCACGCTGCCATGTGGGAATGGTGGCGAGGTCTTACGAGTGTCGGAAACGCCCAAACCCATGGGAGGGCGAATAAACCTTCTGTCAGCAAGGGAGTGGGCCGCGGAGGAGGCACACGAGCCCCAGTTTTTGCTCTACATTAGAGAAGTGAAGGGAGAAGGCGATGGGGAGCCGAGCCCAGATTGGATCAAGGGGATTTTGGAGAAATACCAGGATGTGATACCGGAGGATTTACCAAGCGGCTTGCCACCGCGAAGAGGAGTTGACCACAAGATTGAGGTGATACCGGGATCGGAACCGCCTGCCAAGGCGCCCTACCGGTTGAGCCACAGAGAGTTGGTCGAGCTGAAGACTCAGCTCAAAGATCTAATGTCAAAGGCGTACATCCGGCCGAGTAAGTCACCTTACGGAGCCCCGGTGCTATTCGCAGACAAGAAGGATGGGACGCTGCGGATGTGTGTCGATTACAGGGTTTGAATAAGGTGACTATCAAAAACCGGTACCCTTTGCCAAGGATCGACGACCTTTTCGATCGGTTGGCAGGAGCGAAGTATTTCAGCCGGATCGATCTGCACTCCGGCTATCATCAAATTTGAGTGGCGGAAGGAGATGAGGAAAAGACCGCGTGCAGGACAAGGTATGGTTCATATGAGTTCTTGGTGATGCCTTTTGGACTCACCAACGCTCCCGCGACCTTTAGCACGCTGATGAACAGCCTTTTCCAGGAGTGGTTGGATGACTTTGTGATCGTGTACATTGACGACATCTTGGTGTATTCAAAAACAAAGGAGGAGCACCTGGAGCACCTCAAAAGGGTGTTCCAGAAATTGCAGGAAGGGAAGTTGTATGCCAAAGCTTCAAAGTGCAAATTTGGGGTCACAAAAGTGGAGTTCCTGGGGCATGTGATTACACAGGATGGGATCAGAATGGATGACAGGAAGGTGAGGGCAATCTTGGACTGGGAGCCTCCGACTTCGGTCCCGGGAGTGCGATCCTTCCTAGGACTCGCCTCCTATTACCGGAAGTATGTGAGAAATTTCGCCAAGATCGCGGGGCCGCTGTCAGACCTTCTGTGTAAAGTCTGGGCATGGAACACCTTTTGTGGCCAAGCTTTTGCTGAATTGAAGCAGCGGATGGCGGAAGCTCCAGTCTTGAAAATCCCGGAGTTCGATCGTCCGTTCGAGATTCATACAGATGCATCGGACTTCGCGATTGGGGGTGTACTGATGCAAGATGGACGTCCAGTGGCTTATGAAAGTAAGAAACTGAATGAAGTGGAGCGACGGTGGCCGACGCACGAGAAAGAGATGAAGGCGGTGGTGCACTGTCTTGAGTTTTGGCGCCACTATGTTGGTTCCAACCCAGTGAAGGTGTTCACGGACAATGTCACGGTGAAGTATTTTGCCACGCAGCCCAAGTTGTCCCCAAAACAACTTAGGTGGCAAGATACTTTGGCGGTGTTCGACGTGGATATCCAGTACAAACCGGGACGGGACAACGTGGTGGCCGATGCTTTAAGTAGAAAGCAACAGCTCTTGTTGGTGTACAGGGGCGAGACGACGCTCCAAAGGAAGATCCGGAAGGCTTGTCGGAAGGATGAGCTGGCGAAGTCCGTGATGCAGGACTTGAGGATGGGGGTTAAATCGCAGTTCCACTTGCAAAATGGACTGCTTCGATATAAGCAAAAGCGTCTCTACGTGCCGAAGGGAGGGATCAGAGATAGCCTCTTGAGAGAATGCCATGATAGCCCGCTTGCGGGCCACGGCAGAGCCAAGCGCACTGCGGCACTCTTGAAGAAAGAGTATTTCTGGCCCAAACTGAGGGAGGAGGCAGAGGAGTATGTCAAGACATGCACCACATGCCAACAAAACCGGAGCGAGTACAAAAAGCAAGCGGGGTTGTTACAACCCTTGCCGATTCCAGAGGGGACTTGGGAAAGCGTCTCGATGGATTTCATGACTGCTTTGCCGCTGTCAAAAGGATTCGATGCAATCATGGTAGTGGTGGATAGGTTCAGTAAAATGGGCCATTTCATCCCCACCAAGGAGACAGCAACGGCGCAAGAAACAGGGCGATTTTACTTCGTCCACGTCTTAAAGCATCATGGAGTCCCGAAGGATATTGTCTCGGACCGCGATTCAAAGTTTACGAGTAAATTTTGGAGGGCACTTTGGAAGAAGATGGGGATGAGGCTGAAGATGAGCACCACCTTCCGACCTACGACCGACGGCCAAACGGAAAGAGTGAATTCCGTAGTGAAGCAGATCTTGCGGAATTACGTGTCGGCAGACCAACAGACTGGGTGGAACACTTAGACGCGACAGAGTTCTATTATAATAACACAGAACACTCCGCAACGGGAGTTTCCCCTTTCGTATTGGTCTATGGAAAAGCACCTCTGGTGCCGACAAGTTGGGCCGCCCAGGACGTTGAGGAACCGGCAGTAGCGGCGGTACTGGAAAAACGCGAGCGTTTGTTGAAGCTCGCAAAGTACAACATTGCCAAAGCTAGGAAACGGTATTAAAGGCAGGCGAATCGGAAGCAGAGGGAAGTGAAGTTTGAGGCAGGCACAAAAGTCTGGTTGAACATCAAGAATTTCCGACTACCTCCGGAAGTGAGTCCAAAGTTCGTACCTCCGTATGCGGGACCCTTTTGCATCCGGAAGGTTATGAATGAGGATGTGTATGAATTGGAGCTGCCGGCAAACAACAAGGTGCATCCAGTATTCCACGTCTCCCTTTTGAAGCCTTACTTCAAAGATGAAGCGCGTCCAAATCGGCATCAAGTGTTGCGTCCGCCACCTGTGCTGTTGGATCATGAAAATGAACCTGAGTACGAGGTGGAGGCAGTACTTAAGTCGAGGAGGTTCAAGAACCGAGAAACGGTGTATCTCGTCAAATGGAAGGGCTATCATCATGTGGAGGCATCTTGGGTGCGTGCCTCAGAAATGGGAAACGCATCCGAGGCGGTTGCAGTTTTCGAAGGGCGACCTCAAAAGCGGAAGAAGCGTTGATGGGGACATCAACCTTGGAGCGTGGGGGAGGAAATGCATGCTTAGCCCGGCTTAGCTAGCTTAGGAATCCGATTGCAAAAACTTGTATTGTACAAAAATTTGTTATAAAGGAAAGGGGTTCCAAATGTTGTGCGTCATATTTTGTTTGGAATGGTGATGCATGGTGTGGTTGGCTAGTGTGTAGAATGCATGCTAGCTTACAAAAGTGGGAGAGGTAAATTGGGTTAATCGTGTGTTTGCGCAGTGCCGAAATCGGGTGACTCTCATCCAAGGGGCAAGGAAACTTGCGCCTTCTTTAGGAGTTCACGTGCTAGTGCGCACCTGGCTAGTGCGCATACTATAACTGCGCTACCGAGGGGGTTGCTTTGTAGTGCGGGCTAACGCGGAAGCTACATGCTTCCGTTCACGTACTATAATCGTGTAGCCTCGGGACGAAGTCGTAGTGCGGCTTCGGCGTGTTCCCGTACCTCAGGCCAGCATTCCAAGGCGGACCCAATTGTAGTGATTGGGACGCGCGGTTGGTTCAAGGTTATCTTCCTAGTCAAAGAGGGTTCGAGGTGAACCCTTGCTCAAGGTGGTGCCAAAAGCCGCATCATGAGCGGTCGCAAGCAATGTTGTTGCAGTAAGGCGATTCGATCCTCGGGGAGGATCGTTCCTTGGCCTTGAAGTAGGCCAAGAAGAGTGCACCGGGAGGAGCTTGAGAGGCTCCACCCTTGGCCAGGACTTGGAGGAAGTCGGCCGAACTAGCTAGTGGAGAGTAGAGTCAAGTGTGGGGTTTGGTTCCTTGCCATGGGACGCCATGGTACGGAAACAAACTCCTTGATGTGGGACGCCACAACTTGGATGTTCGTTTCCACAAAATGGACAAGCCGATGAGGACATCGACTCCCTGTTGGTAGGGGTGTGTGTTGCGGCCCTTTGCCTTGAGGGCAGGGGGGTCGGGACACAAGAGGGGCTGCCCCTGTGGTGGGGGCAGTGGCAGCGATAGGTATGGGGGGGCTGAAGCACCCTTGAGTGCCCAAGGCACTCAAGGAGGCGGAGGCGCTCACTAGGTGGAGCCCTGCACACCGGGTTGCGGTGGGGGTGGCTCCACAAGGGGTGGTGGTAGCTTAGCGGGACTCGCCACAGGGAAATTGCAGGTACTGCCGCCATTGCGCACCCCAAGAGAGGAAGAAGGTATTGAATCTTGCCAGAACACCTAAATGCCTTAATGGCGCAGCTCCATAGCATTCAAGGGCGCCTGAATCGAGCTCCATGCGCCCCCCGCCACCATCTCTCAGCTCCAGCCAACCCTTGAGCACGATCGCCATGACCATGGTGTGGAGCAAGCAAGTCCTTCATAAGGTAAGATCTTCCCCAGCAAAAATATGTTGGCTAATTGGGCATGGAGAGTAAGGCATCCTTGAAGGTACCTGAGATAAGCATAGAACATCTATAGGGCTTCTGAATGCTGAAATTTTGAGCTAGGCCTTGGAAAGACAGTTTGCTGGAGTAGACGTGTACACCTTATACATGATCCGGTCAATGCACATTACCCTTGTTTGCCGGTCCCCTGTAGCCGATGCCTTATGTCAGATTTAGATACCTTGTGATAAGAATGAGTTCCATTTCTTTGGCTCAAATGTTTCTATGCCTCCTGGTTATGGCTTTGCTCTTTATAGCACCATAAAAATATACCCAATTCTGATATGCTGTTGGTAGAGGTTTCCTCTGAATCCAAGGTGGTAAACCCCTGCCAGACTTCATTACCTAAGTCCTAATACCTACCCCCTTTGGTTTTGTACACATGTTTTACCCAAAACAAGGGGTGGGTAAACACTAAAAGTCTGATATAAGATTCTTTCCTGATTGTTACTTTATGACCTTGGGAATTGAGGGTTCTTTCATTGGCATCTTCTTCCGGTCACCAGAGCTTATATATAAACTAAAAGGTAAAACTCTACATTTTGATGCATGTGTTGATGTACCTTCGTTTGTCACAACTTGCCAACTTGGAACATGCCAATGGCAGAAAATTCATTAACTAAACCTGCCCCCATTGGTTTTGTACACATGTGGTACCCAAAAACATGGGCTAGGTAAACACTAAAGGGTTGATAAAAGTTTATTTCCTGTTTGTTGCTTCATGAATTTCGGAGTTAAGGTCCCTTCATTGGCCTCATCTTTCCATTACCAGAGCTTATGTGTAGCTAAAAGGTAAAACTCTACATTCTGATGTAAGTGTTGATGTACCTTTGCTTGTCACGGCTTGTTTTGTTTTTTGACCTTGGAGAGTTGAGATTGTAGGCATGTTTATTTCTATGGTTCCTTTGTAACCAAAAGTAAAAGCTACAAAGAAGAGGGGGTCATTTATGTGATGGGGTCTGGTATGCACTCCCTTACGGGGTGAGTGCATACCACACTCACTCCATAAGGAGCTGCCATACCAGGGGATGGTTGGTGGGTTCCCTCTCTCTCCCTCTCTCTCCCTCCCTCCATGGATTTGGCTGGTTCTTTTAAAACTTGATAGTTTAAGACCAGTGGTATGTTACCTAACCCCTAATTAACCTTATTGGAATTTGGTTAATTTCGGTTATTTACATTACCCGGATTTTTGGTCTAAGGTGGGGACCCTAATGGAGCCATCCTATTGTTTAAATTTTTCATCCATAAATGGATGTCATCCTCGGAGGATGACACAGATGAAAAATCGAGAGACAATTTCATCCAACGCGGATGAAATCACGATAGATTTCATCCTGCGCAGTAGAGTTCATCCCGTGTGATGGATTTCATGCCGAATGGATGAAATCGCGGGAAATCGCGCTTCATCTCTTCCCTGCCCTAACCCTCTGCACGACGATCGTGCTCAAGGGATGGCTGGAGTTGAGAGATGGTGGCGGGGGGCGCATGGAGCTCGATTCAGGCGCCCTTGAATGCTATGGAGCTGCATCATTAAGGCATTTAGGTGTTCTGGCAAGATTCAATACCTTCTTCCTCTCTTGGGGTGCGCAATGGCGGCAGTACCTGCAATTTCCCTGTGACGGTTGTCTCTAATGCTTGGCGGGCAATCTACCTGTGCTGTGGTTGCTTGCTGTGACCTTCATTGATCATTAAGATACAAGCGGCGATCTTAAGGCCTCAGGGAAGTGTCTGAACTCTTTAAGTTTGGGCGATTCACTCTCTTTGTGCATGCTTTGTACATTTTGTTGTGTATTCTTGTTTGCTGGTCTTGAGAGCTATGGCGCAGGGGGTGGCATAGGACTCACCCTAGGGTGGAGACCTCGTGGTGGAGTCGTGGGGAGTCTTGGGACTCATCACGGTCCATAGGGGCCATGGTGAGTGGGCCAAGACTCACCGCGACTCATCACCGGGAGTCGAGGGTGTTCGTGGTGGTTCGCCATAAAATGGCATGGTTGTTTGTGAAACCCCCGCGGACAGCTACAGAAGTATATATAGGGAGTAGTAACCCCGAGAACGGTGCAAGCCCGTTGGTGACCAAAAACTAGTGAGTAAGCGAGCGAGCCGGAAAGCGACCAAAAAGTGGGAGCTGTTCCGGACTGCCAACTACCAAAGGGAATTCCGCTGGTTCTAAACCGTTGGAGGGTTCTTTGGGAGATCAAAGGGGGACCGTTATGCCCCCGTGAGCAGCCAGAGCTCCAAGTTGGCCCGGCGGCCAGGTTGGAAGTTAGGCGCGCGCATCAAGCGAGTAACTATGACTTGAGGGGGGAGCTTACCGAAGTGAGGTGCGCGACACTTACTCTCCATGCCCAATTAGCCAACATATTTTTGCTGGAGAAGATCTTACCTTATGAAGGACTTGCTTGCTCCACACCATGGTCATGGCGGGAGAGGAGGCTGATATCTCATGGCTTTGGCCTTCCCATTGCCTTGGGTTCATCACTTCAATCAGGAACATATTTGATAACCTTTTGTCATGCTCAGACCAAGGTGTTAGTAACCAAACATAAAACTGAAACAGAAGGGAGATTGGTTGATAATGTGTACAAGAACCACCAAGTACACTGGTCTAGATCAGAGAGGGAAGATACTTATGTCTTGTCGAGACATGGACAAAGACCTGACAAGGTCATTGTAAAATTAACGACAAATCAGCCTCATAACAAGGCATTATCAACCATTCTTCATTCACAAGTCAGCTTTATGACAAATCCCAAAAATCCCAGACTTCAAAGTCAATGAAGTCTCTGGGTGGGGGGGTGGGAACAATTAGAGACTCGATTACCACTGTTCATAGCAGGAAACCATTGCTCAGCATGCTAAAAAGTGCCATTCATGACATGCCATGGCATTCAGTTTGTATTTTTTGGTCAGCTTACATACCAAGGCATAACCAACCATCCTAATTTATTGTTGGCCCAAAAACTGTATAGTTTTGGGTTCTTTGTATCACTGGACTACAAAGTGACTGAGCAGTAAGTATCCATGTCCCAATCAAGATCCATGATCACTGTTCATGGCTGGAAATGTCTGTTGTCATAAAGAAGCCATTTGATCATAGAAGGCTTAAAATCAAAATATGAGCATTTCTTTACATAAAGAACATCACCCAGCAGGGTTACGGACTGATATTTGGCAGCTTATACAACAGGGTATAATCAGCTGCCCTATTTTGCACATCAAGTCAGTTATTGACACCATGTTTTTTGCCCCATGATCTGTTTTAGATCTGGGGCTGGTGTGTAATTTCAATGACAGGGTAGAGTAATATTCCCACCTCTTATTCCATGCCCCAAGACCAAGTTCTATGTCCGGGTAGGGAAATCATTACCATAACAGGTGTAATCAGATTTACATGCCATGCAATCATCCATAGGAACACCAAAGAATCTGAATTGCTCATCCCATCAGGACTGCAGGTTACTTTGGTATATTTATCCTAAGCAACTGATACAATGGCTGAATCATTCTCTTCACATCTGCCACTGTCTTACCATTTTTAACCCAAGGCAATGGGAAGGCCAAAGCCATGAGATATCAGCCTCCTCTCCCGCCATGACCATGGTGTGGAGCACGCAAGTCCTTCATAAGGTAAGATCTTCTCCAGCAAAAATATGTTGGCTAATTGGTCATGGAGAGTAAGGCATCCTTGAAGGTACCTGAAGAAAGCATAGAACATCTATAGGGCTTCTGAATGCTGAAATTTGAGCTAGGCCTTGGTAAGACAGCTTGCTGGAGTAGACGTGTACACCTTATACATGATCCGGTCACATGCACATTACTCTTGTTTGCCGGTCCCCTGTAGCCGATGCCTTATGTCAGAAGATACCTCATGATAAGAATGAGTTCCATTTCTTTGGCTCAAATGTTTCCATGTTTCTCCTGGTTATGGCTTTGCTCTTTATAGCACCATAAAAAAAATACCCAATTATGATGTGCTGCTGGTAGATGTTTTGTCTGAATATAACCAGGCGGTAAACCCCTGCCAGACTTCATCACCTAAGTCCCAATACCTGCCCCTTTGGTTTTGTACACCCAAAACAAGGGGTGGGTAAACACTAAAAGTCTGATATAAGATTTCCCGATTGTTACTTTATGACAATCATTAGGGCGACTATCTCTTGTTCCCTATGGCATACTGATGTGACAATGGAGCAACGATATGACAAGCTGATGGCTTTAAAGAGATCTGGTAACATGCTACAATGTAGGCAGACCTGTTTTCATGACCAGACAGTGTTCTTGAATGTACAAGCATTGGAAACTTAGCCTCTTTTAGAAGCTGGTTACTTTAGGACACTTGATACCATGCCAAACTGATATGGATGGATCTTTCGTGGCCAAATCCGGTCCTTGGTTATATGCCCTCGAATGTTTACCTATTTTCCAAAACGGTAAGACATTGGTAGATGTGAAGAGAATGATTCGGGCATTGTATTCAAGTTGCTTTAGGATAAATAGTACCAAAGTAACCTGCAGGCCCGATGGGATGAGCAATTCAGATTCTTTGTGTTTCCTATGGATGATTGCATGGCATGTAAATCTGATTACAGCCTGTATGGTAATGATTTCCCTACCCCAGACATAGAACTTGGTCTTGGGGCATGGAATAAGAGGGTGGGAATATTACTCTACCCTACCATTGAAATTACACACCAGCCCCAGATCTAAAACAGATCATGGGGCAAAAAACATGGTGTCAATAAGTGACTTGATGTGCGAAATAGGGCAGCTGATTACACCCCGTTGTATAAGCTGCCAAATATTCAGTCCGTAACCCTGCTTTGGTGATGTTCTCTATGTAAAGAAATGCTCTTATTTTGTTCTTACGCCTTCTACGATCATAAATGGCTTCTTTAAGACCAACAGACATTTCCAGCCATGAACAGTGATCAATGGATCTTTATTTGGACATGGATACTTACTGCTCAGTCACTTTGGTATGTCCAATGATACAAAGAACCCAAAACTATACTAGTTCTTGGGCCAACAATAAATTAGGATGGTTGGTTATGCCTTGGTATGTAAGCTGACCAAAAAAATACAGACCGAATGACATGGCATGTCATGAATGGCACTTTTTAGCATGCTGAACAACGGTTTCCTGCTATGAACAGTGGTAATTGAGTCTCTCATTTTTCCCACCCAGAGACTTCATTGACTTTGAAGTCTGGGATTTGTCATAAAGCTGACTTGTGAATGAAGAATGGTTGATAATGAGGCTGATTCGTCGTTAATTTTACAATGACCTTGTCAGGTCTTTGTCCATGTCTCGACGAGACATAAGTATCTTCCCTCTCTGATTTAGACCAGTGTACTTGGTGGTTCTTGTACACATTATCAACCAATCTCCCTTCTGTTTTCAGTTTTATGTTTGATTTACTAACACCTTGGTCTGAGCATGACAAAAGGTTATCAATATATGTTCCTGATCGAAGTGATGAACCCAAGGCAATGGGAAGGCCAAAGCCATGAGATATCAGCCTCCTCTCCCGCCATGACCATGGTGTGGAGCAAGCAAGTCCTTCATAAGGTAAGATCTTCTCCAGCAGCAAAAAATATGTTGGCTAATTGGTCATGGAGAGTAAGGCATCCTTGAAGGTACCTGAGATAAGCATAGAACATCTATAGGGCTTCTGAATGCTGAAATTTTGAGCTAGGCCTTGGTAAGACAGCTTGCTGGAGTGGAGTAGACGTGTACACCTTATACATGATCCGGTCAATGCACATTACTCTTGTTTGCCGGTCCCCTGTAGCCGATGCCTTATGTCAGATTTAGATACCTCATGATAAGAATGAGTTCCATTTCTTTGGCTCAAATGTTTCCATGTTTCTCCTGGTTATGGCTTTGCTCTTTATAGCACCATAAAAAAAATACCCAATTATGATGTGCTGCTGGTAGATGTTTTGTCTGAATATAACCAGGCGGTAAACCCCTGCCAGACTTCATCACCTAAGTCCCAATACCTGCCCCCTTTGGTTTTGTACACCCAAAACAAGGGGTGGGTAAACACTAAAAGTCTGATATAAGATTTCCCGATTGTTACTTTATGACAATCATTAGGGCGACTATCTCTTGTTCCCTATGGCATACTGATGTGACAATGGAGCAACGATATGACAAGCTGATGGCTTTAAAGAGATCTGGTAACATGCTACAATGTAGGGCAGACCTGTTTTCATGACCAGACAGTGTTCTTGAATGTACAAGCATTGGAAACTTAGCCTCTTTTAGAAGCTGGTTACTTTAGGACACTTGATACCATGCCAAACTGATATGGATGGATCTTTCGTGGCCAAATCCGGTCCTTGGTTATATGCCCTCGAATGTTTACCTATTTTCCAAAACGGTAAGACATTGGTAGATGTGAAGAGAATGATTCGGGCATTGTATTCAAGTTGCTTTAGGATAAATAGTACCAAAGTAACCTGCAGGCCCGATGGGATGAGCAATTCAGATTCTTTGTGTTTCCTATGGATGATTGCATGGCATGTAAATCTGATTACAGCCTGTTATGGTAATGATTTCCCTACCCCAGACATAGAACTTGGTCTTGGGGCATGGAATAAGAGGTGGGAATATTACTCTACCCTACCATTGAAATTACACACCAGCCCCAGATCTAAAACAGATCATGGGGCAAAAAACATGGTGTCAATAAGTGACTTGATGTGCGAAATAGGGCAGCTGATTACACCCCGTTGTATAAGCTGCCAAATATTCAGTCCGTAACCCTGCTTTGGTGATGTTCTCTATGTAAAGAAATGCTCTTATTTTGTTCTTACGCCTTCTACGATATCATAAATGGCTTCTTTAAGACCAACAGACATTTCCAGCCATGAACAGTGATCAATGGATCTTTATTTGGACATGGATACTTACTGCTCAGTCACTTTGGTATGTCCAATGATACAAAGAACCCAAAACTATACTAGTTCTTGGGCCAACAATAAATTAGGATGGTTGGTTATGCCTTGGTATGTAAGCTGACCAAAAAATACAGACCGAATGACATGGCATGTCATGAATGGCACTTTTTAGCATGCTGAACAACGGTTTCCTGCTATGAACAGTGGTAATTGAGTCTCTAATTTTTCCCACCCAGAGACTTCATTGACTTTGAAGTCTGGGATTTGTCATAAAGCTGACTTGTGAATGAAGAATGGTTGATAATGAGGCTGATTCGTCGTTAATTTTACAATGACCTTGTCAGGTCTTTGTCCATGTCTCGACGAGACATAAGTATCTTCCCTCTCTGATTTAGACCAGTGTACTTGGTGGTTCTTGTACACATTATCAACCAATCTCCCTTCTGTTTTCAGTTTTATGTTTGATTTACTAACACCTTGGTCTGAGCATGACAAAAGGTTATCAATATATGTTCCTGATCGAAGTGATGAACCCAAGGCAATGGGAAGGCCAAAGCCATGAGATATCAGCCTCCTCTCCCGCCATGACCATGGTGTGGAGCAAGCAAGTCCTTCATAAGGTAAGATCTTCTCCAGCAAAAATATGTTGGCTAATTGGTCATGGAGAGTAAGGCATCCTTGAAGGTACCTGAGATAAGCATAGAACATCTATAGGGCTTCTGAATGCTGAAATTTTGAGCTAGGCCTTGGTAAGACAGCTTGCTGGAGTAGAGACGTGTACACCTTATACATGATCCGGTCAATGCACATTACTCTTGTTTGCCGGTCCCCTGTAGCCGATGCCTTATGTCAGATTTAGATACCTCATGATAAGAATGAGTTCCATTTCTTTGGCTCAAATGTTTCCATGTTTCTCCTGGTTATGGCTTTGCTCTTTATAGCACCATAAAAAAAATACCCAATTATGATGTGCTGCTGGTAGATGTTTTGTCTGAATATAACCAGGCGGTAAACCCCTGCCAGACTTCATCACCTAAGTCCCAATACCTGCCCCCTTTGGTTTTGTACACCCAAAACAAGGGGTGGGTAAACACTAAAAGTCTGATATAAGATTTCCCGATTGTTACTTTATGACAATCATTAGGGCGACTATCTCTTGTTCCCTATGGCATACTGATGTGACAATGGAGCAACGATATGACAAGCTGATGGCTTTAAAGAGATCTGGTAACATGCTACAATGTAGGGCAGACCTGTTTTCATGACCAGACAGTGTTCTTGAATGTACAAGCATTGGAAACTTAGCCTCTTTTAGAAGCTGGTTACTTTAGGACACTTGATACCATGCCAAACTGATATGGATGGATCTTTCGTGGCCAAATCCGGTCCTTGGTTTATATGCCCTCGAATGTTTACCTATTTTCCAAAACGGTAAGACATTGGTAGATGTGAAGAGAATGATTCGGGCATTGTATTCAAGTTGCTTTTAGGATAAATAGTACCAAAGTAACCTGCAGGCCCGATGGGATGAGCAATTCAGATTCTTTGTGTTTCCTATGGATGATTGCATGGCATGTAAATCTGATTACAGCCTGTTATGGTAATGATTTCCCTACCCCAGACATAGAACTTGGTCTTGGGGCATGGAATAAGAGGTGGGAATATTACTCTACCCTACCATTGAAATTACACACCAGCCCCAGATCTAAAACAGATCATGGGGCAAAAAACATGGTGTCAATAAGTGACTTGATGTGCGAAATAGGGCGCAGCTGATTACACCCCGTTGTATAAGCTGCCAAATATCAGTCCGTAACCCTGCTTTGGTGATGTTCTCTATGTAAAGAAATGCTCTTATTTTGTTCTTACGCCTTCTACGATCATAAATGGCTTCTTTAAGACCAACAGACATTTCCAGCCATGAACAGTGATCAATGGATCTTTATTTGGACATGGATACTTACTGCTCAGTCACTTTGGTATGTCCAATGATACAAAGAACCCAAAACTATACTAGTTCTTGGGCCAACAATAAATTAGGATGGTTGGTTATGCCTTGGTATGTAAGCTGACCAAAAAATACAGACCGAATGACATGGCATGTCATGAATGGCACTTTTTAGCATGCTGAACAACGGTTTCCTGCTATGAACAGTGGTAATTGAGTCTCTAATTTTCCCACCCAGAGCTTCATTGACTTTGAAGTCTGGGATTTGTCATAAAGCTGACTTGTGAATGAAGAATGGTTGATAATGAGGCTGATTTCGTCGTTAATTTTACAATGACCTTGTCAGGTCTTTGTCCATGTCTCGACGAGACATAAGTATCTTCCCTCTCTGATTTAGACCAGTGTACTTGGTGGTTCTTGTACACATTATCAACCAATCTCCCTTCTGTTTTCAGTTTTATGTTTGATTTACTAACACCTTGGTCTGAGCATGACAAAAGGTTATCAATATATGTTCCTGATCGAAGTGATGAACCCAAGGCAATGGGAAGGCCAAAGCCATGAGATATCAGCCTCCTCTCCGCCATGACCATGGTGTGGAGCAAGCAAGTCCTTCATAGGTGGTAAGATCTTCTCCAGCAAAAATATGTTGGCTAATTGGTCATGGAGAGTAAGGCATCCTTGAAGGTACCTGAGATAAGCATAGAACATCTATAGGGCTTTCTGAATGCTGAAATTTTGAGCTAGGCCTTGGTAAGACAGCTTGCTGGAGTAGACGTGTACACCTTATACATGATCCGGTCAATGCACATTACTCTTGTTTGCCGGTCCCCTGTAGCCGATGCCTTATGTCAGATTTAGATACCTCATGATAAGAAATGAGTTCCATTTCTTTGGCTCAAATGTTTCCATGTTTCTCCTGGTTATGGCTTTGCTCTTTAAGCACACATAAAAAAATACCCAATTATGATGTGCTGCTGGTAGATGTTTGTCTGAATATAAACCAGGCGGTAAACCCCTGCCAGACTTCATCACCTAAGTCCCAATACCTGCCCCTTTGGTTTTGTACACCCAAAACAAGGGGTGGGTAAACACTAAAAGTCTGATATAAGATTTCCCGATTGTTACTTTATGACAATCATTAGGGCGACTATCTCTTGTTCCCTATGGCATACTGATGTGACAATGGAGCAACGATATGACAGCTGATGGCTTTAAAGAGATCTGGTAACATGCTACAATGTAGGGCAGACCTGTTTTCATGACCAGACAGTGTTCTTGAATGTACAAGCATTGGAAACTTAGCCTCTTTTAGAAGCTGGTTACTTTAGGACACTTGATACCATGCCAAACTGATATGGATGGATCTTTCGTGGCCAAATCCGGTCCTTTGGTTATATGCCCTCGAATGTTTACCTATTTTCCAAAACGGTAAGACATTGGTAGATGTGAAGAGAATGATTCGGGCATTGTATTCAAGTTGCTTTAGGATAAATAGTACCAAAGTAACCTGCAGGCCCGATGGGATGAGCAATTCAGATTCTTTGTGTTCCTATGGATGATTGCATGGCATGTAAATCTGATTACAGCCTGTTATGGTAATGATTCCCTACCCCAGACATAGAACTTGGTCTTGGGGCATGGAATAAGAGGTGGGAATATTACTCTACCCTACCATTTGAAAATTACACACCAGCCCCCAGATCTAAAACAGATCATGGGGCAAAAAACATGGTGCAATAAGTGACTTGATGTGCGAAAATAGGGCAGCTGATTACACCCCGTGTATAAAGCTGCCAAATATTCAGTCCGTAACCCTGCGGTGATGTTCTCTATGTAAAAGAAATGCTCTTATTTTGTTCTTACGCCTTCTACGATCATAAATGGCTTCTTTAAGACCAACAGACATTTCCAGCCATGAAACAGTGATCAATGGATCTTTATTTGGACATGGATACTTACTGCTCAGTCACTTTGGTATGTCCAATGATACAAAGAACCCAAAACTATACTAGTTCTTGGCCAACAATAAATTAGGATGGTTGGTTATGCCTTGGTATGTAAGCTGACCAAAAAATACAGACCGAATGACATGGCATGTCATGAATGGCACTTTTTAGGCATGCTGAACAACGGTTTCCTGCTATGAACAGTGGAATTGAGTCTCTAATTTTTCCCACCAGAGGACTTCATTGACTTTGAAGTCTGGGATTTGTCATAAAGCTGACTTGTGAATGAAGAATGGTTGATAATGAGCTGATTCGTCGTTAATTTTACAATGACCTTGTCAGGTCTTTGTCCATGTCTCGACGAGACATAAGTATCTTCCCTCTCTGATTTAGACAGTGACTTGGTGGTTCTTGTACACATTATCAACAATCTCCCTTCTGTTCAGTTTTTTATGTTGATTTACTAACACCTTGGTCTGAGCATGAAAAAGGTTATCAATATATGTTCCATGATCGAAGTGATGAACCCCAAGGCAATGGGAAGGGCCAAAGCATGAGATATAGCCTCCTCTCCCGCCATGACCATGGTGTGGAGGCACGCAAGTCCTTCATAAGGAAGATCTTCTCCAGCAAAAATATGTTGGCTAATTTGGTCATGGAGGAGTAAGGCATCCTCGAAGGTACCTGAGATAAGCATAGAACATCTATAGGGCTCTGATGATGAATGAAATTTGAGCTAGGCCTTGGTAAGACAGCTTGCTGGAGTAGACGTGTACACCTTAGACATGATCGGTCAATGCACATTACTCTTGTTGCCGGTCCCCTGTGCCGATGCCTTATGTCAGATTTAGATACCTCATGATAAGAATGAGTTCCATTTCTTTGGCTCAAAATGTTTCATGTTTCTCCTGGTCATGGCTTTGCTCTTTATAGACACCAATAAAAAATACCCAATTTATGATGTGATGCTGGTTAGATGTTTTGTTGAATATAACCAGGGAGGTAAAAACCCCTGCCGACTTCATCACCTAAGTCCCAATACCTGCCCCCTTTGGTTTTGTACACCAAAACAAGGGGTGGGTAAACACTAAAAGTCTGATATAAGATTCCCGATGTGTTACTTTATGACAATCATTTAGGGCGACTATCTCTTGTTCCATATGGCATACTGATGTGACAATGGAGCAACGATATGACAAGCTGATGGCTTTAAAGAGATCTGGTAACATGCTACAATGTAGGGCAGACCTGTTTTCATGACCAGACAGTGTTCTTGAATGTACAAGCACTGGAAACTTAGCCTCTTTTAGAAGCTGGTTACTTTAGGACACTTGATACCATGCCAAACTGATATGGATGGATCTTTCGTGGCCAAATCCGGTCCTTGGTTATATGCCCTCGAATGTTTACCTATTTTCCAAAACGGTAAGACATTGGTAGATGTGAAGAGAATGATTCGGGCATTGTATTCAAGTTGCTTTAGGATAAATAGTACCAAAGTAACCTGCAGGCCCGATGGGATGAGCAATTCAGATTCTTTGTGTTTCCTATGGATGATTGCATGGCATGTAAATCTGATTACAGCCTGTCATGGTAATGATTTCCCTACCCCAGACATAGAACTTGGTCTTGGGGCATGGAATAGAGGTGGGAATATTACTCTACCCTACCATTGAAATTACACACCAGCCCCAGATCTAAAACAGATCATGGGGCAAAAACATGGTGTCAATAAGTGACTTGATGTGCGAAATAGGGCAGCTGATTACACCCCGTTGTATAAGCTGCCAAATATTCAGTCCGTAACCCTGCTTTGGTGATGTTCTCTATGTAAAGAAATGCTCTTATTTTGTTCTTACGCCTTCTACGATCATAAATGGCTTCTTTAAGACCAACAGACATTTCCAGCCATGAACAGTGATCAATGGATCTTTATTTGGACATGGATACTTACTGCTCAGTCACTTTGGTATGTCCAATGATACAAAGAACCCAAAACTATACTAGTTCTTGGGCCAACAATAAATTAGGATGGTTGGTTATGCCTTGGTATGTAAGCTGACCAAAAATACAGACCGAATGACATGGCATGTCATGAATGGCACTTTTTAGCATGCTGAACAACGGTTTCCTGCTATGAACAGTGGTAATTGAGTCTCTAATTTTTCCCACCCAGAGACTTCATTGACTTTGAAGTCTGGGATTTGTCATAAAGCTGACTTGTGAATGAAGAATGGTTGATAATGAGGCTGATTCGTCGTTAATTTTACAATGACCTTGTCAGGTCTTTGTCCATGTCTCGACGAGACATAAGTATCTTCCCTCTCTGATTTAGACCAGTGTACTTGGTGGTTCTTGTACACATTATCAACCAATCTCCCTTCTGTTTTCAGTTTTATGTTTGATTTACTAACACCTTGGTCTGAGCATGACAAAAGGTTATCAATATATGTTCCTGATCGAAGTGATGAACCCAAGGCAATGGGAAGGCCAAAGCCATGAGATATCAGCCTCCTCTCCCGCCATGACCATGGTGTGGAGCACGCAAGTCCTTCATAAGGTAAGATCTTCTCCAGCAAAAATATGTTGGCTAATTGGTCATGGAGAGTAAGGCATCCTCGAAGGTACCTGAGATAAGCATAGAACATCTATAGGGCTTCTGAATGCTGAAATTTTGAGCTAGGCCTTGGTAAGACAGCTTGCTGGAGTAGACGTGTACACCTCATACATGATCCGGTCAATGCACATTACTCTTGTTTGCCGGTCCCCTGTAGCCGATGCCTTATGTCAGATTTAGATACCTCATGATAAGAATGAGTTCCATTTCTTTGGCTCAAATGTTTCCATGTTTCTCCTGGTTATGGCTTTGCTCTTTATAGCACCATAAAAAAAATACCCAATTATGATGTGCTGCTGGTAGATGTTTTGTCTGAATATAACCAGGCGGTAAACCCCTGCCAGACTTCATCACCTAAGTCCCAATACCTGCCCCCTTTGGTTTTGTACACCCAAAACAAGGGGTGGGTAAACACTAAAAGTCTGATATAAGATTTCCCGATTGTTACTTTATGACAATCATTAGGGCGACTATCTCTTGTTCCCTATGGCATACTGATGTGACAATGGAGCAACGATATGACAAGCTGATGGCTTTAAAGAGATCTGGTAACATGCTACAATGTAGGGCAGACCTGTTTTCATGACCAGACAGTGTTCTTGAATGTACAAGCATTGGAAACTTAGCCTCTTTTAGAAGCTGGTTACTTTAGGACACTTGATACCATGCCAAACTGATATGGATGGATCTTTCGTGGCCAAATCCGGTCCTTGGTTATATGCCCTCGAATGTTTACCTATTTTCCAAAACGGTAAGACATTGGTAGATGTGAAGAGAATGATTCGGGCATTGTATTCAAGTTGCTTTAGGATAAATAGTACCAAAGTAACCTGCAGGCCCGATGGGATGAGCAATTCAGATTCTTTGTGTTTCCTATGGATGATTGCATGGCATGTAAATCTGATTACAGCCTGTCATGGTAATGATTTCCCTACCCCAGACATAGAACTTGGTCTTGGGGCATGGAATAAGAGGTGGGAATATTACTCTACCCTACCATTGAAATTACACACCAGCCCCAGATCTAAAACAGATCATGGGGCAAAAAACATGGTGTCAATAAGTGACTTGATGTGCGAAATAGGGCAGCTGATTACACCCCGTTGTATAAGCTGCCAAATATTCAGTCCGTAACCCTGCTTTGGTGATGTTCTCTATGTAAAGAAATGCTCTTATTTTGTTCTTACGCCTTCTACGATCATAAATGGCTTCTTTAAGACCAACAGACATTTCCAGCCATGAACAGTGATCAATGGATCTTTATTTGGACATGGATACTTACTGCTCAGTCACTTTGGTATGTCCAATGATACAAAGAACCCAAAACTATACTAGTTCTTGGGCCAACAATAAATTAGGATGGTTGGTTATGCCTTGGTATGTAAGCTGACCAAAAAATACAGACCGAATGACATGGCATGTCATGAATGGCACTTTTTAGCATGCTGAACAACGGTTTCCTGCTATGAACAGTGGTAATTGAGTCTCTAATTTTTCCCACCCAGAGACTTCATTGACTTTGAAGTCTGGGATTTGTCATAAAGCTGACTTGTGAATGAAGAATGGTTGATAATGAGGCTGATTCGTCGTTAATTTTACAATGACCTTGTCAGGTCTTTGTCCATGTCTCGACGAGACATAAGTATCTTCCCTCTCTGATTTAGACCAGTGTACTTGGTGGTTCTTGTACACATTATCAACCAATCTCCCTTCTGTTTTCAGTTTTATGTTTGATTTACTAACACCTTGGTCTGAGCATGACAAAAGGTTATCAATATATGTTCCTGATCGAAGTGATGAACCCAAGGCAATGGGAAGGCCAAAGCCATGAGATATCAGCCTCCTCTCCCGCCATGACCATGGTGTGGAGCAAGCAAGTCCTTCATAAGGTAAGATCTTCTCCAGCAAAAATATGTTGGCTAATTGGTCATGGAGAGTAAGGCGTCCTCGAAGGTACCTGAGATAAGCATAGAACATCTATAGGGCTTCTGAATGCTGAAATTTTGAGCTAGGCCTTGGTAAGACAGCTTGCTGGAGTAGACGTGTACACCTCATACATGATCCGGTCAATGCACATTACTCTTGTTTGCCGGTCCCCTGTAGCCGATGCCTTATGTCAGATTTAGATACCTCATGATAAGAATGAGTTCCATTTCTTTGGCTCAAATGTTTCCATGTTTCTCCTGGTTATGGCTTTGCTCTTTATAGCACCATAAAAAAAATACCCAATTATGATGTGCTGCTGGTAGATGTTTTGTCTGAATATAACCAGGCGGTAAACCCCTGCCAGACTTCATCACCTAAGTCCCAATACCTGCCCCCTTTGGTTTTGTACACCCAAAACAAGGGGTGGGTAAACACTAAAAGTCTGATATAAGATTTCCCGATTGTTACTTTATGACAATCATTAGGGCGACTATCTCTTGTTCCCTATGGCATACTGATGTGACAATGGAGCAACGATATGACAAGCTGATGGCTTTAAAGAGATCTGGTAACATGCTACAATGTAGGGCAGACCTGTTTTCATGACCAGACAGTGTTCTTGAATGTACAAGCACTGGAAACTTAGCCTCTTTTAGAAGCTGGTTACTTTAGGACACTTGATACCATGCCAAACTGATATGGATGGATCTTTCGTGGCCAAATCCGGTCCTTGGTTATATGCCCTCGAATGTTTACCTATTTTCCAAAACGGTAAGACATTGGTAGATGTGAAGAGAATGATTCGGGCATTGTATTCAAGTTGCTTTAGGATAAATAGTACCAAAGTAACCTGCAGGCCCGATGGGATGAGCAATTCAGATTCTTTGTGTTTCCTATGGATGATTGCATGGCATGTAAATCTGATTACAGCCTGTTATGGTAATGATTTCCCTACCCCAGACATAGAACTTGGTCTTGGGGCATGGAATAAGAGGTGGGAATATTACTCTACCCTACCATTGAAATTACACACCAGCCCCAGATCTAAAACAGATCATGGGGCAAAAAACATGGTGTCAATAAGTGACTTGATGTGCGAAATAGGGCAGCTGATTACACCCCGTTGTATAAGCTGCCAAATATTCAGTCCGTAACCCTGCTTTGGTGATGTTCTCTATGTAAAGAAATGCTCTTATTTTGTTCTTACGCCTTCTACGATCATAAATGGCTTCTTTAAGACCAACAGACATTTCCAGCCATGAACAGTGATCAATGGATCTTTATTTGGACATGGATACTTACTGCTCAGTCACTTTGGTATGTCCAATGATACAAAGAACCCAAAACTATACTAGTTCTTGGGCCAACAATAAATTAGGATGGTTGGTTATGCCTTGGTATGTAAGCTGACCAAAAAATACAGACCGAATGACATGGCATGTCATGAATGGCACTTTTTAGCATGCTGAACAACGGTTTCCTGCTATGAACAGTGGTAATTGAGTCTCTAATTTTTCCCACCCAGAGACTTCATTGACTTTGAAGTCTGGGATTTGTCATAAAGCTGACTTGTGAATGAAGAATGGTTGATAATGAGGCTGATTCGTCGTTAATTTTACAATGACCTTGTCAGGTCTTTGTCCATGTCTCGACGAGACATAAGTATCTTCCCTCTCTGATTTAGACCAGTGTACTTGGTGGTTCTTGTACACATTATCAACCAATCTCCCTTCTGTTTTCAGTTTTATGTTTGATTTACTAACACCTTGGTCTGAGCATGACAAAAGGTTATCAATATATGTTCCTGATCGAAGTGATGAACCCAAGGCAATGGGAAGGCCAAAGCCATGAGATATCAGCCTCCTCTCCCGCCATGACCATGGTGTGGAGCAAGCAAGTCCTTCATAAGGTAAGATCTTCTCCAGCAAAAATATGTTGGCTAATTGGTCATGGAGAGTAAGGCGTCCTTGAAGGTACCTGAGATAAGCATAGAACATCTATAGGGCTTCTGAATGCTGAAATTTTGAGCTAGGCCTTGGTAAGACAGCTTGCTGGAGTAGACGTGTACACCTCATACATGATCCGGTCAATGCACATTACTCTTGTTTGCCGGTCCCCTGTAGCCGATGCCTTATGTCAGATTTAGATACCTCATGATAAGAATGAGTTCCATTTCTTTGGCTCAAATGTTTCCATGTTTCTCCTGGTTATGGCTTTGCTCTTTATAGCACCATAAAAAAAATACCCAATTATGATGTGCTGCTGGTAGATGTTTTGTCTGAATATAACCAGGCGGTAAACCCCTGCCAGACTTCATCACCTAAGTCCCAATACCTGCCCCCTTTGGTTTTGTACACCCAAAACAAGGGGTGGGTAAACACTAAAAGTCTGATATAAGATTTCCCGATTGTTACTTTATGACAATCATTAGGGCGACTATCTCTTGTTCCCTATGGCATACTGATGTGACAATGGAGCAACGATATGACAAGCTGATGGCTTTAAAGAGATCTGGTAACATGCTACAATGTAGGGCAGACCTGTTTTCATGACCAGACAGTGTTCTTGAATGTACAAGCATTGGAAACTTAGCCTCTTTTAGAAGCTGGTTACTTTAGGACACTTGATACCATGCCAAACTGATATGGATGGATCTTTCGTGGCCAAATCCGGTCCTTGGTTATATGCCCTCGAATGTTTACCTATTTTCCAAAACGGTAAGACATTGGTAGATGTGAAGAGAATGATTCGGGCATTGTATTCAAGTTGCTTTAGGATAAATAGTACCAAAGTAACCTGCAGGCCCGATGGGATGAGCAATTCAGATTCTTTGTGTTTCCTATGGATGATTGCATGGCATGTAAATCTGATTACAGCCTGTCATGGTAATGATTTCCCTACCCCAGACATAGAACTTGGTCTTGGGGCATGGAATAAGAGGTGGGAATATTACTCTACCCTACCATTGAAATTACACACCAGCCCCAGATCTAAAACAGATCATGGGGCAAAAAACATGGTGTCAATAAGTGACTTGATGTGCGAAATAGGGCAGCTGATTACACCCCGTTGTATAAGCTGCCAAATATTCAGTCCGTAACCCTGCTTTGGTGATGTTCTCTATGTAAAGAAATGCTCTTATTTTGTTCTTACGCCTTCTACGATCATAAATGGCTTCTTTAAGACCAACAGACATTTCCAGCCATGAACAGTGATCAATGGATCTTTATTTGGACATGGATACTTACTGCTCAGTCACTTTGGTATGTCCAATGATACAAAGAACCCAAAACTATACTAGTTCTTGGGCCAACAATAAATTAGGATGGTTGGTTATGCCTTGGTATGTAAGCTGACCAAAAAATACAGACCGAATGACATGGCATGTCATGAATGGCACTTTTTAGCATGCTGAACAACGGTTTCCTGCTATGAACAGTGGTAATTGAGTCTCTAATTTTTCCCACCCAGAGACTTCATTGACTTTGAAGTCTGGGATTTGTCATAAAGCTGACTTGTGAATGAAGAATGGTTGATAATGAGGCTGATTCGTCGTTAATTTTACAATGACCTTGTCAGGTCTTTGTCCATGTCTCGACGAGACATAAGTATCTTCCCTCTCTGATTTAGACCAGTGTACTTGGTGGTTCTTGTACACATTATCAACCAATCTCCCTTCTGTTTTCAGTTTTATGTTTGATTTACTAACACCTTGGTCTGAGCATGACAAAAGGTTATCAATATATGTTCCTGATCGAAGTGATGAACCCAAGGCAATGGGAAGGCCAAAGCCATGAGATATCAGCCTCCTCTCCCGCCATGACCATGGTGTGGAGCAAGCAAGTCCTTCATAAGGTAAGATCTTCTCCAGCAAAAATATGTTGGCTAATTGGTCATGGAGAGTAAGGCATCCTCGAAGGTACCTGAGATAAGCATAGAACATCTATAGGGCTTCTGAATGCTGAAATTTTGAGCTAGGCCTTGGTAAGACAGCTTGCTGGAGTAGACGTGTACACCTCATACATGATCCGGTCAATGCACATTACTCTTGTTTGCCGGTCCCCTGTAGCCGATGCCTTATGTCAGATTTAGATACCTCATGATAAGAATGAGTTCCATTTCTTTGGCTCAAATGTTTCCATGTTTCTCCTGGTCATGGCTTTGCTCTTTATAGCACCATAAAAAAATACCCAATTATGATGTGCTGCTGGTAGATGTTTTGTCTGAATATAACCAGGCGGTAAACCCCTGCCAGACTTCATCACCTAAGTCCCAATACCTGCCCCCTTTGGTTTTGTACACCCAAAACAAGGGGTGGGTAAACACTAAAAGTCTGATATAAGATTTCCCGATTGTTACTTTATGACAATCATTAGGGCGACTATCTCTTGTTCCCTATGGCATACTGATGTGACAATGGAGCAACGATATGACAAGCTGATGGCTTTAAAGAGATCTGGTAACATGCTACAATGTAGGGCAGACCTGTTTTCATGACCAGACAGTGTTCTTGAATGTACAAGCACTGGAAACTTAGCCTCTTTTAGAAGCTGGTTACTTTAGGACACTTGATACCATGCCAAACTGATATGGATGGATCTTTCGTGGCCAAATCCGGTCCTTGGTTATATGCCCTCGAATGTTTACCTATTTTCCAAAACGGTAAGACATTGGTAGATGTGAAGAGAATGATTCGGGCATTGTATTCAAGTTGCTTTAGGATAAATAGTACCAAAGTAACCTGCAGGCCCGATGGGATGAGCAATTCAGATTCTTTGTGTTTCCTATGGATGATTGCATGGCATGTAAATCTGATTACAGCCTGTCATGGTAATGATTTCCCTACCCCAGACATAGAACTTGGTCTTGGGGCATGGAATAAGAGGTGGGAATATTACTCTACCCTGCTGTTAGAGGACTGTAGGGGACTTAGACACTTATACGGGATCTGTAGGGTACCCTTAATTTTTGCACAGACTGAGATAAACAGGAACCTTAGGGGTGACAGCAGCGCACTGTAGAGGGGGGTTACATAGCCCACACAGCCGACACAGCAGTCACAGCCCACACAGCCAACACAGCCCGTCATAGTCGTCACAACCCACACAGCCAACACAGCCCGTCACAGTCGTCACAGCCCACACAGCCGACACAGCCGTCACAGCCCACACAGCCAACACAGCCCGTCACAGTCGTCACAGCCCACACAGCCGACACAGCCCACACAGCCAACACAGCCCGTCACAGTCGTCACAGCCCACACAGCCCACACAGCCCGTCACAGTCGTCACAGCAGACACAGCCCACACAGCCAGTCACAGCCCGACACAGCCAAACACAGCCAGTCACCGCTTGACACAGCTGTCACGATAATAGGGAACGAAGAGTAGGACAGGGAACAACTGTGGGGAACAACACCAGTGAAGGGAACGTGTTAGTTCACATACGACGGTTAGAGAGGGAAACGGTTAGAACCGCGGATAGGAGGATAAAGGGAAGAACGGGGAATAGGAAGGGGATCATTATTCGGGGAGGACTTCGGAGACAGGCGGGAGCGGAGATCGGAGAGCACGATGAAGGAGGAAAGAGGATTAGTAGATGCTTGTCATATGCAAAGCTAGAGTGATATTGTAGAGCAGATTAGAGACATAATGGCTTCGGCCTGATACCTGATAAATCATAATCTGATACTTATACGATACAATCACACTGTGTAGAGAGATCTGAGTGAAGATGTGGATTGAATGGAGGAGTTAAGGAAACCGATAAATTGATGAAGCAAACTGATACTTAATTATCAATGGTAAGGTAGCTAAGATGAATGCGGAAAAGGAAACAAATAGGAAACACCCCCATGATACACTAGCTGTAGGTCATGACTGATTGTTCTGCGCGGGCTGAGTACTTAGAGATTTCCAACTCTTCTATCTTGGAGTTTCCGCCTCGGATAGCGAAGGGATGGGTGAGTAAAAGCCGCGCGACATTTGGCGACCATACTGGGGACCTGGGACATGAACAACCAGATGTGACAGGCATCTGGTGGGATCATGGTGGTTGGACCATTAAAGAGTTTGAAGTGAATCAAATTCCCTGTGGAACGAAGGAAGAAAGATTGTCCAAACAATTCTTTCAAAGGTTCTTGGAATTGCCAGACGGATGTAAAGAAAATATTCTTAAACGAGTGCATGATGCTGATCCAGAATGGGGTCTGGAGAAAGGAGTGATAAAGATTTATCAGGTAGCCTGTAGAGGAAGAGCACGTTGGTTACCAACATTAGTTTATGTGATAGCGTTGCTATCCATTAAACGAGTAGAGTTTGAAGGTGGGAAGAAAGAAAGGTGAATGTTTATACTCATATGCATGAAGAGCTTGTACTGGTAAAGAATTGGATTCCAAAGGATATTTTGTGGATCAAACTCACACCAAGAACAGCTTTTCAGACTTGTTTGCCATATGGTTATATGGTAACGGAGACTTCAAGTATAGCCAAAGGTGCATTGAAGCTTGAAAGAAATCCAGGCATATACGAGAGATATTACAGAAGAGAGTTTTGGTTATTGCCACATTAAAAGAAATGAAAGACATGGGACATGAGTGATGAAAGAGAAGCTAGACGACAAAGATATTCATCAAAAAGAGAAAACTATCTGAAAGCTAATTATCCATATCTTTGGGAGAGAGGAATAGACATAGGGGAATCATCTGGACCTCTCACACCATCAAGATCAAAAAGTGCATCACCTATACCGGAAGAACTAGAGTTGGATGCCACTCCTTCTGTTTCTTTGCAAGAAAGATTAAGGGAATTGGTACAGGAAGAAGATCAATCACGAGGTGAAAGATCTGAGGTACATCCTTGGATAAAAGACTTGACAGAAATCTTTGATAAGAGTTGGCATGGAACACCAAAAGCAGGAACTCCAGTTTCTGAAGCAGAGGATGTGGCAGAGCCAACGGAGAGTTCAGACTCTCCAACACCATTACAGTTGAGTTACATGAGTGAAGAAGAAACCCAAGGGCAGAACTTGGAGGATGAAAACAGAGAGAAGAAATTGGAAGAGGAAGAATATGAAGAAGTAGACCCAACAGCTGAGGTTGAGACTACAACCAGGACATCCCAACCCGTTGGACCTGGATCAAGTGGAGCACTTGGATCACAGGCCAACGAAGGTGTCGGCTCAGGGGGATCAGGCGGGCTGCCTGGATCTGGCTCTGGGGGGACAGGGAGTGTGGGAAGTAGTGCAACTGAAGCTGGGAATACTGTGAATATCGTGGGGCCAGAAGCAGGGAGTGCTCAAGGGCCACCACTTGGTGGAAGATCCACCACAAAAACAACAGGTCCAGAAGGACCAGCACCAGCAAGGGTGCCAGCACCTGTCAGTGGGCAGAAGGTAGGGCCACAGATGGCGTTACAACCAACACGGGCAAAACCACCCTTTCCAATATATTCAGGAAAAGGGGATCCCGATGTACACATTAGCCAATTTGAGCACATGTGTATAGTGAACAATGAGAATGGCGATGATGCCAAGATGAGACTGTTTCCTTGTTCACTTATCAAGAAAGCAAGTGAATGGTATGCAAGATTCCCTGATAATCATTTCCTAACCTGGAATGGCTTGAATACAGCATTTCGAAATAGGTTCAGGACAAGTAAAACTGAGGATGAAGTGTATGGAAGTTTACAACAGCTGAAGCAGAAGAAGCATGAAACTGTTGAAGAGTATATGGAGAAGATGGAATTGATGATGAAAAAGCGGCTGCAGTACCAGCACCCGGTTTACAGAAGACTTGGTTTGTGAGTGGACTAAGACCAGAGTTGCAGAAGAAAGTGGATATGTTACCCCATAATACAGTGGAGGAGGCATTTGAAACTGCAAACAGAATTGAGCAATTGGGAATGCTCAGGAGAGAGAAAAAGGAAGATGAGGACTCTGAAGATGAGTCAGATGAAGAAGAAGAGCAAGAACTAAAAAGAAAGAGTAAGAGAAAGGAAAAGTTGAAGAGGGATAACTATGAGAAAAGATTGGAAGAAATCTTGAAGAAGTATGCCACAGAGGCTGCAACACATTGGAGGAAGGGTGTATGGTGTGCAAAGTGCCAGAATGAAGGCCATACCACTACAGAATGCCACATGAAGGAGAAACACTGTACTATCTGTAAAATGGATAACCATTCTACTGAGAATTGTTACTACAACAGAAGGACAGCTGCAAGAGAACCTAGGCAAGTGAGGGTGCATCAGGTGCAGCCCCAGCCAAGAAGAAGCAATGATCAGGACCACTATGGTAGGTCTGGTGGTTATAACAATGGCATGGAAGGGAGAGGTAATTCAAGAGGGAATTACCAAGGAAATTCCAGAGGCAACTATCAGGGTAATCCAAGGGGGAATTACCAGCCCGGGAATCAGGATTATAGAAATAATCCAAGACCAGACCAAGGGCGAGGACCCAATGGTGAAGAGCTATGTTACTATTGTAATCAGCCAGGACATCGCAAGGCAGCCTGTTCATTCTGGATAAGACACCAGAATGAGATGAGAGCTCCTGTGAATGAGGGCCCAGTGGTGGCAGCTCACATGGTTAGGCCATGTGTTGTACCAGAAGTAAGTACAATGATAGTAACAAGAAGTAAAGCCAAACTAATACCTCCAGTAGAAGAGGAAGAAGATGAGACTGGAAGTGGCAATGATATGCCTGAAGATGAAGAGACTTGGAAGGATGAGAAGGAACTGCACAAGGAAGTGGCAGATACTATAAGGGAAATGCAAAAGAGTACTGATATTCCTGTGGCAGATTCCTCTGATTCGGATGGAGAAAAAGAGGGGAGTGAGGAAGAAAGGAAAAAAGAAGATGCAGACATGCAAAGTAATGAAGAGACTTTGGCTGAAGTAATATGTCAGACCAAAGCAGAAATTACCATTGGACAGCTATTAGCTGTGGCACCTTATTGTAGGCACAGGCTGTATCAGGCAATCAATCGAATTGCCCAAGAGACAGGAAACACAGACCTGAACAGCAAGGTGACCAGTTATAATGTGAAGCCGGAAGGGCGAGAACCAGTCATGGACTTTGATGATTCTATGCCAGTAATCCAATTGAGAATTGGAAGCACAGAACTAACTGATGTACTGATAGATGGTGGTTCTGGAGTAAATATCATGACAGACCAATTAAGGAAGAAGCTTGGTCTAAGTAACATGAAACCAGCCCCATTTACAGTAACAATGGCAGATCAAAGAAGTGTACAGCCATTGGGATTAATAAGAGGAGTTAAGATACAGATACAGAAAATGATCTTTATGATCACAGTAACTGTATTAAAAATGGATGAAGTCATGGAGGCTTACTCCTTATTATTGGGACGTCCGTGGCTGAAACAGGCAGGGTATTCCATGACTGGAATTCTCAGTTACTAACTGTGCATAATGGGATGCACGAGATACAAATTACCACAAAGAAATCTAGTAGATTACCTGCTACAAGAAGACCTCGAGGAGTCAGAGAGTATGACTGGAAGGGAGGACTGGATGAGGAGCAGGAAGCTACCCTATTTGCTGCACACCCAGAATGGGAGCAGGTTGCAGAGATGCGGCTGGAAAGCCTAAGTTGTTTGAGAGGTATCTGCTGTGGTGTAGTGACAGCAACACCAACTGAAGAAGAAACCAGCATTTACCCATCACATTTCTATGAAGAAAGAGAAGGAGAAATAGAAATCCTAGAAGAACCAGCCACTGTGAGCTTACAGGATGAAGTGGTGACTGGTTGGACAATCACAGCTGATGAGCAGGTGAGAGAAGTAAATGTGGGAACTCAGGAGGAACCGAGGATGGTGAAAGTAGGAGCTGATTTGGAGCCGGAATTCTTCGAAGAAGCTAAAAGCTTGTTCATCAAATACAGAGATGTATTTGCTTGGAGCTATGAAGATCTAAAAGGGATACCACCTGAAGTCTGTCAGCATAAAATTGAACTGGAACCAGGGTCAGTACCAATCAAGCAGGCGAGGTATAGAATGAATCCCAACTACGCACAGAAGGTTGGAGAAGAGATAAAGAAGTTGGCTGAGGCTAAGTTTATATACCCAATAGAGTATACAACTTGGTTGTCACCCATTGTTATAGTTCCCAAGAAGAATGGCAAACTAAGAGTATGTGTGAACTATAAGAAGCTGAATGCTTGTACGAAGAAAGATCATTTCCCTTTGCCATTCACAGAAGCAGTATTAGACACTGTGGCAGGCCATGAGATGTACTCATTCATGGATGGCTTCAGTGGTTATAATCAAGTGCAAGTGGCAGAAGAAGACCAAGGGAAAACAGCTTTCATCACAGACTGGGGGGCTTATGCATACAAAGTCATGCCCTTTGGCTTTGTAATGCACCAGCGACCTTTCAGAGAGTGATAAGTGAATCTTTTCAAGAGTATCTGGATGATTTCATGCAGGTGTTTTTGGATGATTTCAGTGTGTACAGCTCTAAGAATGAGCACTTGCATAAATTGGAGTTATGCCTGGCCAGATGCAGGATGAGAGGTCTGGGCTTGAACCCAGAGAAGTGTACTTTCTGTGTGAACTCAGGGGTGCTTCTGGGACACATTGTGTGTAAGAAGGGACTCCTTGTGGATCCCAGGAAGACAGAGTCCATTAAAGCCTCTCCACCACCAGTGAATGTTAAGAGTTTAAGGAGATTCCTTGGGCAAACCAGTTATTACAGAAGATTTGTCAAAAGGTATGCACAAATAGCAGCACCATTGAGCAAGCTTCTGAAGAAAGATGCAGTGTTTGCATGGACAGCTGAATGTCAACAGGCGTTTGAGGAACTTACACTGTCAGTAACAACTACACCTGTGCTGATTAACCCTCACTGGCATGTAGTATTTCATGTTCACTGCGATGCATCAGGAGAAGCGTTGGGAGCGGTGTTAGCCCAGAATGTTACAGGGAATATAGATTCACCTGTGTACTATGCTAGCCGGTTGATGAACAGTGCTGAGAGGAACTATAGCACAACGGAAAGAGAAGCATTGGCAATGATCTATGCAGTGAAGAAATTCAGGCATTACCTATTGGGAAGAAAGTTTATGTTTTATGTGGATCACCAGGCTCTGATATATCTGGTGAACAAACCTTTGATAAGTGGAAGGATAGCGAGGTGGTTAATAATCTTGCATGAGTTTGAGTTCGAGGTTATTTACAAGCCTGGCCGTTTGCATCTTGTGGCAGATCATTTGTCACGACTGACAACAGGAGAGGCCGCCACAGGAGTGGACGATCAGTTACCTGATGCGAGTTTATTTGTAATGGAGGTGCAAGGAAGTGCAGATGAATGGTTAGATTGGCAGTGGCCAATCAGATACTACCTTGCTCATGGTCAGTGCCCACCTAGTTATGGTAAGGAGCAGAGGAAGAGAATTGCTATCAGAGCTTTACCTTATACTATGGTAGGAAGCAGAATGTATAAGTTAGGACCTGATGGAGTACTAAAACGATGCTTGTACCACCATGAAGTAAATAAAGTCTTGGAGGAAGTTCATAAAGGAGTGGCTGGAGGTCATTTTGGAGAAGAGACTACCAGTAGAAAGATACTACTCGCAGGATACTGGTGGCCTACTTTGTTCAAAGATGTACATGAGTATTGTCAGAAGTGTGATGAATGTCAGAGGCTAGGACCTTTGCAGAGATCTGGAAGAATGGCCTTGCATCCTACAATGCCTACGGAACCATTTCAGAAATGGGGACTAGACTTTGTTGGACCAATTAATCCACCATCCAAGAATACACAAAACAGGTACATAATTACAGCCACTGATTATACTACAAAGTGGGTGGAAGCTAAAGCTTTGAGGGACAACACAGCCAAGTCCACAGCAAGGTTCCTGTACGAGAACATACTTACACGATTTGGATGTCCCTTAGAATTTATCAGTGATCAAGGAAGTCACTTCATGAATGAGACCATTGAGTTATTGACTAAAGAGTTTATGATTGTGCATAGAAAGAGTACAACATATTACCCACAGGGTAATGGACAGGCAGAGGCTACCAACAAAATACTATGTACTATCTTGGCTAAGATAGTCAATGCAAACAGAACGGATTGGGATACAAAGCTGCTGACAGCTTTATGGTCATACAGGACTTCGTATAAAGTCACCACTAAAGTATACACCATTCCAATTAGTTTATGGTATGGAAGCCTTACTTCCAGTGGAATTCATGTTACCTACCATGAGAACGGAGTGGGGAAAAAGAATGGAATTGCAAGACTCCATCAAGGTCAGGAAACATGAATTATACCATGTGGAAGAAGTACGTGCTGATGCAGCGGATAATATGACCAGAATTCAGATGAAGCGAAAGGAACAGTTTGATGAAGGCAAATTAAAGACTTTTAAGACGGGGGATTTGGTTCTATGGTTGCAGAAGAAAGGAAAGATTCAAGCTTCTAAGCTTAAATCACCATGGAAAGGACCTTATGTCATACAAAAGATGTATGATAACAACACAGCCATGTTACAAACCATTAACAAGAAATGCTGGGAAGAGTCAATGCAAATAAGTTGAAGGGTACAGTGGTATCCATGACAAAACCCTGCAGCATGATTTGCATGTTGAACCGCAAGAGCAGTCACGGGCTGCTGCACCAGTATTACGAACGAGTATGGAACACTTGTCGCTAGGCCCAGTATATATGACCGGGGTGGGCAAAACAAACGTGACACAGCCTATCACAGCCCATCACGGCGTGACACAGCCTCACAGCCCATCACGGCGTGACACAGCCTATCACAGCCCAAACACGGCGTCTCATACAGCCTATCACAGCCCTCCGGCGTGACAAGCCTATTAACAGCCCAGCACGCTGACACAAGCCTATCACAGCCCGTCACGACGTGACACACCTATCACAACCTACCGCAGCGTGTCACAGCCTATCACAGCTTCCACAGGGCCAACACAGCCTATCACAGCGTAACACAGTTATGACACAGCCTGTCACAGCTCAACACAGCCTACTAAAGTTACACGATCCATAGAATCAGTGACAGGTGGACACAATAAAAACTTCAGGAAAATGGCTGAAGGAGAAGAAGAAACGGAAATTAATTTAAAAAATAGACACGTGGAGGTCAGGGGTGCGACACACAGCAGAGAATGAAGTGCAAGGACATGGTGTCAAAAAGAAAGAGGACAAGAACGGCCGTCAAAAGGGATGAAAGGCGGGCCCATTAATGAATACGGAAAAAGGGAAACAGAACGAACGGCAAGTACAGAAAACTGAATTCATGTCGCATGTGTGATCCTAGTGGACTATCCAACAGGGAAAGTCCACAAGAGATAAAAGTTAAAATCCAGTCACAGCGGATCATGCCCAATTCAAGAAAACCCGGGAAAAGAAATCGTTCAAGGAAAAGGGACGGGAAATTAAGCGCAGAGAAGGGGAAAGACTGTAGTGGCGGATCCACTGGCTTCACGGATTCCGCATGATAATGTTTCCCAAGCTCATGACCAGGGAGGGGCACAGCAGCAGCACAAAAGAATGTTATTACTGGAAGCAGGACCTTCAGAGAGGGAGGAAGAAGTTACTTCTGCATGCACCAACCACACAGCCACTTGAACGACTTGTCACAAGGTCACAAGTTATCCATGCAGCTCAACCCGAAATAATTGATTTGGAAAGTGAAGGGAGATATTCCAACTACAGAACAGATAGTGGCAGAAATAGAGAAAGGGGACCTTCTCTATGAATATTCTGGTCTGGTCAAGCAGACAGAAATCCCAGAGGTGCAACAGTTGCCCAAGAGAAATCCTGAGGTACATATAATGCACACACACTGTGTCGGAGGTACCACAGGCGGAAGGCCATGACACTGTAGCACCGGTCATAATGAAGTAGTTCAGGAAGAAAATCCGGTGGGACAATGGTCTGAATGGTTAGTGAGACATCATACTGTTGAAGATCGGGAGGAACAGCAGCAACCTCACCATGATGACCCTCAACAGGCAATGCTGATGAGTTCCATAGGCAGGACACTTAATTTGTTGGGGACTTATGTCAAAACCCATGTTCCAATTACCCAATTGACAGCCTTGAAAGAAGAACTCAGGAAGGAGTTTGAGGCTCGACTTGCCACTGAGTGTGCAAACAAGGTCGATGAAGAGGTCACTCTCAAGATGAAGCAGGACTTGGCCAATACAGAAATGGCTTTGCAATTGGCCAAGCAACAATTGATTGAGGCAGGCCTCGCGCAAGACCAGTTGCACGAAGCACATAAGCAACAGCTATACAAATGCAGGTGCAGCATGAAAGCAAGTTGCAAGAACTGAATGCACTACATACGGAGTTGCAGACAGTGCATAACAGGATGGCGATACAATGCGCTACATTTACAACTATGCTTGACCAATCACAACAAAAGAATAAACAGTCAAGCGGAAAAATGTACGAAGGCAGAAGAAGAGAATGTGAGCACATGAAGCTCATTGTCGATATGAAGAATACAATCTGTCGCAATGAAGATACTTTCAAGCAATACAGGCAGATGGAAGCTGAGAATGAGAAATACATCGTGGAGTTGCAACAAACCATCGTGGCCAATAGAAATGAAATCGCGGTCAGTAACAAGGCTTCGAAGAAGCCAATAATCTACTTGCTGCCTATGCGCAATTGGTTGAGCCACAGGCGAAGCGCATGGAGGCTTTACAACAGCAGTTGGAATTGTACAAGCTAAGAGAGGAGCAAACTCTCAGGGGAACCACAAGCAGCTTGGTGGATAACAGCCTTATGCAGGTCTGGTTAGCACAAGGGCCAGTAGAGGGCAAAAGCCCACGGAAGCTCACCCAAAGCGAGATGAATGAGCTCAGACTGCAGGTGCAGAACATTGCCACAACTACTATAGACAATGTCTATAGTAGGATAGCAGAGTTACAAGAGGATGTAGACGGACTCCAGACTCAAGTGGAAGACCTCACTTCAAACATCGACCAAAGAGTCTATATCCCTCAGGAACAGCTAATGGCTTCTTATTTGCAAGCCAGAACTCTGGCTTTTCAGTCTTCACAGGAGGTGCAGGAGATGCCAATGGTACAGGAACCAGTACCACCACCACCACAACAGGTCAGTGTACCAGTAGCTGAACCTGTGGTTACTACAACCACACCACAGCCACCACAGCCGAGGTATGGGGCAATGCAGCTTTTAACCCACCTAAAAAACTCCAGCTCCAGGGAGTACAGTAGGGCTATGATTATGCCCTTCAACCAAATTCCCATCATGTTGGATTTGGCTTGGAAAGAATTTAGTCCTCCGCAGTCATTCGCACATTACTACCAAATCATGCGTATTTGGCTGCCAGTGGCAACCAGGACTAAAGTTCTTCCAAACAATCGACATATTGAAGATCATCACTTTGCACAATACTGGCACGAGGCAGGTACCATGTTGAGGGAATTGGTTGCTTTCCAGGTTGTACATGGACTCATTTATACCAAGACCAAGGAGATAGCAAGTATTGTCATGGGGTGCGGGCTATACTACGCTGCTTGTTTTCTGATACGTTACCACATTGAGCAACAAAAGATGCAAGCACGCTTTCAAAGTTACTCCAGTGGAGATCATTGGGTATTACCTTCGTGCCACCTCATATGTACCTATATGACCCAAAAGTTATGATACAAAAGGATTCTCAAATTCGTTCATGGTTTCAAGCAGCCTGCAACAATTTGTCAACACAGAAATTCGGACTTGATGACATTTTCTATAAGGGACATATCGCATGGAAATACTTGCACGCTGCACCAGTAATTGGTACCCCACTCATCTGGACAGACAAGGAGCTCAGTGTCTACACCAATTTTTGCTGTTCAAACGGTTACACCAGGTTGTAAAATGCAAACTTCCAGACATGGTAGGACAGCATTGTATGCCCCAGATGATTCCACAAAAGTTCGAAAATTAAAACACCTGAGAGGCGATGAGGATTCTGATACAACTGTTTCTTCACAAAATTCTTTTGACATGGGAGAAGACTATGCAATTCAGATGGAAGAGAAGAAACAAAGGGGATCTCCTATGCCGGAAAGATTACCTCGATATCAGCCTCCAGAAGGCCTCACTTATCCAGGTAGTGATCAACCATCTCCATCAACCAGAGACAGACCTCGGGCTCGTACACACAGCCCACCACGAAACTCTCAACGTCAACAAGGTGCTCACTCACAAAGGGTTGCTACTCGGAAACAGTAAACCGTGAGGACACGGCTTTTGAGGGGGGAAGGGGTAATGTTAGAGGACTGTAGGGGACTTAGACACTTATACGGGATCTGTAGGGTACCCTTAATTTTTGCACAGACTGAGACAACAGGAACCTTAGGGGTGACAGCAGCGCACTGTAGAGGGGTTACATAGCCACACAGCCGACACAGTCAGTCACAGCCCACACAGCCAACACAGCCCGTCACAGTCGTCACAACCCACACAGCCAACACAGCCCGTCACAGTCGTCACAACACAGCCCACAGCCTCACAGTCCGTCACAGCCCACACAGCCACACAACACACAGCGTCACAGTCGTCACACCACCCACAGCCGACACAGCCCACACAGCACACACCCACACAGCCCAGTCGTCACAGCCACACACCAGCCCACACAACCCGTCACAGTCGTCACAGCAGACACAGCCCACACAGCAGTCACAGTCCCTGCACAGCCACACAGCCATCACAGCCCGACCAAGCCAAAGCAGCCAGTCACCGCTTGCACAGCTGTCACGATAATAGGGAACGAAGAGTAGGACAGGGAACGACTGTGGGGAACAACACCAGTGAAGGGAACATGTTAGTTCACATACGACGGTTAGAGAGGGAAACGTTTAGAACCGCGGATAGGAGGATAAAGGGAAGAACGGGGAAATGAAGGGGTCATTATTTCGGGGAGGACTTCGGAGACAGGCGGGAGCGGAGATCGAGAGCACGATGAAGGAGGAAGAGGATTAGTAGATGCTTGTCATATGCAAAGCTAGAGTGATATTGTAGAGCAGATTAGAGACATAATGGCTTCGGCCTGATACTGATAAATCATAATCTGATACTTATACGATACAATCACACTGTGTAGAGAGATCTGAGTGAAGCTGTGGATTGAATGGAGGAGTTAAGGAAAACCGATAAATTGATGAAGCAACTGATACTTAATTATCAATGGTAAGGTAGCTAAGATGAATGCGGAAAAGGAAACAAATAGGAAACACCCCCATGATACACTAGCTGTAGGTCATGACTGATTGTTCTGCGCGGGCTGAGTACTTAGAGATTTCCAACTCTTCTATCTTGGAGTTTCCGCCTCGGATAGCGAAGGGATGGGTGAGTAAAAGCCCGCGAACACCTACCATTGAAATTACAATCACCAGCCCCCCAGATCTAAAAACAGATCATGGGCAAAAACATGGTGTCAATAGTGACTTGATGTGTCAAATAGGCAGCTGATTACACCCCGTTTGTATAGCTGCCAAATTTCAGTCCGTAACCCTGCTTTGGTGATGTTCTCTATGTAAAGAAATGCTCTTATTTTGTTCTCCCCCTTCTACGATCATAAATGGCTTCTTTAAGACCAACAGAACATTTCCAGCCACATGAACAGTGATCACTGGATCTTTATTTGGACATGGATACTTACTGCTCAGTCACTTTGTGTATGTCCAATGATACAAGAACCAAACTATACTAGTTCTTGCCAACAATAAATTAGGATGGTTGGTTATGCCTTGGTATGTAAGCTGACCAAAAATACAGACCGAATGACATGGCATGTCATGAATGGCACTTTTTAGCGCTGAACAACGGTTTCCTGCTATGAACAGTGGTAATTGAGTCTCTAATTTTTCCCACCCAGAGACTTCATTGACTTTGAAGTCTGGGATTTGTCATAAAGCTGACTTGTGAATGAAGAATGGTTGATAATGAGGCTGATTCGTCGTTAATTTTACAATGACCTTGTCAGGTCTTTGTCCATGTCTCGACGAGACATAAGCATCTTCCCTCTCTGATTTAGACCAGTGTACTTGGTGGTTCTTGTACACATTATCAACCAATCTCCCTTCTGTTTTCAGTTTTATGTTTGATTATACTAACACCTTGGTCTGAGCATGACAAAATTATCAATATATGTTCCTGATCGAAGTGTGAACACCCAAGGCAATGGGAAGGCCAAAGCCATGAGATATCAGCCTCCTCTCCCGCCATGACCATGGTGTGGAGCACGCAAGTCCTTCATAAGGTAAGATCTTCTCCAGCAAAAATATGTTGGCTAATTGGTCATGGAGAGTAAGGCATCCTTGAAGGTACCTGAGATAAGCATAGAACATCTATAGGGCTTCTGAATGCTGAAATTTTGAGCTAGGCCTTGGTAAGACAGCTTGCTGGAGTAGACGTGTACACCTCATACATGTCCGGTCAATGCACATTACTCTTGTTTGCCGGTCCCCTGTAGCCGATGCCTTATGTCAGATTTAGATACCTCATGATAGAATGAGTTCCATTTCTTTGGCTCAAATGTTTCCATGTTTCTCCTTTATGGCTTTGCTCTTTATAGCACCATAAAAAAATACCCAATTATGATGTGCTGCTGGTAGATGTTTTGTCTGAATATAACCAGGCGGTAAAACCCCTGCCAGACTTCATCACCTAAGTCCCAATAACCTGCCCCCTTTGTTTTGTACACCCAAAACAAGGGTGGGTAAACACTAAAAGTCTGATATAAGATTTCCCGATTGTTACTTTATGACAATCATTAGGGCGACTATCTCTTGTTCCCTATGGCATACTGATGTGACAATGGAGCAACGATATGACAAGCTGATGGCTTTAAAGAGATCTGGTAACATGCTACAATGTAGGGCAGACCTGTTTTTCATGACCAGACAGTGTTCTTGAATGTACAAGCACTGGAAACTTAGCCTCTTTTAGAAGCTGGTTACTTAGGACACTTGATACCATGCCAAACTGATATGGATGGATCTTTCGTGGCCAAATCCGGTCCTTGGTTATATGCCCTCGAATGTTACCTATTTTCCTTTCCAAACGGTAAGACATTGGTAGATGTGAAGAGAATGATTCGGCATTGTATTCAAGTTGCTTTAGGATAAATAGTACCAAAGTAACCTGCAGGCCCGATGGGATGAGCAATTCAGATTCTTTGTGTTTCCTATGGATGATTGCATGGCATGTAAATCTGATTACAGCCTGTTATGGTAATGATTTCCCTACCCCAGACATAGAACTTGGTCTTGGGGCATGGAATAAGAGGTGGGAATATTACTCTACCCTACCATTGAATTACACACCAGCCCCAGATCTAAAACAGATCATGGGGCAAAAACATGGTGTCAATAAGTGACTTGATGTGCGAAATAGGGCAGCTGATTACACCCGTTGTATAAGCTGCCAAATATTCAGTCCGTAACCCTGCTTTGGTGATGTTCTCTATGTAAAGAAATGCTCTTATTTTGTTCTTACGCCTTCTACGATCATAAATGGCTTCTTTAAGACCAACAGACATTTCCAGCCATGAACAGTGATCAATGGATCTTTATTTGGACATGGATACTTACTGCTCAGTCACTTTGGTATGTCCAATGATACAAAGAACCCAAAACTATACTAGTTCTTGGGCCAACAATAAATTAGGATGGTTGTTTATGCCTTGGTATGTAAGCTGACCAAAAAATACAGACCGAATGACATGGCATGTCATGAATGGCACTTTTTAGCATGCTGAACAACGGTTTTCCTGCTATGAACAGTGGTAATCGAGTCTCTAATTTTTCCCACCCAGAGACTTCATTGACTTTGAAGTCTGGGATTTGTCATAAAGCTGACTTGTGAATGAAGAATGGTTGATAATGAGGCTGATTCGTCGTTAATTTTACAATGACCTTGTCAGGTCTTGGTCCATGTCTGTCGCGACGAGACCTAAGCTCTCCCTCTCTGATTTAGACCAGTGTACTTGGTGGTTCTTGTACACATTATCAACCAATCTCCCTTCTGTTTTCAGTTTTATGTTTGATTTACTAACACCTTGGTCTGAGCATGACAAAAGGTTATCAATATATGTTCCTGATCGAAGTGATGAACCAAGGCAATGGGAAGGCCAAAGCCATGAGATATCAGCCTCCTCTCCCGCCATGACCATGGTGTGGAGCACGCAAGTCCTTCATAAGGTAAGATCTTCTCCAGCAAAAATATGTTTTGGCTAATTGGTCATGGAGAGTAAGGCCTCCTTGAAGGTACCTGAGATAAGCATAGAACATCTATAGGGCTTCTGAATGCTGAAATTTTGAGCTGGGCCTTGGTAAGACAGCTTGCTGGAGTAGACGTGTACACCTTATACATGATCCGGTCAATGCACATTACTCTTGTTTGCCGGTCCCCTGTAGCCGATGCTTATGTCAGATTTAGATACCACCTCATGATAAGAATGAGTTCCATTTCTTTGGCTCAAATGTTTCCATGTTTCCTCCTGGTTATGGCTTTGCTCTTTATAGCACCATAAAAAAAATACCCAATTATGATGTGCTGCTGTAGATGTTTTGTCTGAATATACCAGGCGGTAAAACCCCTGCCAGAACTTCATCACCTAAGTCCCATACCTGCCCTTTGGTTTTGTACACCCAAAACAAGGGTGGGTAAACACTAAAAGTCTGATATAGATTTCCCGATTGTTACTTTATGACAATCATTAGGCGACTATCTCTTGTCCCTATGGCATACTGATGTGACAATTGCGCAACGATATGACAAGCTGATGGCTTTACAGAGATCTGGTAACATGCTACAATGTAGGGCTATGAACAGTGGTAATCGAGTCTCTAATTTTTCCCACCCAGAGACTTCATTGACTTTGAAGTCTGGGATTTGTCATAAAGCTGACTGTGAATGAAGAATGGTTGATAATGAGGCTGATTCGTCGTTAATTTTACAATGACCTTGTCAGGTCTTGGTCCATGTCTGTCGACGAGACATAAGCTCTCCCTCTCTGATTTAGACCAGTGTACTTGGTGGTTCTTGTACACATTATCAACCAATCTCCCTTCTGTTTTCAGTTTTATGTTTGATTTACTAACACCTTGGTCTGAGCATGACAAAAGGTTATCAATATATGTTCCTGATCGAAGTGATGAACCAAGGCAATGGGAAGGCCAAAGCCATGAGATATCAGCCTCCTCTCCCGCCATGACCATGGTGTGGAGCACGCAAGTCCTTCATAAGGTAAGATCTTCTCCAGCAAAAATATGTTTTGGCTAATTGGTCATGGAGAGTAAGGCATCCTTGAAGGTACCTGAGATAAGCATAGAACATCTATAGGGCTTCTGAATGCTGAAATTTTGAGCTGGCCCTTGGTAAGACAGCTTGCTGGAGTAGACGTGTACACCTTATACATGATCCGGTCAATGCACATTACTCTTGTTTGCCGGTCCCCTGTAGCCGATGCTTATGTCAGATTTAGATACCACCTCATGATAAGAATGAGTTCCATTTCTTTGGCTCAAATGTTTCCATGTTTCCTCCTGGTTATGGCTTTGCTCTTTATAGCACCATAAAAAAAATACCCAATTATGATGTGCTGCTGGTAGATGTTTTGTCTGAATATACCAGGCGGTAAAACCCCTGCCAGGACTTCATCACCTAAGTCCCATACCTGCCCTTTGGTTTTGTACACCCAAAAGCAAGGGTGGGTAAACACTAAAAGTCTGATATAAGATTTCCCGATTGTTACTTTATGACAATCATTAGGGCGACTATCTCTTGTCCCTATGGCATACTGATGTGACAATTGAGCAACGATATGACAAGCTGATGGCTTTAAAGAGATCTGGTAACATGCTACAATGTAGGGCAGACCTGTTTCATGACCAGACATGTTCTTGAATGTACAAGCACTGGAAACTTAGCCTCTTTAGAAGCTGGTTTATTACTTAGGACACTTGAATACCATGCCAAACTGATATGGATGGATCTTTCGTGGCCAAACAATCGGTCCTTGGTTATAGCCCTCGAATGTTTACCTATTTTCCAAAACGGTAAGACATTGGTAGATTGAAGAGAATGATTCGGCTTGTCTTCAAGTTGCTTTAGGATAAATAGTACCAAAGTAACCTGCATGCCCGATGGGATGAGCAATTCAGATTCTTTGTGTTTCCTATGGATGATTGCATGGATGTAAATCTGATTACAGCCTGTCATGGTAATGATTTCCCTACCCCAGACATAGAACTTGGTCTTTGGGCATGGAATAAGAGGTGGGAATATTTACTATACCCTACCATTGAAATTACACACCAGCCCCAGATCTAAAACAGATCATGGTGCCAAAACCATGGTGTCAATAAGTGACTTGATGTGCGAAATAGGGCAGCTGATTACACCCCGTTGTATAAGCTGCCATTGGTGATGTTCTCTATGTAAAGAAATGCTCTTATTTTGTTCTTACGCCTTCTACGATCATAAATGGCTTCTTTAAGACCAACAGACATTTCCAGCCATGAACAGTGATCAATGGATCTTTATTTGGACATGGATACTTACTGCTCAGTCACTTTGGTATGTCCAATGATACAAAGAACCCAAAACTATACTAGTTCTTGGGCAACAATAAATTAGGATGGTTGGTTATGCCTTGGTATGTAAGCTGACCAAAAAATACAGACCGAATGACATGGCATGTCATGAATGGCACTTTTTAGCATGCTGAACAACGGTTTCCTGCTATGAACAGTGGTAATCGAGTCTCTAATTTTTCCCACCCAGAGACTTCATTGACTTTGAAGTCTGGGATTTGTCATAAAGCTGACTTGTGAATGAAGAATGGTTGATAATGAGGCTGATTCGTCGTTAATTTTACAATGACCTTGTCAGGTCTTTGTCCATGTCTCGACGAGACATAAGTATCTTCCCTCTCTGATTTAGACCAGTGTACTTGGTGGTTCTTGTACACATTATCAACCAATCTCCCTTCTGTTTTCAGTTTATATGTTTGATTTACTAACACCTTGGTCTGAGCATGACAAAAGGTTATCCAATATATGTTCCTGATCGAAGTGATGAACCAAGGCAATGGGAAGGCCAAAGCCATGAGAGATATCAGCCTCCTCTCCCGCCATGACCCATGGTGTGGAGCACGCAAGTCCTTCATAAGGTAAGATCTTCTCCAGCAAAAAATATGTTGGCTAATTGGTCATGGAGAGTAAGGCATCCTTGAAGGTACCTGAGATAAGCATAGAACATCTATAGGCTTCTGAATGCTGAAATTTTGAGCTAGGCCTTGGTAAGACAGCTTGCTGGAGTAGACGTGTACACCTTATACATGATCCGGTCAATGCACATTACTCTTGTTTGCCGGTCCCCTGTAGCCGATGCCTTATGTCAGATTTAGATACCTCATGATAAGAATGAGTTCCATTTCTTTGGCTCAAATGTTTCCATGTTCTCCTGGTTATGGCTTTGCTCTTTATAGCACCATAAAAAAAATACCCAATTATGATGTGCTGCTGTAGATGTTTTGTCTGAATATAACCAGGCGGTAAAACCCCTGCCAGACTTCATCACCTAAGTCCCAATACCTGCCCCCTTTGGTTTTGTAACACCCAAAAACAGGGGTGGGTAAACACTAAAAGTCTGATATAAGATTTCCCGATTGTTACTTTATGACAATCATTAGGGCGACTATCTCTTGTTCCCTATGGCATACTGATGTGACAATGGAGCAACGATATGACAAGCTGATGGCTTTAAAGAGATTCTGGTTAACATGCTACAATGTAGGGCAGACCTGTTTTCATGACCAGACAGTGTTCTTGAATGTAAGCACTGGAACTTAGCCTCTTTTAGAAGCTGGTTACTTTAGGACACTTGATACCATGCCAAACTGATATGGATGGATCTTTCGTGGCCAAATCCGGTCCTTGGTTATATGCCTCGAAGTTTCAACCTATTTGCAAACGGTAAGAATTGGTTAGATGGAAGAGAATGATTCGGGCATGGTATTCAAGTGCTTTAGGATAAATAGTACCAAAGTAACCTGAGGCCCGATGGGATGAGCAATTCAGATTCTTTGTGTTCCTATGGATGATTGCATGGATGTAAATCTGATTACAGCTGTCATGGTTCTGATTTCCATACCCCAGACAAGAAATTGGGCTTGGCGGCTGGAATAAGGAGGTGGGGAATATTAATTACCCTACATGAAAATCACCCCAGCCCAGATCTAAAACCGATCATGGGGCAAAAAAAGGGGTAATAAGGTACTTGATGTGCGAAATAGAGCTGATTACACAAAGTGGTTAAGCGCCAATATTCAGTCCGTAAAAGCCCTGCTTTGTGATGTTCTCTATGTTTAACGCCATGCTTTATGTTGTTCTTACGCCTTCTCCGATCATACATGGCTGCTTTAAGACAACAGACATTTCCAGCCATGACAAGTGGATCATATGGATTTTAGTTGGACATGGATCGCTTAACTGTCAGTCACTTTGGTATGTCCAATGTACAAAGGAACCCAAAACTCTATAAGGAACCCAAAACTCTATATGCTCAGTCACTTTGGTATGTCCAATGATACAAAGAACCCAAAACTATACTAGTTCTTGGGCCAACAATAAATTAGGATGGTTGGTTATGCCTTGGTATGTAAGCTGACCAAAAATACAGACCGAATGACATGGCATGTCATGAATGGCACTTTTTAGCATGCTGAACAACGGTTTCCTACTATGAACAGTGGTAATCGAGTCTCTAATTTTTCCCACCCAGAGACTTCATTGACTTTGAAGTCTGGGATTTGTCATAAAGCTGACTTGTGAATGAAGAATGGTTGATAATGAGGCTGATTCGTCGTTAATTTTACAATGACCTTGTCAGGTCTTTGTCCATGTCTCGACGAGACATAAGCATCTTCCCTCTCTGATTTAGACCAGTGTACTTGGTGGTTCTTGTACACATTATCAACCAATCTCCCTTCTGTTTTCAGTTTTATGTTTGATTTACTAACACCTTGGTCTGAGCATGACAATTTACTACACCTTGGTCTGAGCATGACAAACAGGTTATCAATATATGTTCCTGATTGAAGTGACTGAACCAAGGCAATGGGAAGGCCAAAGCCATGAGATATCAGCCTCCTCTCCCGCCATGACCATGGTGTGGAGCACGCAAGTCCTTCATAAGGTAAGATCTTCTCCAGCAAAAATATGTTGGCTAATTGGTCATGGAGAGTAAGGCATCCTTGAAGGTACCTGAGATAAGCATAGAACATCTATAGGGCTTCTGAATGCTGAAATTTTGAGCTAGGCCTTGGTAAGACAGCTTGCTGGAGTAGACGTGTACACCTTATACATGATCCGGTCAATGCACATTACTCTTGTTTGCCGGTCCCCTGTAGCCGATGCCTTATGTCAGATTTAGATACCTCATGATAAGAATGAGTTCCATTTCTTTGGCTCAAATGTTTCCATGTTTCTCCTGGTTATGGCTTTGCTCTTTATAGCACCATAAAAAAAATACCCAATTATGATGTGCTGCTGGTAGATGTTTTGTCTGAATATAACCAGGCGGTAAACCCCTGCCAGACTTCATCACCTAAGTCCCAATACCTGCCCCCTTTGGTTTTGTACACCCAAAACAAGGGGTGGGTAAACACTAAAAGTCTGATATAAGATTTCCCGATTGTTACTTTATGACAATCATTAGGGCGACTATCTCTTGTTCCCTATGGCATACTGATGTGACAATGGAGCAACGATATGACAAGCTGATGGCTTTAAAGAGATCTGGTAACATGCTACAATGTAGGGCAGACCTGTTTTCATGACCAGACAGTGTTCTTGAATGTACAAGCACTGGAAACTTAGCCTCTTTTAGAAGCTGGTTACTTTAGGACACTTGATACCATGCCAAACTGATATGGATGGATCTTTCGTGGCCAAATCCGGTCCTTGGTTATATGCCCTCGAATGTTTACCTATTTTCCAAAACGGTAAGACATTGGTAGATGTGAAGAGAATGATTCGGGCATTGTATTCAAGTTGCTTTAGGATAAATAGTACCAAAGTAACCTGCAGGCCCGATGGGATGAGCAATTCAGATTCTTTGTGTTTCCTATGGATGATTGCATGGCATGTAAATCTGATTACAGCCTGTCATGGTAATGATTTCCCTACCCCAGACATAGAACTTGGTCTTGGGGCATGGAATAAGAGGTGGGAATATTACTCTACCCTACCATTGAAATTACACACCAGCCCCAGATCTAAAACAGATCATGGGGCAAAAAACATGGTGTCAATAAGTGACTTGATGTGCGAAATAGGGCAGCTGATTACACCCCGTTGTATAAGCTGCCAAATATTCAGTCCGTAACCCTGCTTTGGTGATGTTCTCTATGTAAAGAAATGCTCTTATTTTGTTCTTACGCCTTCTACGATCATAAATGGCTTCTTTAAGACCAACAGACATTTCCAGCCATGAACAGTGATCAATGGATCTTATTTGGACATGGATACTTACTGCTCAGTCACTTTGGTATGTCCAATGATACAAAGAACCCAAAACTATACTAGTTCTTGGGCCAACAATAAATTAGGTGGGGCTGGTGTGTAATTTCAATTGTAGGGTAGAGTAATATTCCCACCTCTTATTCCATGCCCCAAGACCAAGTTCTATGTCTGGGATAGGGAAATCATTACCATAACAGGCTGTAATCAGATTTACATGCCATGCAATCATCCATAGGAAACACAAAGAATCTGAATTGCTCATCCCATCAGGCCTGCAGGTTACTTTGGTATTATTTATCCTAAAGCAACTTGAATACAATGCCTGAATCATTCTCTCCACATCTACCAATGTCTTACCGTTTTGGAAAATAGGTAAACATTCGAGGGCATATAACCAAGGACCGGATTTGGCCACAAAAGATCCATCCATATCAGTTTGGCATGGTATCAAGTGTCCTAAAGTAACCAGCTTCTAAAAGAGGCTAAGTTTCCAATGCTTGTACATTCAAGAACACCGTCTGGTCATGAAAACAGGTCTGCCCTACATTGTAGCATGTTACCAGATCTCTTTAAAGCCATCAGCTTGTCATATCGTTGCTCCATTGTCACATCAGTATGCCATAGGGAACAAGAGATAGTCGCCCTAATGATTGTCATAAAGTAACAATCGGGAAATCTTATATCAGACTTTTAGTGTTTACCCACCCCTTGTTTTGGGTGTACAAAACCAAAGGGGGCAGGTATTGGGACTTAGGTGATGAAGTCTGGCAGGGTTTACCGCCTGGTTATATTCAGACAAAACATCTACCAGCAGCATATCATAATTGGGTATTTTTTTTATGGTGCTATAAAGAGCAAAGCCATAACCAGGAGAAACATGGAAACATTTGAGCCAAAGAAATGGAACTCGTTCTTATCATAAGGTATCTAAATCTGACATAAGGCATCGGCTACAGGGGACCGGCAAACAAGAGTAATGTGCATTGACCGGATCATGTATAAGGTGTACACGTCTACTCCAGCAAGCTGTCTTACCAAGGCCTAGCTCAAAATTTCAGCATTCAGAAGCCCTATAGATGTTCTATGCTTATCTCAGGTACCCTCGAGGATGCCTTACTCTCCATGACCAATTAGCCAACATATTTTTGCTGGAGAAGATCTTACCTTATGAAGGACTTGCTTGCTCCACACCATGGTCATGGCGGGAGAGGAGGCTGATATCTCATGGCTTTGGCCTTCCCATTGCCTTGGGTTCATCACTTCAATCAGGAACATATATTGATAACCTTTTGTCATGCTCAGACCAAGGTGTTAGTAAATCAATCATAAAACTGAAAACAGAAGGGAGATTGGTTGATAATGTGTACAAGAACCACCAAGTACACTGGTCTAAATCAGAGAGGGAAGATACTTATGTCTCGTCGAGACATGGACAAAGACCCGACAAGGTCATTGTAAAATTAACGACGAATCAGCCTCGTTATCAACCATTCTTCATTCACAAGTCAGCTTTATGACAAATCCCAGACTTCAAAGTCAACGAAGTCTCTGGGTGGGGGGGGGGGGGGAATTAGAGACTCAATTACCACTGTTCATAGCAGGAAACCGTTGTTCAGCATGCTAAAAAAAGCCATTCATGACATGCCATGTCATTCGGTTTGTATTTTTTGGTCAGCTTACATACCAAGGCATAACCAACCATCCTAATTTATTGTTGGCCCAAAAACTAGTATAGTTTTGGGTTCTTTGTATCATTGGACATAACCAAAGTGACTGAGCAGTAAGTATCCATGTCCAAATAAAGATCCATTGATCACTGTTCATGGCCGGAAAATGTCTGTTGGTCTTAAAGAAGCCATTTATGATCATGGAAGGCTTAAGAACAAAATAAGAGCATTTCTTTACATAGAGAACATCACCAAAGCAGGGTTACGGACTGATATTTGGCAGCTTATACAACGGGGTGTAATCAGCTGCCCTATTTCGCACATCAAGTCACTTATTGACGCCATGTTTTTTGCCCCATGATCTGTTTTAGATCTGGGGCTGGTGTGTAATTTCAATGGTAGGGTAGAGTAATATTCCCACCTCTTATTCCATGCCCCAAGACCAAGTTCTATGTCTGGGGTAGGGAAATCATTACCATAACAGGCTGTAATCAGATTTACATGCCATGCAATCATCCATAGGAAACACAAAGAATCTGAATTGCTCATCCCATCAGGCCTGCAGGTTACTTTGGTATTATTTATCCTAAAGCAACTTGAATACAATGCCTGAATCATTCTCTTCACATCTACCAATGTCTTACCGTTTTGGAAAATAGGTAAACATTCGAGGGCATATAACCAAGGACCGGATTTGGCCACAAAAGATCCATCCATATCAGTTTGGCATGGTATCAAGTGTCCTAAAGTCACCAGCTTCTAAAAGAGGCTAAGTTTCCAATGCTTGTACATTCAAGAACACCGTCTGGTCATGAAAACAGGTCTGCCCTACATTGTAGCATGTTACCAGATCTCTTTAAAGCCATCAGCTTGTCATATCGTTGCTCCATTGTCACATCAGTATGCCATAGGGAACAAGAGATAGTCGCCCTAATGATTGTCATAAAGTAACATGCAACATAGGTTGTCCGACGGTATGCTTTCAGAAACGATTACGGAGTAATTGTTTTAAAGATAGCTAAACCATGAACATCGTATGAATTCATCTCCCTGCAGGCTGCTTAATCCTATTGATTAAGCTCAACTTACAGTCTCTTTGGCATGAAAGATCTTAGTCGAAAAGACCGAAGTCGTTAAGCAAATGGTAGTTAAGGAAAACAAGAACTATCGTGAGATGATACACATTCTCACCATCTCACGTTCTCTCATAATGCACAATCTCTCCATCTCACGTTCACTCTACACAGAGATACTTCGAATAGCATGGCTTTACCTCAGAGTTCGTCATATCATCACAGAGGTACACATTGAATCACTCTGAGTCCGTGAATACACACTGATCACTGATACTCATATTGCTCTCATTCTAAGTTGTGTGCAGCTTTTTTATACTATGCTCGAAAGAGCCGTTACAGCTTGCGGTCGTTAATGACCGTTTGCCTAACTGCCTACGCAACCTAAAAGGTTTGCTAAAAAAGTGGCTCGTTGTAGTGGTCGTGAGTCATAGTGGTAAACGGTCCACTACTCCCTCTATTGGTTAAAGCCGATGCTAACGTGGCCGTGTGATATCGTGGTTCACGGCCCACGGTCACTACACTACTCACTACTGCTCCCGTGGTAATGTACGGGGGTTGCTATTCCATGAGCTCATGAGCGGGCATGGCTCACCCATGAGCCGCAAAGTAACACACTTCGAATTTTGGCAGATTTTTTTCGGGCCCAAAACTATAAAATAATCAAAAATCGAAGATTTCCGCGCTCATGCTGGAAGCACTCCGCTCATGAGTACCAGTGTACGCTCATGACTTGGAGCCCAGGCTCATGGACCGCTAGGCCAGGTCATAGAAAAACTGAATTCTGGGCAATAACGGCACCGAAATTATCCCAGAGGCAGAGACGCAAGCGGAATTAGGATCCGGGTTTGCAGACTCCGAAAACGCAATGGCGACCTATAACCGTGGATAGTACTGTTGCAGAAGTGCATGATGGTTGGGTATAACGGCGCCGTAATTGGGCACAGGAAAAGAAATAGCCGGCTGAAGGCTCGGGAGTGAAGCCAACAACGGTGAAAGTAATTGGGCTCCGCCAACCAAATACCCGGCTGCATCCTCCGGAGTGCAGGCGATAACGGCGCCGAAATGGGCGCCGAAAATCAAATACTCGGTTGAAGCCACCGGAGTGCAACCGATAATGGCGCCGAAATTGGGTCCGGAAACCAAATACCCGGCTGAAGGCTAGGGATTGCAACCAATAACGGCGCCGAAATTGACCTGCGGAAACAAAATTCTCGGCTGAAGCTTCCGCACTCCATCCAATAACGGCGCCAAAATTGGGCTCCGGAGAGCAAATACCCGCCTTACGGTAAGGGAGGCCTTGCTCTCATTTTGCTCTTCACTCTTCTCTGTTGTGCCCATCTCCTCCCTGCTTTGAGTTTGTGCTATGTCGTGAGGCCATGTCGTGCCCGAATCACATCTATCGACGCCAGACGGGAGTCATTTTCCCGAAAGCAGACGACATCATTGTTTTCCTAGATGTTTTTAGGGACGATCCTCGACTTGTCCAGCTGAGAGCAATGGAGTTTCTTCCAGGATTGCACGATTCTCCTGGACCCCGGCTGGGGAGCAGGTGGTTCCTACGCATCATGGACCTGGACTTTCCGCATGAGTGGGAGCCGAACAGATCACGCACAGCGTTGCTGTATCGCTGGAATTGTTGCGAGTGGACGTATGATGAGTGCATAGGTGAAAACTTTACGCGTGGACGGACTGGCTCGGAAAGTGGGGACATTCTCTTCAGTTATGAGGATGAGGAGGAGGGGAACACAGGGCCCACTGTGAAAATGTCCTTCTACCAAGGGGGCGCTATCGATAAACACGACATCCTCGTTAGTTTCAACCGGGCGACAGAAACCACTGACTTTTTGTTCAAATATAGGCACCCGGTCACTCAGGAGGTCCTTGAGAGGCCAGTTAGAGTTCCTTCTTCTTGGGCAAGGGGACCATAGGTCTTGCATGCTAGAGTAGACATGTTTCGACTCGCCGACACTCATGGCACATACATTTTCATTCAGAAATCAAGCAGCTTCCCTGTGCCATATGGGGAATATACATGCTTGGATAATCTTCTGTTAAGGTTTTTTGCAATTCACTGCCAGTATGCTGGGACGTGTCCTTTGTCGTATGGATTGCTGTTTGCACAAAGTGCAGTATGCAAATGCTGGAATGTGCAGTAGGACCCTTCCCACTGGGACACAGAACTAGCAATCTTGTAAAGACATCACATTTGCAGAACAGTAACAATGTATTTGTAGCAAATTGGAGTCTTCTCATAGAGGTGGACGAAAACGCCAGGATGGGCTGCGAAATCACTACAAATTGAATGAAGAGCAGTAACAAGGAAGCACTATGCAGTACATAGACCATAAACGGCGCTGAAATAGGCCTCAATGCCCGTTAATCTCCACACAATGTATGCTTTACTCGGATCCATTTGTAGACAACCAAAATAAAAAAAGCATGCGCATGCCATTCATGGCCAGAAACCACATTCTCATGTATTGCGGCACCAAAATTCACATGTAGCCATGGCGATGCGGCACCACCAAGTGTATAATTCCTCCAAAAAAAATAGGGTGCAAGAAGATGAATGTAATATAATTGCCACTTTCTCCTTCCCGAATGTGGAATGTCAAGCAGTCCGACCAGTGTCCTGCTGTAGGGCCTTGTGCAGCTCGTTGAAACTCAGTGTTGGAGCATGGATGAAGACGTCCACTGCGGATATGCAACTCATGCGCTTCAGAAAAATGTAATAAAGGTGTTTGCAGGGGACGTATGCTGCATTCTTTGATTCCATAACAAGGAAGTCCACACAGTTGCAAGCTGGATACTGTGAAACCGTGATTGTATACACGACACTGTGCGCAGCAGACCCGGCTGTTGACAACTGAAATATGCGCCCCATCCCGGGGTGAGGAACATCCCTGCAACCTTGCACTATGCAGGGCATTGCAAGAGCGTTGGCCATCCTGGTGTCGTTCGCCTTTGTTGGTGGCCGCCGTCTTTTCAGTTTCCCCCACCGATGGGTGGGCCAAGCTGCGGGGTCACCCACCGGTATGCGGGGCGAAGAGCTTCTCGTGGGAGGAGGATGACGACTGGGAATTGGATTTCGTGGAACGTATTTTAGCTTTCAGAGAATCAGGATGGAAGTACACGTTTACCCAAACACGGGAGTCCATGTTGAAGACAGGACCTCTCGGTACACTCCGCAGCGAAGTCCTGCAGTGAGAAGAGTGTGTCCTACCTAATAACACAAATGATTTTCTGGAGGATTCCGTATCCAACAGGATGGGTGATCAGTGCACGTAAAGATGAAGGTATGTAACGTACGTTACAAAAACGGACGACAACAGCAAGTTCACATCGGATATTTGGTGCCTGAATTGTAATGTACAACCACTTGGGCTACAATAAATCAGGCCTTCCCATGAATTTCGGCACCGAAATCTGGATGAACATCTCTGTCATGTAACAACTTTGGAAGCCAGGGGATGAATTCCGGCGACAGAAATAGTAATTTGTTCACCTCATGAAACTGACCAAGCATCCAACGGATGGATTTCGGTGCCGAAATTCGGATGAACATCTTCTTCATCAAATTGTTTCTGCACATGAGGGTTGAATTTGGATGCCAAAATACAGATGAATGTGTTCCTGATTACAGTCGTGATTCACCACGTGTCCGGATATCGCTGCCGACATCGGAATGACAGTAATCCTGAATCGGCAGAATGGATGTATTTCGGTGCCGAAATTCATTCTTCATCTCCTTTTCCGACCCTAATTCTGCTGCCCTGCGGATGGATTTCGGTGCCGAAATTCATCTGAAGTTTTTTTTTTTTTTTTTTTTTTTCTTTGCGACAGATGAACTTCGGCGCCGAATCTCATCCAAGTCCTCCCTTCTAATTTTCCTTTTTCTTCGCGAGCAATGAATTTCGGCGCCGAAATTCATCCGAAGTCCTCCCGAATTTATTTTTTTCTCCGCGAGCAATGAATTTCGGCGCCGAAATTCATCCGAAGTCCTCCCGATTTTATTTTTTTTTCTTCGGGAGCAATGAATTTCGGCGCCGAAATTCATCCGAAGTCCTCCCGAATTTTTTTTTTTCTTCGGGAGCAATGAATTTCGGCGCCGAAATTCATCCGAAGTCCTCCCGATTATTATTTTTCTTCGCGAGCAATGAATTTCGGCGCCGAAATTCATCCGAAGTCCTCCCGAAATTCATTTTTTTTCTTTGTGAGCAATGAATTTCGGCGCCGAAATTCAACCGACTCCATCCCTCCAAATTCTTTTCAGGGTTTGAGCGCCGGATTTCGGCGCCGAAATTCATCCAATGCCCTCCCTCCAATATTTATTTTTCTTTGAAAAGGATGAATTTCGGCGCCGAAATTCATATTTACTGTCCGCAATGAGTAACTCTAATATTACATTTTCTATGCGACGGATGAATTTCGGCGCCGAAATTCATCCAGAGCGAAGACTAAATCGGCACCATGCTATGCTTTGCCGCCATCATTGCCCCTGACGGATGCTGTCCATGCCTGTTGGACTTGCCATTTCTGGACATTTAACTATAATTTCGGCGCCGAAATTATACTTTATGTGCGGCAACGTCCCGTGCAAAAAAGACCACTTAATGGATACTGTCGGTTTCAAATGAAAAAAACGGCTAAAATACAATTAATTTTGACAGAATGGGTTCAATATGCCGATTTCTCCATTAAATGCAGAATATTCCTGTTATCTTCGTCGGAACGGGGTATTTCCAACGATTTACGGAAAATTATATCATCCAGAAGCAAATAGTAAGTGTCGGGTTTGGACGAATTTCGGCGCCGAAATTCATCCGTCGCATAGAAAATGTAATATTAGAGTTACTCATTGCGGACAGTAAGGATGAATTTCGGCGCCGAAATTCATCATTTTCAAAGAAAAATAAATATTGGAGGGAGGGCATTGGATGAATTTCGGCGCCGAAATCCGGCGCTCAAACCTTGAAAAGAATTTGGAGGGATGGAGTCGGTTGAATTTCGGCGCCGAAATTCATTGCTCGCGAAGAAAAAAAAAATTTTCGGGAGGACTTCGGATGAATTTCGGCGCCGAAATTCATTGCTCGCGAAGAAAAAATAAAAATTCGGGAGGACTTCGGATGAATTTCGGCGCCGAAATTCATTGCTCGCGAAGAAAAAAAATAAAATCGGGAGGACTTCGGATGAATTTCGGCGCCGAAATTCATTGCTCCCGAAGAAAAAAAAAAATTCCGGGAGGACTTCGGATGAATTTCGGCGCCGAAATTCATTGCTCGCGAAGAAAAAGGAAAATTAGAAGGGAGGACTTGGATGAGATTCGGCGCCGAAGTTCATCTGTCGCAAAGGAAAAAAAAAAAAAAAAAAAAACTTCAGATGAATTTCGGCGCCGAAATATGGATGAAATGTGCCCAAGTGCAGCCGTTTCCACTGTTCCGGAATTAATTCCGGCTCCGATATCCCACTGACAGGTTTGCTCATGACGAATGAGGACTTGGGAAGCGATGAATTGCGGCGCCGAAATTTGTAAGTTTGTGTACGAAAGCACTTGAATAGGATGAATTTTGGCGCCGAAATTCATCCGTCCGCTGATGAAACGTACCGACCTGACTGTTGAATGTCATAGGCAGGGGATTTTCATGGTGGTTGGGTTTCATGATGTGCGGATATTTCATTCAATGTCGGCTGCTCCGGGAACAGCATCCGGTGAACGGAAGGTATTTCGGTGCCGCAATTCGGATAAACCATCTTGTACTGGTGGCTGGAACTGGCACGCGTCGTGTTCCAGTCGACTTCATCCGTGCGAACGTGTCAGGGGTCACAATCTCTTCATCACCCATACGGCAGAAAGTGGTGGACGGTGGCAACGTTTCGGGAGACGTGGCTGCTTACACATCTGCTCGTGTAGAGTGGTTGCATGTTCCACCGCTTCGCTCTCTCGCTCCTTGCCCTTCTGCAGTGACATTCTCCTGCGTTTCCTCTCCTTATGCGGCATAGTGGTAGCATAGAGTTTGTGGAAGGTCAGGTGACTCCGGCAAAGAGAAGGAGGACGCGGGATTTTGGGAAGCCGCCGACGACACGACTTAAGCTCCGTCTCATGCATGAAATGTAGACCTCGTTATCCGGAGACTCGGATCGCCCACCAGTGAGAGATTCGTGCTTTGCGGATGTGAAGCACTCCATACGCAATATTCCTTTTACACCTTTTTTTTTGCGTGCAGTGTCTCATGTTTTCCTGTTTGTTTGACATGGGAGCTGGGGAGGGATCGCAGGGGGGCGAAGCAACACAGTCAACTTTGGATACTCCTGCCCGGGTGCTGCGCTCGCAAGGTGGAAGTGCATCGAGGCAGGCGAGTCCTCATTCAACACCTCAGATATCGCCTCAGAAAAGCCCACCTAGAGTTCGGAAGTCGAGGAAGCAGAAGGAGCCCATGGCTTCGCTAGTAAAACCCCTAGGGAGACTGGAAGCAGAGATATTGGGTTTGCAGTCAATTTCAAAAAACACGGATGCGGTGGAGGCCGCTGGAGATGTGGGAGTTGGATCTGCAGAAGGGCGGCCCATTGAGCTGACAGAAGGAGAGGACGACAACGTGGTACGACTTGGCGACGATCAGAACCTGCTGGAGCTTGCGGAGGAGCAAAACCTCCAGGACATTTCCTTCTTGCAGACTCTTATCTTTCAGGCATTTTGCTTCGTGAAGAAACATTAGAAATTCAAATTACGTGAAACAGGAAGACTTGTTGATTCCATAGTTGATCCACTGGAGTATAACGTCCTGTTCAACCATGTGGGAGAGAAGGACATTCTTTGTGATTTGTCGGGCAAGCCATGGAGGTATGGCAGGACCAGGAGTCCTGCATTCATCCCAGACGCTCATGGAAACATGTACGGATGTTGAAGGCAGGGTCCTCGACATCACTGCAAATACAGGTGAGAACGTTAATTGAATGCGGCACCAAAATTGACACCATTTCCGTTTGTGTATGTTTGCTTGTGCGAGGAAGCGACTCATTCTTGAGTTTGGTTGTGGTTGTGTCGTATGAATTTGCAGGTGCCTGTATGTGGGCGGGAAGGATGTCGAACCGATTTGTGTTCTCATTTGAGGGGGATACGGCCTTGTACGATTACAATTTGGCGGGCCTTCAGCGTTTGCCTCCGACTGAGGATCCCAAAAACGCAGAAGATGACGTGGAAGGGGAGGAGGAAGATGAAGAGGAGGAAGTCCAGGAAATTCGTTCGATGCAGGGGCGCCCGAAGCCGCTTCCCCCAATGCCTGTCTTCGAGTGAGTTGCACCATAGTAAGTGTATTGGTTTCGGTTGTAGGGACCATGCAACCTGCCGATGATTCCCTGTTTGAATTCTCTAATGTACTTCATTCTATGTTTGTGCGTACACTAGCCTTGCAGAGTCGTCCGACGAGGAGAAGCTGGGAGACTTGCCCGAATCGGACCCTGTTGCAGAGGAAGAGACAGAATCGCATCGGCCATTCTTTGCCAGAAAATCGTTTCTCGCGAGTCCCCAAAAGCCTTTTTTTCTACCAGCCTATGCAGACACGGATGCCAGAGAAGCCATCAGCAGGGAGGATAGGCCTACTCGGTTAGAGCAATTGACATACGGGAATGAGCAGAGAATTATAATGAGGCGTGAGGCCAAACATAGAATTGTGAAAGGCAGAGTAGGGAAGTTCGTAATAGAATCCGCGTCCGAGAGCGAGGGGAATGTTGAGGACACTTCCGCACGCAGGTGGACAGTTCCGGCTGGTGAGGATGGTATTTTTGAGGGGAGGGCTTCTCAGAGTAATAGCGGTAGCGGCAGTGCAGGTTCGGAGGCAGGTGGAAGGCAGCCATCCTTGCATGAGGCCGGGGATGCATCGGACAGTGATAGCGGATCCTCACCATAGCAAAGTCTCATTTGGATCCTTTTGTTGTACAGTTCTGAAACACTTAATGAAAATATTGACGATTTGAAAAATCATTGTGTTCAGACTGCTTGTCCGATTCCCTACATTTCTTCCGCCAACCAAAATGTATAATAAAAGCAGAAGAGACGCAAACTTCATTGAAGAACCCTACAAGTAATTTATGCACACCATCGAGCCGAGAACTTGAAGCCATGAAAACCCTGCCGTTTCTAACATTCCTATTGGGAAATTTGGCGCCGAAATAGTCCAATGCGCGCCTTCGTTATATGGGCCTCAAAAATTCCACGGATGAATTACTGTACCAAAATATCGCGATGGAAGCCTTCAGCACAAGGCACTTCAGCACATTCCACTTGGGTATTTCGGCGCCCAAATAGCCCGTTCTGCGCCATTAAATACCGCACTATATCACATTTTAAGAGGTAATTTCGGTGCCGAAATACCCCGGTGGATGTCTTCAAAACACCATTTTAGCACACTGCTCTTGGGAATAATGGCGCCGAAATACCTCATTCCGCATCCTGGACCAGGAGAAACAGACCCTATTACCGAGGTAAGAGGACATAACACCGTCAATAAAGGCAGGAAAATTCCAATTCCGCGGATGTCCGCTCATGAGCTCATAGGCTCATGGGCTCATGGGCTCATGCGCTCATGAAATAGTAAACCTCGTAATGTACCATTGTTCCGCCATTTGCTAAGTACCGCGTACTTAGCCTTTTCTGCCCGTGACCAGGTAGTGTACACCAATCACTACCCGGTATGTCCCGTTGTGACCCTCGTTGTCTGGCCCTCGTAGTATAGCCGTTATCATTTATTCCCCCCCTCTTTTGAAATTGTGTCCGCACAATTTCATCAGTTCTTGTGCTTGTTGTATCTCTTGGGGATGTAGGGTGGTGGCATGCTTGTCTGCGGGGTAGGAAGTGCATCCCAGGATTGTCGTGGTGGCAGCTTCTTGTTCCTGTTGTCGTCGCTGTCTGGTTGCTCCTCTGGTTCATGAGCGAGCCAGCTTTCGTCATCAGGGTGTTCTGCTACTCCGTCCCCATGTACCATGTCGATTCTGGTGGTCAAGGTTTCTCGGTAGGTTTGCAACTCCTCCTTGGTCCAGGGTATAATGTGTTTAATCGCCCTGCTGCCCATTAACCAGTTAACAGCTTGGATCCCTGTTTCTCTGAAAGGGTGGTCTCTGTCCAAGACCAATGGTGAAAAGTGGTCTTTCACCTGGCGCCATGCTTCAGCATATAGTGGTCTGTTCATGTATGCTGAAGTGCCTGTGACTCTCTCTGGTGGCTGGAATTTGGGTAATTCCCAGTGAGTATCTTTTTCAATACTCTCATAGTGCTGCCAGCTTCCCCTCATTGTCACGAACATCCGGTACAAGTAACTGCCAATATAAAAACTTGGGCAGCCCATTACAATGTCTACTGCCGGGGTAGGATTAATCTTCACCTGCCCCACTGCCCACATGTAAGCTACCAGCTCCTTGTATTCCAGGGGAGCCTGACGCCAGAATTCAACCAATTCTGCCCTTGACCATGTCTCTTCCCTAGCCAGTGGCCTCATCCTGTATCTCAGAGGTATAAGAGTTTGATTGAGCAGATGCAATTGACCCAATGATCTGCAGGGGGTTAAGGTTTTGAAGACCTTCTCCAGTATTTCTGGGATTTGGTGGGCTGGGACTAAAAGTATTCCTCCGAATATTTTAGCCGCTCCCCATTCTGCTTGCAGGGCATGATTTGGAAATCATCCACTGCTACCGAAGTTGATGCTACTAGGACACTTGGTAGTGTTACAAGGTTTACCTCTTGAGTAGATGGCCCTGCTGTGGCCTGTACCAGTGTCTATTGAATTGATGGTGGTTGTGTTGCTGGTGTTGTTGTTGTTGATTGTATTGGTGCTTCTCGTTCATGGTCTTCTCCTCTTGATCGTCTTCGTCCATGAGCTCCTCTTGTTCTGGAATTGGTGGCAGGAATTCCTCATGAATGTTTGTCACCAACTTCGCCAACTAACATTTCATCTGCCTCACCATTTCTTCATTTCCAGTTCACTCCCTTCATTCAACCAGGCTTTGGCCAAGGCTGCGTCTGCTGCGTCCAGCCCTGCTTGCAATGTCAGCTTTTCCAGGTGCTGTTTCTATTCTTATTCATTGCCCATGGCAATGTCTCTTTCTGTGGTGGCTGTAAATAGCCTGCTTTCAGCACTTTCACTTTCTCTCAGCAGTGCAGTGTTGCATGTGAGCCACTTGTTTCCTTGATCTTTGGCAGTCTTCAGCTGCCCCTCGAGTGTCTCCACCTGCTGCTTAAGCGTCTGCACCTGTCCTGTGAGTGTTTCCACCTTTGTCTCTGTTTTCCGAGATCGTTCTTGCTCTGCATCGAGGTCGGCTTGGACATAGCGTGTTTCGTCTCTCTATCTTTCCCACTTCTGCTCCCACTCATCTTTGCGTTGTGTCAAAGTGTTGTATTGGCGAAGTAAGGTCGTATTTTGATCTTCTAACGCTGCAATTGTAACCTCATGGTTACATAATGTTCTTGCGGTCGCCAATTCCCTCTGGTGTTTCTCTTTGATGTGGTCTAAGATCATGCTCAGGTTCTCTGGGCTGATGTAATCCTTGGCCCTGTCCATACAAGCTGTCACTTGACCCAATGCTTGTATTGCCTGCAGAATTACATTTTGTGGCATTTCTTCCAACCCTGTGTCCCATACTGTTGTATCCAGAACTTGTTGTGCTAGTAGTAATTCCAAATTGGAATTATTGTCTTGCTGCTGCTGATTCTGTGCCGGCCAATGAGGCGTTCAGTTGTCATCTGGTTTTTGTTCATTGCGAAAAAGAAATCCTGCAATGCGTGCACGGCTATTGCACCCATTGAACGGATGTGGTTGAAGCCCCTCTTTTGCCCGCATGTGCTTGAGCATGTGTGCGACACATGTGCGGAGACACAACAGACGAATAAATCATTTGCCTCCCCATCGACACCAAGCCATTCCATAATGTAATTGAATTTAAATTAATTTTAAGCCAATAAATAGGTTTGCACTGCCTTTCATTGGGGGTTTCTGGCACATATCGATTTTGTTTTTGGCTCAATTTTGCTCTGCGGCTTCCAGCATCCCACCACTACTCCCCCGCCAAAATTTGGACCAATCAAAAATGCCCCCAAAAAAAAGTGTTGTCTTCGCTCACTATTGCAGCACTCTCTATGAAAAGTGCATGAAGTTGAACACAAATCAAGTTTGGAGTGCAAAACAAGGAAGAAACAGTGGTTTTGGGTCCAAATGAATTATGTTTGCTCCCAAATTTGGCACGCACGTTGCATATGGCTACATTACACGCCCCCATTCAAAAACCGAATAAAGAAAAAATCGTAAGCACGCGAAACACAGTCCAACAGGTCCCAAAGCAATAGCAGATCGAGCGGAATACATTCAACGGGTGAACGGATGGTTGCCCATCCAAATCATTTTTTTTGCTTCCAAACTTTGCCAGTATGTTCGAGACACCCTCTTACAGGTCCCGGACTAATATCAGATCAATCGAAATGCATTCGATGGCTCAACAGATGGTTGGCCATCGAGATGATTTCGGTTTGCTTTGAGACTTGGCTAGTCTGTTCAATGTACCGTGGAAGAGGGCCCCACAGTAATATGAGATCAATCGAAATTCGTCCAATGGGCCAACGGATGGTTGCCCATTCAAATGATTTTCGTTCGCTTTGAGACTTGGCCAATGTGTTCAATGTACCCTCTGATAGGTCCGTGTGTAATATGAGATCAATCGAAATTCGTTCGATGGGCCAATGAGGCGTTCAGTTGTCATCTGGTTTTTGTTCATTGCGAAAAAGAAATCCTGCAATGCGTGCACGGCTATTGCACCCATTGAACGGATGTGGTTGAAGCCCCTCTTTTGCCCGCATGTGCTTGAGCATGTGTGCGACACATGTGCGGAGACACAACAGACGAATAAATCATTTGCCTCCCCATCGACACCAAGCCATTCCATAATGTAATTGAATTTAAATTAATTTTAAGCCAATAAATAGGTTTGCACTGCCTTTCATGGGGGTTTCTGGCACATATCGATTTTGTTTTTGGCTCAATTTTGCTCTGCGGCTTCCAGCATCCCACCACTACTCCCCGCCAAAATTTGGACCAATCAAAAATGCCCCCAAAAAAAAGTGTTGTCTTCGCTCACTATTGCAGCACTCTCTATGAAAAGTGCATGAAGTTGAACACAAATCAAGTTTGGAGTGCAAAACAAGGAAGAAACAGTGGTTTTGGGTCCAAATGAATTATGTTTGCTCCCAAATTTGGCACGCACGTTGCATATGGCTACATTACACGCCCCCATTCAAAACCGAATAAAGAAAAAATCGTAAGCACGCGAAACACAGTCCAACAGGTCCCAAAGCAATAGCAGATCGAGCGGAATACATTCAACGGGTGAACGGATGGTTGCCCATCCAAATCATTTTTTTTTTGCTTCCAAACTTTGCCAGTATGTTCGAGACACCCCTCTTACAGGTCCCGGACTAATATCAGATCAATCGAAATGCATTCGATGGCTCAACAGATGGTTGGCCATCGAGATGATTTCGGTTTGCTTTGAGACTTGGCCAGTCTGTTCAATGTACCGTGGAAGAGGGCCCCACAGTAATATGAGATCAATCGAAATTCGTCCAATGGGCCAACGGATGGTTGCCCATTCAAATGATTTTCGTTCGCTTTGAGACTTGGCCAATGTGTTCAATGTACCCTCTGATAGGTCCGTGTGTAATATGAGATCAATCGAAATTCGTTCGATGGGCCAATGAGGCGTTCAGTTGTCATCTGGTTTTTGTTCATTGCGAAAAAGAAATCCTGCAATGCGTGCACGGCTATTGCACCCATTGAACGGATGTGGTTGAAGCCCCTCTTTTGCCCGCATGTGCTTGAGCATGTGTGCGACACATGTGCGGAGACACAACAGACGAATAAATCATTTGCCTCCCATCGACACCAAGCCATTCCATAATGTAATTGAATTTAAATTAATTTTAAGCCAATAAATAGGTTTGCACTGCCTTTCATTGGGGGTTTCTGGCACATATCGATTTTGTTTTGGCTCAATTTTGCTCTGCGGCTTCCAGCATCCCACCACTACTCCCCCGCCAAAATTTGGACCAATCAAAAATGCCCCCAAAAAAAAGTGTTGTCTTCGCTCACTATTGCAGCACTCTCTATGAAAAGTGCATGAAGTTGAACACAAATCAAGTTTGGAGTGCAAAACAAGGAAGAAACAGTGGTTTTGGGTCCAAATGAATTATGTTTGCTCCCAAATTTGGCACGCACGTTGCATATGGCTACATTACACGCCCCCATTCAAAAACCGAATAAAGAAAAAATCGTAAGCACGCGAAACACAGTCCAACAGGTCCCAAAGCAATAGCAGATCGAGCGGAATACATTCAACGGGTGAACGGATGGTTGCCCATCCAAATCATTTTTTTTTTGCTTCCAAACTTTGCCAGTATGTTCGAGACACCCTCTTACAGGTCCCGGACTAATATCAGATCAATCGAAATGCATTCGATGGCTCAACAGATGGTTGGCCATCGAGATGATTTCGGTTTGCTTTGAGACTTGGCCAGTCTGTTCAATGTACCGTGGAAGAGGGCCCCACAGTAATATGAGATCAATCAAAATTCGTTCGATGGGCCAATGAGGCGTTCAGTTGTCATCTGGTTTTTGTTCATTGCGAAAAAGAAATCCTGCAATGCGTGCACGGCTATTGCACCCATTGAACGGATGTGGTTGAAGCCCCTCTTTTGCCCGCATGTGCTTGAGCATGTGTGCGACACATGTGCGGAGACACAACAGACGAATAAATCATTTGCCTCCCCATCGACACCAAGCCATTCCATAATGTAATTGAATTTAAATTAATTTTAAGCCAATAAATAGGTTTGCACTGCCTTTCATTGGGGGTTTCTGGCACATATCGATTTTGTTTTTGGCTCAATTTTGCTCTGCGGCTTCCAGCATCCCACCACTACTCCCCCGCCAAAATTTGGACCAATCAAAAATGCCCCCAAAAAAAAGTGTTGTCTTCGCTCACTATTGCAGCACTCTCTATGAAAAGTGCATGAAGTTGAACACAAATCAAGTTTGGAGTGCAAAACAAGGAAGAAACAGTGGTTTTGGGTCCAAATAGATGTGGTTATTTTGCACTGCAAGTCACATCAGTGACTAAAGGGCGGCTTTGAGTACTGAGAGACAGAGAGTGTGGGAAAAGGTGGGAAATTCCGACCAAACGAACAACCAACGTAGGTGCCAGAAAATAGAGAGATGACCTTCAGACCAAGGCATGTGATGTGAGTGTGGGAGGCGACCCTCTGCTTCTTTGTAGTTCACTGCACCTCCTCTATCAAACTACACCTCCTCTATCTTCATCCCTGCATTCTTCTAATAAACAGGTCTTTGCCCCTAAAACTCTATGTAATGATGAGCACCTTCACTCTCCTTCTCAAGCATTTGGGTCGCCCAAGTAGTCTCCCTCTGCTTCTCGATGTATCCGTCAGCCTTCAAATTTGTGCCTCTCTCTCTGTAGTGAGAAGCAATGGATGTCCCCAAAACCGTCTCTATTTTCTTTATAAAAAACACTTCAAACAGGACCACCCGCACCGCGGTCCCGGCAAATAGTACACCTTCACTCCGCACGCCACAACCCCGCACCCTCAAACAAAACCCATAAACGGGACAGGCCATTCGGCGGTCCCGACCTTAATGCTGGCCCGCGACGGTCGCCCACTTCAACCACAGGGGCAGCCGGCCGCCTACGCGGTCCCCTCAACGGGTGCGAAACGGACGACTTACAGTTGGGACCGCCGACCGCGGCGGTCCTCAAATACATTTTTTGTCATTGCAAAAACCCGCTATTTTGGGGCCGCCACAGTAATAAGCAAACGCGGTATTCCAGGACCGCCACATTGGCGGTCCCCAAATATCGCGGATATCGCGGTGTTGAACGGCCGCAATTGATTGGTTGCTCGTGGCGCGCCACGTTACGCGATTCTTGTGCGCCACGTCCCGGTCCAAACCTAGCGCTCAGCTAGTATAAAAGGGCCCAAAGCCCCATCATTCTCACTCAGCCTTTTTTGTGCGAGCAGTTGTTCTAGGGCCTGGGATGCATCGCGTTCACTGACCATGACAACGCACGCACTAGGGGCTCGAGGTTTGTAGGGTGGGGGAGAAGTTTTTGAAATTTTTTTTGCGTGAGTTAGCATCGGGCAATGTCAGAATACATGTCCAGCACAGCGGTCGGAAGCTCCTCTGGAAGTAGGGGCAGGGGCAAGGGCAAAAAAAGGAAGCATGGGAGCCAGCGTAATAGCAATCTTCACAAAGAAGATTATCCAGGACCGAAGGCGCTTAAGCTGGTAAGGGAGGTGGTGCACGACTACTTCATGAACACGGATCATCAACACTTGCACAATTCGTATGTTTTCTACGGCTATGAAGGTTTCCTGAAGTTCCAGACTAATATGGAGAGAAGAATGCGGGTGGCTATGGCAGGGGATGAATGGGCCGAGGATCGGAATAAACCGAAATTCGATCAATGGGTGGAGAGTTGGGCACAAGATGCGACGTGGAACACGCCGCAACTCGTGGAAATAATTGTTAAGAGACCAGAAGAAGGGCGACGGCCATCTTCGGAAAAGGAATTGTTTTCGCGTGTGGATTGGTGGTTTGGTATGTCGACGACTTATTCGAAGAACAAAACCAGGATTGCCCCTTGGAAGACGGACAGGTTTGCGCCCAATGAGGGCCTCAGTATCCTCTTCATCAACAAAAACGCAACCATTCACCAACTAGATAAGGCCAAAGAAGGAGGTTATGGTCGAATTCAGAAGGTGAGAATTGAAGGAGACGGAAGGATTCATACGGGTTGGGCTTTAGCGGGAAAAATGCCCAAAGATTCCAATCCAGAAATAGCCAGATGCGAGTTTGAGCATGAGGCCATGGCAGTGCAATTCTCCCACTTTGGAGTTGTAAAGTTTATTGCTGCGCATCCACAAACGTGAGAGGTTACTCAATCTGGTGGAATGGGGGGACCATACGCGAAATGTTGGCAATTGATAAAAATGGTCAAGTGATGAGAGGGACCACCGGGAATTGTTGAGATTGCATGGGACGCCGAAGGATGTGGAGAAAGTGTACAGGATGGTGCCCAATTAGCCAACATATTTTTGCTGGAGAAGATCTTACCTTATGAAGGACTTGCTTGCTCCATGTCGAGCGGCTTTTACTCACCCATCCCTTCGCTATCCGAGGTGGAAACTCCAAGATAGAAGAGTTGGATATCTCTAAGCACTCAGCCCGCTCAGAACAATCAGTCATGACCTGCAGCTAGTGAATCATGGTTGTGCTTCCTATTTGTATTCCTTCTTGCCTTCATGTTATCAATTTATCTTACCGTGTATACTGAAGCATCAGATTGCTTCAGTATCTACTAAGTTCCCGTTAATCATGCATTCATTCCACAGCTTCACTCATGTCTCTCTACACAGTGTGATTATATCGAATAAGTATCAAATTATGATTTATCAGGTATCAGGCCAATGCCATGGTGACTCTAATCTGCCCTACAGTATCACTACAGCTTTGCATGTAACAAGCATCTACTATTCATCTTCCCTCCTCCTCCGTGCTCTCGTTTTTGCTCTCCGACTGATCTCCTCTCATGCATGATCCAAAAGCGCTCCCCGTGAAGTGATCCCCTTCCCGTTGCCGCTCTCCTAAACTACCCGCAAGTTGTTCTAACCACCTAACTAACTAACCGTCACCCCTGAAGTAACACGTTCCCTCTGCAGATGTCGTTCCCTCACAGTCGTTCCCTGTCAATGATAACTGTTCCCCATGTACTGTGACTAGCTGTGCGAAACTATGGCGGGCTGTGACTGGCTGTGTAAAGTTGTGCGAAGCTGTGGCGGGCTGTAACTGGTTGTGTAAAGCTGTGCGAAGCTGTGCCGGGCTGTGTGAAGCTGTGGCAGGCTGTGTCGGGTTGTGATTGGCTGTGTTGGGCTGTGTAACCCCCCCTAAAGCCTGCAGCTGCCACCCCTAAAGCTCCTGTTGGTCTCAGTCTGCGCAAAAATTAAGGGTACCCCACAGAACCCGTAAAAGTGTCTAAGTCCCAAGCAGCCCTCTAACATTACCCCTCCCCCTCTCAAAAAGCCGTATCCTCACGGTTTACTGTTTGGGATTAGCAAACCTTTGTGAGCGAGCACCCTTCTGACGGTGAGAGTCTCGTGAAGGACTCCGTGTGCGAGCCCGAGTCCTGTTACTGGCTGATGGAGATGATTGAGCACTACCTGGAAATGTCTGACCCTCCTTTGGCTGATAACGAGGTAACCTCTCAGGCATAGGAGATCCCCGTCGTTTCTTCTCTGCCATCTGAAGTGCATAGTCCAAATTTATCGGAAGAAACAGTAGTATCAGAATCCTCGTCCCCCCTTAGGTGTTTTAACGGCCAAACTTTAAGTGGAATCCTGTGTGGCATACAATGTGGTCCCACCATGTCTGGAAGTTTAAACTGTACAACTTGCTGTAAGCGTTTGCAAGCAAAATTAGTGAACACCCTGAACTCCTTATCCGTATAGGTGAGAGATGTGCCAATGACTTTGGAACAGTGTAAGTATGTCCAGGCTTCATGTCCCTTGAAGAAAATATCCTCAGGGCCGAATTTTTGTGTTGTCAAATTGTTCCAAGCCGAATTAAACCATGAACGAAGTTGTGAATCCTTTTGCATCATGACTTTTGCATCATATAGGTACATATGAGGTGACACTGAAGGTAAAACCCAATGATCCCCACTGGAATAACTCAGAAATCGTGATTGCATCTTCTGCTGCTCAATGTGATAGCGTGCCAGAAAACAAGCAGCATGGTATAATCCACAGCCCATGACAATACTAGATACCTCCTTTGTCTTGGTATAGATGTACCCATGTACAACCTGGAAGGCAATTAATTCCTTCAGCATGGTACATGCCTCAGACCAGTACCTGGCAAAGTGATGATCCTCAATGGGTCGATTGTTCGGAAGAACCTTTAATCCGAGTTGCCACCGGCAACCAAATGCGCATGATCTGGTAGTAATGTGCCAATGACTGCGGAGGACTAAATTCCTTCCAAGCCAAATCCAACATAATGGGAATTTGGTTGAAGGGCATAATCATAGCCCGACTGTACTCCCATGCAGCAGGAGTCTTAGGTGGGTTAAAAGCAGCATCCCCCATACCTCAGGCTGTGGTGTGGCTGTAGTAACAACATGTTCAGCTACCTGCACAGCCGCCTGCTGTGGTATTGGTACCACTGGCCCTTCTACCACAGGCATCTCCTGCGAAGAAGACTGAAAAATTAGAGTCCTAGCATGTAAATAAGTAGCCATCAGCTGCTCCTCAGGAACAAAGACTCTTTCGTCAATATTTGAACTCATGTCATCCACTTGAGTCTGCAGGCCTTCCACGTCCTCCTGTAGCTCCGCTATTCTACTGTAGACATTGTCTATAGTAGTTGTGGCAATGTTCTGCACCTGCAATCTGAGCTCATTCATCTCGCCCTGGGTGAGTTTCCGTGGTGTTTTGCCTTCTACCGGCCTTTGTGCTAACCAGACCTGCATAAGGTGGTTATCCACCAAGTCGTGTGTGGCACCCCTGAGAGTCTGCTCCTCTGTGAGTCTGTACACATCTAACTGTTGCTATAAAACCTCCATGCGCTTCGCATGAGGTTCAATCAGACCCGCATAGGCAGCAGCCAGATTATTGGCTTCCTTCCGAGCTTTGTTAGCCACAGAGATACGACATACCTTCTGGCCTGGGAAGTCCCCCTTTGTAAGTGGGAGACTGTTAACCATTTCTATTGACCATGACTGTTTGTTGCAACTCTAGGATGTACCTCTCTTGGTCAGCCTCAACCTGTCGGTATTGTTTGAAAGTATTCTCATTGCGACAGATTGTATTTTTCATATCAACAATGAGTTTCGCTTGCTCTATTATCTCAGCTTCTGCCCTCATACATATCTCCCCTTGTCTGTTAACTTCTAATGCAGTTTGCTCAAGAATAGTTGTGAGTGTAGCACATTGTATGGTCATCTTCTCATGTACCGCCTCCAACTCTGTATGTAGTACATTCACTTCTTGCAACTTGCCCTCATGCTTCACCTGCAATTGGTATAACTGTTGCTTATGTGCTTCATGCAACTGGTCCTGCTTGAGGCCTGCTTCAATCAAATGTCCCTTGGCCAACTGCAAAGCAGCCTTTGTGTCCTCCAACTTTTGCTGTAACTTGAGATTGACCTCCTCATCTACCTTGTTAGCACACTCAGTGGCAATTCAAGCCTCAAACTCCTTCCTGAGTTCCTCCCTCAAAGCTGCCAATTGGGTAGATGGAACATGGGATTTCACATAAGTGCCCAACAAATTAAGTGTCATGCTTATGGAACTCATAAGCATGGCCTGCTGAGGGTCATCATGGTGAACTTGCTGCTGTTCTCCCTGATCCTCCATAGTGTGATGCCTCACCAACCATTCAGGCCATTGCCCCACCAAATTCTCTTCCTGAACCACCTCATCCTCCACAGGTGCTGTAGTGTCCTTATATTCTACCCCTGGTACCTCCGTCACATGTGTGGGTATTACATGTACAGCAGGGTTTTCCCTGGACAAACGCTGCACCTCTAGAACCACTGATTCCCTTACCAAGCCAGAGTTTTCATAGAGAAGGTCACCCTTCTCAATTTCAGCCACGACATGCTCTGTAGTGGGAATGTCCAACCTTTCTCCGTCCAGAGCAATTGGGGGTGGTGTCACAGCATGTTCTAACTGTGGAACCTCTAAGACAACTGAGTCAACTGGCTGTGGTGGCTGTGGTACCAAATTGACTTCGTCTTCCCTCTCCGAAGGTCGTGCTTCCAATAATAACAGTCCCCTATGCTGCTGTGCCCCATCCTACACAAGAGCTTGGGAAACATCATCTTGTGGTTTCCGTGAAGCTAGTGGATCCACCACTACAGTCATACCCCGCTTCTGTCTCTTAGACTGGTGTTGCCCTGCCAGTCCACCCTCACTATGTGAAGAGCCCTGCTCTTCAATTGCAGTGGTTACTGCCTCAAACACTCCCAGAATGATTTGGGCAATGACTGGACCAGACACAATGATCGGAGACTTAGTAGCAGTGCCCTGTAACCTCTTCATCTCGTCCACCAGACCTCCGCCCAAGCTACATCCTCTCCCCTCAAAGCTTTCAAGATCTCCTCTGTGAATGACCTGCTCAAATATTGTTGGTTTTGTTTCATGGCAAACAGAACGTTCAATATTTGGCCAACTTCTCTGAGCCCTGGGTACTCAGCTTTGGTACAAGCGTAACCTTGAGTCTTAAAGAAACTCCCTTCTTGGAACAAATTCCCTATCTGCAATCTTGCCCTGTGCTCATCCACATCCACATGACCTGATGACAAATCAAACAATTGCTGCAGGTACTGGGGAGTAATTTCTATATCTACTCCCCTCACCTGGGTAACTCCCGTCCGAGGCTCAAAGTTCCGAAGAAATTGAATCATATACTGCCGATGATGCAAGGACCAGTCCTTGCGTAGCAGCCCCTCCAATCGCAACTCCCTTAGCAGCTGCACTGCCTGCGGTGCTGCAATTGTTTGCTTCTGCAGAATCGTGGTGCTCTTCATCCTGATATCCTCCATTCCCCTCACTCTCTTCATTCTAGACAAACAAAAAGGCTTTGTTTGAAACAGCTGAAGGAAAGCTTGCAGGGCACAGAGCATGAAGGTATGGTTGGCACAGAATGGAACAGGTAAGTGCGTGTAAGCCTGTGGGGCTTGCAAGTATCGAGTGAGAGAAAATGTACTCTCAATTCGTCCGTCCTTGCGCCACTGCGTGAGAAGTAAAGCGAGTGTGTAATCCGTTACATCCGCCATAGCTACAAAGCTAGTGCTTTGATTGCCCCTCCCGTCGAGACACTGGCTATTTGGAGCCACCCCGACTCTTCCGCTCATAACATTCCCTATTTCTTGTTCTTGTTTCTTGGAGGGAACCACCTGCATGTAATTCGCACTCCTTATTGGCTGTTACCTGCTTATTTAACTTCTTAATTTCACCCCTCTCCGTGGACATTCCCACCTGGAATGTCCAGTGGGACAGCACATGTGGCATAGGTTCCTCTTTCTTGTACTCGGAAAGTGTTCCGTTACCCTTACTCTGAATGCATTAATGGGCCCACAAATAGTCTTAGCGGCTGTACCGGGTAGGTACTTTGACGGCCCGATTTGTCTTCTTCCATGATGAGACCCACTCTTACAATCGATGCAGTGCGGTGTGCTTCGCCTTAGTGGCCACGTGTCTTTTTCTAGACATGCCCCCGACTTCCCCTCTCCGCGTGGCATATTCTCCAAGTTTGACTTCCAAACTTCTTCTTCACTTGATGGCCACTTTTCTGACGTTAATTCGCGTCCACCTGTCACTGACCCTATGGACTGTGTAACCTGCATGGGTTGTGTTGGGCTGTGACAGGCTGTGTGGCACTGTGGTGGGCTGTGATAGGCTGTGTCACGCTGTGATGGGCTGTGATAGGTTGTGTCACGCCGTGTTGGGCTGTGATAGGCTGTGTCACGCTGTGTTGGGCTGTGATAGGCTGTGATAGCTATGCGAATACCTGTACTTCCCGCCCTGGTCATACACGCTCGGCTTAGCGACAAGTGCTCCATACTCCGTTGGTATCACTGGCGCAGCCCGTGACTGTTTTTGCGTTTCAATATGCAAATCATGCTGCAATGGTTTGTCATAGATACCACTGTACTCCTTCAACTTATTGGCATTGACTCTTCCCAGCATTTCTTTGTTAATGGTTTGTAGCATGGCGGTGTTATTATCATACATCTTCTGTATGACATAAGGTCCTTTCCATGGTGATTTAAGCTTAGAAGCTTTAATCTTCCCCTTCTTCTGCAACCACAGTACCAAATCTCCCAACTTAAAAGTCTTTAATTTACCTTCATCAAACTGATCCTTCCTCTTCATCTGAATTCTGGTCATGTTATCAGCTGCATCAGCACGTACTTCTTCCACATGGTATAATTCATGTTTCCTGACCTTAATTGAATCTTCCAATTCCATTCTCCTTCCCCATTCAGTTCTCATGGTAGGTAACAAGAATTCCACTGGAAGTAAAGCTTCCATACCATAAACTAATTGGAATGGTGTATACTTAGTGGTGACTTTATATGAGTCTTGTATGACCACAAAGCTGTCAGCAGCTTTGTATCCCAATCTGTTCTGTTTGCATTGACTATCTTAGCCAAGATAGTACATAGTATTTTGTTGGTAGCCTCTGCCTGCCCATTACCCTGTGGGTAATATGTTGCACTCTTCCTATGCACAATCATGAACTCTTTAGTCAATAGTTCAATGGTCTCATTAATGAAGTGACTTCCCTGGTCACTGATAAATTTCAGGGGACAGCCAAATCGTGTAAGTATGTTCTCATACAGAACCTTGCTGTGGACTTAGCTGTGTTGTCCCTCAGAGCTTTAGCTTCCATCCACTTTGTAGTATAATCAGTGGTTGTGATTATATACTTGTTTTGTGTGTTCTTGGCTGGTGGGTTAATTGGTCCAACAAAGTCTAGTCCCCATTTCTGAAATGGTTCAGTAGACATCGTAGGATGCAAAGCCATCTTCCCAGATCTCTGCAAAGGTCCTAGCCTCTGACACTCATCACAACTCTGACAATACTTGTGTACATCCTTGAACAAAGTAGGCCACCAGTAACCTGCAAGTAGTATCTTTCTACTGGTAGTCTCTTCTCCAAAATGACCTCCAGCCACTCCTTTATGAACTTCCTCCAAAACTTTATTTACTTCATGGTGGTACAAGCATCGTTTAAGTACTCCATCAGGTCCTAGCTTATACATTCTGCCCCCTACCATAGTATAAGGTAAAGCCTTGATAGCGATTCTCTTCCTCTGCTCCTTTCCATAACTAGGTGGGCACTGACCATGAGTAAGGTAGTATCTGATTGGCCACTGCCAATCTAACCAGTCATCTGCACTTCCCTGCACCTCCACTGCAAATAAACTCGCATCAGGTAATTGGTCGTCTACTCCTATGGCAGGCTCTCCTGTTGATAGGCGTGACAAGTGATCTGCCACAAGATGCAAACGGCCAGACTTGTAAACAACTTCGAACTCAAACTCGTGCAAGATTATTAACCACCTTGTTATCCTTCCACTTATCAAAGGTTTGTTCACCAGATATATCAGAGCCTGGTGATCCACATAAAACATAAATTTTCTTCCCAATAGGTAATGCCTGAATTTCTTGACTGCATAAATCATTGCCAGTGCTTCTCTTTCAGTTGTGCTATAGTTCCTTTCAGCTGTTCATCAACCTGCTAGCATAGTACACAGGTGAATCTATATTTCCTGTAATATTTTGGGCTAACACTGCTCCCAACGCTTCTCCTGAGGCATCACAGTGAACATGAAATACTACATGCCAGTGAGGGTTAATCAGCACAGGTGTAGTTGTTACTGACAATGTAAGTTCCTCAAAAGCCTGTTGACATTCAGCTGTCCATGCAAACACTGCATCTTTCTTCAAAAGCTTGCTCAATGGTGCTGCTATCTGTGCATACCGTCTGACAAATCTTCTGTAATAACTGGTTTGTCCAAGGAATCTACTTAGACTCTTAACATTTACTGGTGGTGGAGAGGCTTTAATGGCCTCTATCTTTCTGGGATCCACAAGAAGTCCCCTCTTACACACAATGTGTCCCAAAAGCACCCCTGAGTTCACACAGAAAGTACACTTCTCTGGATTCAGGCCCAGACCTCTCATCCTGCATCTGGCCAAACATAACTCCAATTTATGCAAATGCTCATTCTTAGAGCTGTACACACTGAAATCATCCAAGAACACCTGCATGAAATCATCCAGATACTCATGAAAAGATTCACTTATCACTCTCTGAAAGGTTGCTGGTGCATTACAAAGTCCAAAAGGCATGACTTTGTATGCATAAGCACCCCAGTCTGTGATGAAAGCTGTCTTTCCCTAGTCTTCTTCTGCCACTTGCACTTGATTATAACCACTAAAGCCATCCATGAATGAGTACATCTCATGGCCTGCCACAGTGTCCAATATCGCTTCTGTGAATGGCAAAGGGAAATGATCTTTCTTCGTGCAAGCATTCAACTTCTTATAGTTCACACAAACTCTCAGTTTACCATTATTCTTGGGAACTATCACAATGGGTGACAACCAAGTTGTATACTCTATCGGGTATATAAACTTAGCCTCAGCCAACTTCTTGATCTCTTCTCCAATCTTTTGTGCATAGTTAGGATTCATTCTATACCATGCCTATTTGATTGGTATTGACCCTGGTTCCAGTTCAATCTTATGCTAACAGATCTCAGGTGGTATCCCTTTTAGATCCTTGTAGCTCCAAGCAAATACATCTCTGTATTTGATGAACAAACTCTTAGCTTCCTCAAAGAATTCTGGCTCCAAATCAGCCCCTACCTTCACCATCCTCGGTTCCTCTTCAGTTCTCACATTCAGTTCTCTCACCTGCTCATCAGCTGTGATTGTCCAACCAGTCACCACTTCATCCTGTAAACTCACAGTGGCTGGTTCTTCTAGGATTTCCATTTCTCCCTCTCTTTCTTCATAGAAATGTGGTGGATAACTGCTTGTTTCACCCTCAACTGGTGTTGCTGTCACTACACCACAGCAGATACCTTTTAAACAACTTAGGCCTTCCAGCTGCAACTCTGCAACCTGCTCCCACTCTGGGTGTGCAGCGAATAGGGTAGCTTCCTGCTCCTCATCAAGTTCTCCCCTCCAGTCATACTCCCTGACCCCTCGAGGTCTTCTCGTAGCAAGTAATCTACTAGATTTCTTAGTGGTGATTTGTATCTTGTGCATCCCATCATGCACAGTTAGTAACTGGGAATTCCAGTCATGGAATACCCTGGCCTATTTCAGCCACGGTCGACCCAACAATAAGGAGTAAGCTTCCATGACTTCATCCATTTTCAACACAGTTACTGTGATCATAAATATCATCTTTTGAATCTGTATCTTAACTCCTCTTATCAATCCCAATGGCTGTACACTTCTTTGATCTGCCATTGTTACTGTAAATGGGGCTGGTCTCATGTTACTTAGACCAAGCTTCTGCCTTAATTGGTCTGTCATGATATTCACTCCAGAGCCTCCATCTATCAGTACATCAGTTAGTTCTGTGCTTCCAATTCTCAATTGGATTACTGGCATAGAATCATCAAAGTCCATGACTGTTTCTTGCCCTTCCGGCTTCACATTATAACTGGTCACCTTGCTGTTCAGGTCTGTGTTCCCTGTCACATGGGCAATTCGATTGATTGCTTGATATAGCCTGTGTCTACGATAAGGTGCCACAGCCAATAGCTGTCCAATGGTAATCTCCGCTTTGGTCTGGCATATTACTTCAGCCAAAGTCCCTTCATTACTCTGCATTTCCGCAGTTTCTTTCTTCCCTTCATCCTCACTCACTTCCTCTTCTCTTTCAGAATCAGAGGAATCTGCCATAGGAATATCAGTACTCTTCTGCATTTCCCTTATGGTATCTGCCACTTCCTTGTGCAGTTCCTTCTCATCTCTCCAAGCCTCATCATCTTCAGGCACATCACTGCCATCTTCATTATCATCACCTTCCTCATCTACTGGAGGTATTATTTTGGCTTTGCTTCTGGTTACTATCATTGTACTTACTTCTGGTACAACACATGGCCTAACCATGTGAGCTGCCACCACTGGCCCCTCATTCACAGGAGCTCTCATCTCATTCTGGTGTCTGATCCAAAATGGACAGGCTGCCTTGCGATGTCCTACCTGATTACAATAGTAACACAGTTCTTCCCCACTAGGTCCTCGTCCTTGGTCTGTTCTGGGATTGTTTCTATAATCCTGATTCCCTGGCTGGTAATTCCCCCTTGGATTACCCTGATAGTTACCTCTGGAATTTCCTTGGTAATTCCCTCTTGGATTACCTCTCCCTTCCATGCCATTGTTATAACCACCAGGCCTACCATAGTGGTCCTGATCACTGTTTCTTCTTGGCTGGGGCTGCACTTGATGCACCCTTACTTGCCTAGGTTCTCTAGTTGTTGTCCTTCTGTTGTAGTAACAATTCTCAGTAGAATGGTTATCCATTTTACAGATAGTATAGTGTTTCTCCTTCATGTGGCATTCAGTGGTGGTATGGCCTTCATTCTGGCACTTTGCACATTCACCCTTCCTCCAATGTGTTGCAGCCTCTGTGACATACTTCTTCAAGATTTCTTCTAATCTTTTCTCATAGTTATCCCTCTTCAACTTTTCCTTCCTCTTACTCTTCCTTTTCAACTCTTGCTCTTCTTCCTCATCTGACTCATCCTCAGAGTCCTCATCATCCCTTTTCTCTCTCTCCTGAACATTCATAATTGCTCAATTCTGTTCGCGGTTTCAAATGCCTCCTCCACTGTATTATGGGGTAACATATCCACTTTCTGGTCTTAGTCCACTCACAAACCAAGTCTTCTGTAAACCTGGTGCTGGTACAGCAGCCAGCTTTTTCATCATCAATTCCATCTTTTCCATATACTCCTCAACAGTTTCATGCTTCTTTTGCTTTAACTGTTGTAAACTTCCATACACTTCATCCTCAGTTTTACTTGTCCTGAACCTATTTCGGAACGTTGTATTCAAGCCATTCCAGGTTAGGAAATGATTATCAGGGAATCTTGCATACCATTCACTTGCTTTCTTTATAAGTGAACAAGGAAACAGTCTCATCTTGGCATCATCGCCATTCTCATTGTTCACAATACACTTGTGCTCAAATTGGCTAATGTGTACATCAGGATCCCCTTTTCCTGAATATATTGGAAAAGGTGGTTTTGCCCGTGTTGGTTGTAACGTCATCTTTGGCTCTACCTTCTGCCCACTGACAGATGCTGGCCCCCTTGCTGGTGCTGGTCCTTGAGGACCTGTTGTAGTTGTGGTGGAACTTCCACTAAGTGCTGGCCCTTGAGCACTCCCTGCTACTGGCCCCACTATATTCATAGTATTCCGAGCTCCAGTTGCACTACTTCCCACACTCCCTGTCCCCCAGAGCCAGATCCAGGCTACCCGCCTGATCCCCCTGAGCCGACACCTTCGTTGGCCTGTGATCCAAGTGCTCCACTTGATCCAGGTCCAACGGGTGGGATGTCCTGGTTGTAGTCTCAACCTCAGCTGTTGGGTCTACTTCTTCATACTCTTCCTCTTCCAATTTCTTCTCTCTGTTTTCATCCTCCAAGTTCTGCCCTTGGGTTTCTTCTTCACTCATGTAAGTCAACTGCAATGGTGTTGGAGAGTCTGAACTCTCTGTTGGCTCTGCCACATCCTCTCCTCCTTCTTCGTCTTCCGTCTCAGAAACTGGAGTTCCTACTTTTGGTGTTCCATGCCAACTCTTATCAAAGATTTCTGTCAAATCTTTTATCCAGGGATGTACCTCAGATCTTTCACCTCGTGGTTGATCTTCTTCCTGTACCAATTCCATTAATCTTTCTTGCAAAGAAAAAGAAGGAGTGACATCCAACTCTAGTTCTTCCGGTATGGGTGATGTACTCTCTGATCTTAATGGTGTGAGAGGTCCAGATGATTCCCCTATGTCTATTCCTCTCTCCCAAAGATATGGATAATTAGCTTTCAGATAACTTTCTCTTTTTGCTGAATATCTCTGGAGTCTAGCTTCTCTTTCATCACTCATGTCCCATGTCTTTCATTTCTTTAATGTGGCAATAACCAAAACTCTCTTCTGTAGTATCTCTCGTATATGCCTGGGTTTCTTTCAAGCTTCAATGCACCCTTGGCTATACTAGAAGTCTCCGTTACCATATAACCATATGGCAAACAAGTCTGGAAAGCTGCTCTTGGTGTGAGTTTGATCCACATAATATCCTTTGGAATCCAATTCTTTACCAGTAGAAGCTCCTCATGCATATGAGTATAAACATTCACCTTCCTTTCCTCCTAGCCTTCAAATCGCTTAATGGATAGCAATGCTATCACATAAACCAGTGTTGGTAACCAACGTGTTCTTCCTCTACAGGCTACCTGATAAATCTTTATCACTCCTTTCTCCAGACCCCACTCAGGATCAGCATCATGCACTCTCTTAAGAATGTTTTCTTTACAATCGTCTGACAATTCCAAGAACCTCTGAAAGAATTGTTTGGACAATCTTTCATTCTCAGTTTCACAGGGAATTTGATTCACATCAAATTCTTTAATTCTCCAACCACCATGATCCCACCAGATGTCTCTCACATCTGGTTGTTCATTACTAAGTTCCCCAGTATGGTCGCCAAATGTCGAGCGGCTTTTACTCACCCATCCCTTTGCTATCCGAGGTGGAAACTCCAAGATAGAAGAGTTGGATATCTCTAAGCACTCAACCCGCTCAGAACAATCAGTCATGACCTGCAGCTAGTGAATCATGGTTGTGCTTCCTATTTGTATTCCTTCTTGCCTTTATGTTATCAAAATTACCTTACCGTGTATACTGAAGCATCAGATTGCTTCAGTATCTACTAAGTTCCCGTTAATCATGCATTCATTCCACAGCTTCACTCATATCTCTCTACACAGTGTGATTATATCGAATAAGTATCAAATTATGATTTATCAGGTATCAGGCCAATGCCATGGTGACTCTAATCTGCCCTACAGTATCCCTACAGCTTTGCATGTAACAAGCATCTACTGTTCATCTTCCCTCATCCTCCGTGCTCTCGTTCTTGCTCTCCGCCTGATCTCCTCTCATGCATGACCCAAAAGCGCTCCCCGTGAAGTGATCCCCTTCCCGTTGCCGCTCTCCTAATCTACCCGCAAGCTGTTCTAACCACCTAACTAACTAACCGTCACCCCTGAAGTAACACGTTTCCTCTGCAGATGTCGTTCCCTCACAGTCGTTCCCTGTCAATGATAATTGGTCCCCAAGTACTGTGATAGGCTATGTCAAGCTGTGCCGAGCTGTGACTGGCTATGTAAAGCTGTGTCAGGCTGCGACTGGCTGTGCGAAACTGTGGCGGACTGTGACTGGCTGTTTAAAGCTGTGCGAAGCTGTGTCGGGCTGTGTGAAGCTGTGGCCGGCTGTGACTGGCTGTGTAAAGCTGTACGAAGCTGTGTCGGGCTGTGTGAAGCTGTGGCAGGCTGTGTCGGGCTGTGTAACCCCCCCTAAAGCCTGCTACTGCCACCCCTAAGGCTCCTGTTGGTCTCAGTCTGCGCAAAAATTAAGGGTACCCCACAGAACCCGTAAAAGCGTCTAAGTCTAAAACAGCCCTCTAACACTCCACACCATGGTCATGGCGGGAGAGGAGGCTGATATCTCATGGCTTTGGCCTTCCCATTGCCTTGGGTTCATCACTTCAATCAGGAACATATTTGATAACCTTTTGTCATGCTCAGACCAAGGTGTTAGTAAACCAAACATAAAACTGAAAACAGAAGGGAGATTGGTTGATAATGTGTACAAGAACCACCAAGTACACTGGTCTAAATCAGAGAGGGAAGATACTTATGTCTTGTCGAGACATGGACAAAGACCTGACAAGGTCATTGTAAAATTAACGACAAATCAGCCTCATAACAAGGCATTATCAACCATTCTTCATTCACAAGTCAGCATTATGACAAATCCCAGACTTCAAAGTCAATGAAGTCTCTGGGTGGGGGGGGTGGGAAAAATTAGAGACTCAATTGCCACTGTTCATAGCAGGAAACCATTGTTCAGCATGCTAAAAAGTGCCATTCATGTCATTCAGTTTGTATTTTTTGGTCAGCTTACATACCAAGGCATAACCAACCATCCTAATTTATTGTTGGCCCAAAAACTAGTATGGTTTTGGGTTCTTTGTATCATTGGACATACCAAAGTGACTGAGCAGTAAGTATCCATGTCCAAATAAAGATCCATTGATCACCGTTCATGGCTGGAAATGTCTGTTTGTCTTAAAGAAGCAATTTATGATCATAGAAGGCTTAAGAACAAAATAAGAGCATTTCTTTACATAAAGAACATCACCAAAGCAGGGTTACGGACTGATATTTGGCAGCTTATACAACAGGGTATAATCAGCTGCCCTATTTTGCACATCAAGTCACTTATTTGACACCATGATTTTTGCCCCCATGATCTGTTTTAGATCTGGGGCTGGTGTGTAATTTCAATGACAGGGTAGAGTAATATTCCCACCTCTTATTCCATGCCCCAAGACCAAGTTCTATATCCGGGGTAGGGAAATCATTACCATAACAGGTTGTAATCAGATTTACATGCCATGCAATCATCCATAGGAAACACAAAGAATCTGAATTGCTCATCCCATCAGGCCTGCAGGTTACTTTGGTATTATTTATCCTAAAGCAACTTGAATACAATGCCTGAATCATTCTCTTCACATCTATCAATGTCTTACCATTTTGAAAAATAGGTAAACATTCAAGGGCATATAACCAAGGACCAGATTTGGCCACAAAAGATCCATCCATATCAGTTTGGCATGGTATCAAGTGTCCTAAAGTAACCAGCTTCTAAAAGAGGCCAAGTTTCCAATGCTTGTACATTCAAGAACATTGTCTGGTCATGAAAACAGGTCTACCCTACATTGTAGCATGTTACCAGATCTCTTTAAAGCCATCAGCTTGTCATATCATTGCTCCATTGTCACATTAGTATGCCATAGGGAACAAGAGATAGTCGCCCTAATGATTGATTGTCCACCATACTAGGTTAAACATAGGAGCCATCAAGATCAAAGGAAAGAGGAAGAAAGGATTGTTCTCCCCCAAAGATACAGATGGCGTCGCTTCTTCAACTCGATTCCAATCAACTTCAAGCTTTAAAATCCATGTTAAGTGAGGACCCTCACCTGGTCCCATCACACGCAATCAGAAATAGTTAAGTTAGAGATGATGTGGAACCCCAGGTGAATCGCAGGTCTCACGCTTGTTATCGTTGTACAACATGCAATACAAAGCAGGGGCAGAAAGAAAACAGAGCATATGCAAGCCAATACCTTGATGGCTCGTGGAAGAGAGGCCTGCGCCATAGCTCTCAAGACCAGCAAACAAGAATGCATGCACAAAGAAAGTGAATCGCCCAAACTTAAAGAGTTCAGACACTTCCCTGAGGCCTTAAGATCGCCGCTTGTATCTTAATGATCAATGAAGGTCACAGCAAGCAACCATAACACAGGTAGATCGCCCGCCAAGCATTAGAGACAACCGTCACAAGGAAATTGCAGGTACTGCCGCCATTGCGCACCCCAAGAGAGGAAGAAGATATTGAATCTTGCCAGAACACCTAAATGCCTTAATGGCGCAGCTCCATAGCATTCAAGGGCGCCTGAATCGAGCTCCATGCGCCCCCCGCCACCATCTCTCAACTCCGGCCATCCCTTGAGCACGATCGTCGTGCAGAGGGTTAGGGCAGGGAAGAGATTTCCCGCGATTTCCTGCGATTTCATCCATTCGGGATGAAATCCATCACACGGGATGAACTCTACCGCGCAGGATGAAATCTATCGTGATTTCATCCGCGTTGGATGAAATTGTCTCTCGATTTTTCATCTGTGTCATCCTCTGAGGATGACATCCATTTATGGATGAAAAAATTAAACAATAGGATGGCTCCATTAGGGTCCCGACCTTAGACCAAGAATCCGGGTAATGTAAATAATCGAAATTAACCAAATTCCAATAAGGTTAATTAGGGGTTAGGTAACATACCACTGGTCTTAAACTATCAAGTTTTAAAAGAACCAGCCAAATCCATGGAGGGAGGGAGAGAGAGGGAGAGAGAGGGAACCCACCAACCATCCCCTGGTATGGCAGCTCCTTATGGAGTGAGTGTGGTATGCACTCACCCCGTAAGGGAGTGCATACCAGACCCCATCACATAAATGACCTCCCTCTTCTTTGTAGCTTTTACTTTTGGTTACAAAGGAACCATAGAAATAAACATGCCTACAATCTCAACTCTCCAAGGTCAAAAAACAAAACAAGCCGTGACAAGCAAAGGTACATCAACACTTACATCAGAATGTAGAGTTTTACCTTTTAGCTACACATAAGCTCTGGTAATGGAAAGATGAGGCCAATGAAGGGACCTTAACTCCGAAATTCATGAAGCAACAAACGGGAAATAAACTTTTATCAACCCTTTAGTGTTTACCTGGCCCATGTTTTTGGGTACCACATGTGTACAAAACCAATGGGGGCAGGTTTAGGTAATGAATTTTCTGCCATTGGCATGTTCCAAGTTGGCAAGTTGTGACAAACGAAGGTACATCAACACATACATCAAAATGTAGAGTTTTACCTTTTAGTTTATATATAAGCTCTGGTGACTGGAAGAAGAGGCCAGTGAAATAACCCTCAATTCCCAAGGTCATAAAGTAACAATCAGGAAAGAATCTTATATCAGACTTTTAGTGTTTACCCACCCCTTGTTTTGGGTAAAACATGTGTACAAAACCAAAGGGGGCAGGTATTGGGACTTAGGTAATGAAGTCTGGCAGGGGATTACCACCTTGTATTCAGACGAAACCTCTACCAACAGCATATCAGGTATATTTTTATGGTGCTATAAAGAGCAAAGCCACAACCAGGAGAAACATAGAAACATTTGAGCCAAAGAAATGGAACTCATTCTTATCACAAGGTATCTAAATCTGACATAAGACATTGGGTGGTGTCACCCTTGGTGCGTGAGCTAGCGAGGGGGCCATCCCAATATGCCATTTCCTTCACCTCAATGTGGGTTCATGGACGCGTGTCCTTGAAGGTAACCGCTACATACGGTCGCTACTATGAGTCCAGCACTCCGAGACGTAGTTCACAACTTCGCAGTCTGATCGTGCAGTCGTTGAAACGACTTGCTAGTTATTTTTGAACTAGTGGTTAGTGCTCGCGTAGTACGAGATTGTAACTATTCAGCAGCGTGAAGCAACACGGCTACGGCGCGTGTCCTGCTTCCAAGAGTACACGTGGAGTTCTTACACCGAGCCACGCGGCTGTATTTCCGGCATGCACACGGTGGGGAAGTCGGAACCCTCGGTCAAAAGTCCACTGTGGTCAAGGTCCAAGATTCAGTCAACGCCGCGCGTGGCGACACCTTAAAAATTACCCTGCAGTCGGCGTCACGACTGACTGGAACGACTCCGACCACGTAATGACCGGAACGACTGGGCTGTCCGATAGGTCTTGTCCTTTCGGACTCGTAGTCACCCAATCGTTTTTTGACTAAAACGACTGGGTTTCCAATTGTTTTTTGAGTCGTTATTTCGGCGATTCTTTGTAGTGGTGCCTGCCTTCAACCCTGTTGTGGAGTTCTTCAAAGAGTTGAGAAGAAACTACCAAGGGGTGAGGATAGAGAAGTTGCAAAGCTTGCAAGAGTTCTAACGGAAGCCTACTGAGAGCTTGAGGGAGGCCTTCACTCGCATGAGGCGCTTGATAAATGTAACCCAAGGGGTTACGGAAGCTCAGGCAGTCCAATTCTGGTATGGGATATTGGACAAGGAGCTGAGAAGAAGGGTGCGGGATGCAACTCTCCTACAAGCGGCCCAACCCACCTTAGCAAATGTGTTTTTGCTGGCAGAGCGGATAGAGCTCAACATGGTGGAGGAACGAGTGGTCATGGTGGGATTTGCTAAGGAGACACCACGGGGTAGTGGTGCTCCTAGCCAGCCACCACCCCAACGTGCTCAAGGCAACAAGGGGCTCAGGTGAAGCCCAGGGAAGGACAGAAAGGATCTCAGGTGTAGGGATCTCTCCCTTCATTTGCAGGCCAACAACGGGCAGATGTGGTGTGTTGGACAAGTGGAGGACCTCATGTCAAGAAGGATTGCCCAGAGGGAGGCAAAGGGCCAGCACAGGCGCAGCCTGCATAGTTGCAGTGTGGCCATTGTGGCAAGTATGGGTGTGGAGAGGCCCAGTGTTATGACTTGCATCCTGAGTTGCGCCCAGGCCAGTTCCAACGGAACAATGGTGGCCGGGGGCGAGGTGGAGCACCTCCGAGAGGACGAGGTGCAAGCCAATGGCAAGCTCAGCATGGTCAAGGACATGGAGGTCAGGGTGTTGATCAAGGCATGGCCAACCGGCTTCAGCAGCTAGAGCAGATGCTATGGCCACAACTCAGGTGGTACCAGTTCCCAGGTATGAGGGTCCCCCTCCTGCTCCTGAGGGATGAGACATGAGAGGCATGGGATTTATGTGCGGGGCAGCACTACCACTAGTGAAGGATGCCACTACCACTACCACTATGTGTGGGGCACCACTACCACTAGTGAGGGGTGCCACTACCACTACCACTATGTGTGGGGCACCACTATAACTAGTGCAGGGCAGCACTACGTGCAGGGCAACACTACCACTACCACCATGTGCGGGGCAACCCTACCACTAGTGTAAGTGGAGTATGCTGCTGCCGTGACTCGAGGAGCAACACGAGTTCATGAGCCACGAGGTGCAGAGATGGAGTTGGATCCACAGCGTGGGGAGGCAAGTCGTTAGGCTAGGCTTCCTCAGTCATTCACATTGGTGGAGACAGTGTCGACGCCATCCATGGCACCTAGTTCTTGTCTAACTGTTACTGAGGCGGAGGTTACTATGCCATTGGGGAGAGCTACACGGACAGCACCACTACCTAGTGCTGCCAAGGCTACGGCAGCTAGTGTGCTGCTGGGGGCGGCCACATCTGTGTGCTAGGCTCCATTGTTCTCGGCTACCATGATTGCGACGCCGGGGGTGCGACCAGCTGCAATGTTTAGACTGGCAGCTACACTCTGTGAAAGTGGGGAGGTCACTTCATCTTCTGCGGAGATAGTGGAAGGTGTAGTGGCGGAGGGATCCTCGGATTTGAGAGTCAAGACTGCCACGGCGGCGCCATGGCAAGCTGCAGTTGCCAGCTAGGCCAGCCATTGAGCGCGCCATAGTGACATAGTGACATAGTGACACTTGGAGTTGTCTTGTTGGACAACCAGGATGACATTTTTTGTTTGAGTGGACCAGCAGGCAAGAAGTACCGGCCACTGCGAGTCTTGTTGGACTCGGGAGCTCAGCCGTTTGCGCTTTAGAATCCAGTCTTTTGTAAAAAATATGGAAGGGCAAGAATGAAGTTTCCACTACTGTCGAAGGGTAGGCGAGGCCTCGTTGAAAATAGCACATTTGAAATTTCAGATCCAAGTTTTGTCACTGATGCTTGCGGGATGAGATACCTATTGTTGAGAGAGAGTGGGAGGCTTGTGCACTTGGTGAGCATCTAGAAGGTTCTTAGTACACTGACGTTGCACCTTCATTTGGACCGGCCGACGACGCTGGTTTTTGACCATTCCTATCCTCACTAGAGAAGTAGAGGGGCTCCATTCCCTTTCGCATAAGCTCTTCCTCTCTAGCTCTTGCATATGCTGTGTCTCTCTCTTAGCTTGCTTGAAGCTTGCATGCTACTGAACCTCTCAAAAGCTGAGTCTCAAAGGTATAGGCTAAGCAAACTCAAGTGTGATGTGGTCGTGACCCACTCGTGGCGATGTAACGACTCCAGTTCAGATCACTGACTTGACGACGTTTTTGCAAGTTGCTGGTAGGTTCCTTGAGAAGGCAGCAACCCCAAAGGACTGGCAACTTGAGGAGAAGAAGGGAACTCCTCTCGAAGCATCCAAGAGTATCAAGCCATGGAGACTCTGCAGTGATACGAGAGTAGAGGAGGTGAAACTGCTCGTGCGAGTAATGCCCATTTGGTTTACCACTTTAATGTTGCTAGTTATAACCTCCCAGCCGTCATCGTTCTTCCTACGACAGGGCCTCACCATGGATTTATGCATGGGACCCAACTTCAAGATCCCAGCGGCCTCCTTGGAAGTACCTATTTAAATCCCTAACTGCCCTGGCCGCCATCCCTGTCTACGAGAAAATTTTCGTTCCATTGGCACGCAAGTACACAGGGAATTAACGGGGCCTCTCAATGCTGCGGAGGATTGGAACTGGACTTGTGATCTCTATTCTTGGGGTGATGACTGCAGCTCTTGTGGAAATGAGACGTTTGAAGGTCATCAACGATCACGGTTTTCAGGACCACCACAATCTGCCGGTCCCTAATGAGCGTTTTCTGGCTCGTCCCACAATACAGTATTGGGGGTCTCTCCCAGGTCTTTGGTGACATTGGGCAGCTCGAATTCTTCTACGAGCAGGCCCCTGATGGCATGCAGAGCATAGGAACAGCTCTCTTCACATCCAACACAGGGGTTGCTCATTTCTTATGCACCGCCCTAGTGAAAGTTGTTGTACGTGCTACAAGTCGTGGTGGGCACACAGAGCTGGATTGTAAACAACGTGAATAGGTGCCGCCTCAACAACTACTACTGGCTCTTGGCGACGATGAGTGCTGTGAACTTGTGCGTTTACCTGATGCTTGCAAAGTGGTACACTTACAAGAAGCCAGTGAGCTCTCCTCGGAGCAACTCTGACAGAGTGGTGCCGGAGCCTCATCTGCCGTGTGAAACATATGCTGCTTCTATCGAGCCTACCTAATCCCATCCATAGACAAGGCATCTGGCAAGACAACATGGTGCATGCCCCCACCACTCTGTGAAATTAGAAAATTGAACTTGTGTGCACCAAAAGTGCCACAGCTCTGGTGTATCTGAGCTAGAGAGTATAAGACTATCATAACACCTTTAACCTGAAGATTCATTAAGCCTAGATGTCTTTCCATGGAACTATTACCACCACCATTGTCACAACCAACAAGTACAAACCAGGCACCACACGTCCCTCATGGAAAATGTATCTAAAATTGAGTCATAAATTCTGACCATCTTTACAGACCTCGCACTGACAACCATCTGCTGCGCGAGAGATAACTGAAATGAGACTGATTTGCATGACAATCAATGAAAGTAAAATGGCTCTGAAGCCAAGACTAGTCGAGCTTCATCTGAGGTCCTTCGGCTCTCAAAATGATCAGGTGAAGAAGTATGTGACACAGAAGTCTCTGCCGCAAAAGAACGTCATTTCTACAGATGCGCTGTTGTAAAACAGGATCATCGCTAAGAGTCCACAATCAAAGCAGTGTAGCAGAAGCTGAACGTGAGTGGTTGTGTTCGCCTTCATAGGTGACAATGAGCATGGTTGGGTCCTCCAGGGATCGCTCCACATGCTTCCTAGCAGGGCACCCCCTCACGCTACTGCACTTGTAGTATCCCCTGCACAAATACCAGCCATCATTCTCGTCAGGTTGTTTCTATGGCATAACTGGAGAGCCTGACGTACGAGGTCAATGATCAAGATTCCTCCGACTCCATGTCTGTACTGTACACTGTCTGTGAAGATGCTGAGTTGAACCCCATGACTAGCTCTACAAGGGTTAAATATACCGCAAAGTATGCCCTGTTCGTAACATGCTTCTAGGAGGTTTCTTCAACAAGCTAAGCTACAAATAATGTCTCATGTTCAATCTTCTACAAGGGACACAAGGGGGATGGGCCTTTACCTTGGGTGGGGGGAGCCCTTGATGGGCTTCTGGCCATACTTGCGCCAAGAGTAATCATCAGGGGGAATATCAGCCAGCTTGCTGCTTATGGCAGGCACCTTTATTGTCCTTTTCACTCTTAACTTCCTGCAAGCAGTTCATGCAACATTCTCTGTTTAGTCCTGAGAATCTGCTCCACTATTCTGATCATAATATAAACCATCTAATATCTAAGGCTCTAAGGAGTCGATGTAGCCAATAAAGAAGAGTACTTAAGTCAGCAGCATAGTCCACAAGAGGTGAAAGACTACATTCATGAGGTTGCAGCAGTCATTGTGAGGAATACTATAATGAAGGTAAATGATGAACTTCCCTAAGCAATGCTGCTGCAACACAGTTTTAATTGTATAAAATTGGGAAACCCAAAGGGCCCAAGGGACAAGAAGAGAGAGAAAGACACATATAACATCCATGCAAAGCTCAAGACCTTATGAGAGAAAAGAAAGCGAAAAGCAAGAAACAAGGAAAAAGGTGGGCCCTGAACAAGCCAAAGATCCAAAGATCCACTCTTTCATATCAAGAGATTCTTCAAGTTTGAGAGCCTCATGAAGATATCTCTGGTCCACATTATGAAAGATCTCTGTCAGGGGATTGACTGTCCCTGAAGAGCAGTGGAGAGAGAGAGAGAGAGTCTGTGTGTAGGTGTGTACTCATAAGACAATGTTCCGCCCAAACTGGGCACGGGGTCTATGGCCACAGAGAGAATGTACTCATAAGACGTTGTTTGCCATAGCCTTGTGGTCATTGACCCCGTGCCCAGTTTGAGCGGAACGCAAAGGGACAGAACCTACCCTGTCAGGGGCTGACGTCGGTAGTAAGACTTACCTTGATATAAAACATTGATACAGGTTTTCCAGATATCCTCTAGAAATCCCTTCACACAAGCATCAATCTGCTGTGTGTGGTTTGCCCATAACTAGGCCCCAGAAGGGCCTGGGCTTTTGGCTCAGACTCGAGACTTTCAAAGTTGGTAAACACATAGAGGTACAGGCACAATTCCCTTGATAGATTTGAGGAGAGCGTCTCTCTGGTGAGAGAACCCCAGACAGTGAATCAGGAAATGAATATTGTCTTCGGGTTGCCCACACAACGGGCAATTGCACTCTCCCTTTCCTCTCTGCTTCTGTTTGCTGTTCAAAGGTAGGCTTCCCGCCCTGAGTTTAAATTTCAGTCTAGTGCCGAGAGTGGGTAGACCCTTGAGGTCATCCATGATGTCCTCCCCCATGTCACAGACTGGAAACAAGTTCAGGGAAGTTTTCTGCCTAACTTCATTTTCATCAGACAATTTCCTGGCAACAGACATGGCTTTGGACACTACAGCCTCTAAGTCAGATTTATCCAGCAGGGTCAAGACTTGCGGATTCAGATTCAGATCCTTGAGAATCTCTTCTACTCTCTTCTGCCAGGACATAGCCTGTTTGACAGGGCAGTCCTGTTTCCAAGATATAGAAAGCTTCAACGATCGTTGGCCTGCCGTGGAGACAGAGCATAAAAGAAGGCAAGCATTTTCCATGCATTCCATCTCTAGCCATTCCAGTGATGAAGCTGCAGAAGGAGGGAACATGCCATATCCAGGCTCTAAGCTCATAATTTCAAGAAGTAGATCTCTGTCAATTCAGAAAACATCTCAGTGCCACAATTTCGTAGTTTTCCGAATCCATTGTTGTATTTGTTGGAAAACTCTGCAGCGTCTTTGCATTCCAGAGTCTGCCGAATTCTGGGTCATGAAGTGGTGCAGAAGGTGGAATCTGGTGTGGACAACTCCCAAGATTCCTACACCCATTTCAGAGAACGAGATTGAGGTACACGTTAGGCCATCCAAATTTTCAGATACCCACTGTATGTGTATAAAGCAGTTTATTCCTATATTTGTGGTAGCAAGAGCCGACACCTATTGTCCATCAAGTCGTCCATTGAACCAATATAGTATCATTTTAATCTGTCACTGTGATCAGACATGTTTGGGGTTTGATAGGGATAACACGCAGGCAAACTTCAATTCTAGTGCACGGTTTGCAGCGTTGGGGAACAGCTTCTCTGTATACACAATTGCATTTCACTTTTCAGTGCTATGGCAACCCAACGCAGATGGCATGAAGGTGCTATTGCTATTTTCAGGGATTTTTTTTTTGGGGGGGGGGCGCAGAGATAGCCCTCCACAAATCAGGCATAAACCCACAATGTAAATGATTTCCTACGCTTTGTTGTTTGGCCTGATTTTTAGCGACAAAGCATGGTTTTCTTGACCTCAGAGTGATCCCTCTGCAGTGGAAAAATTTAGTGAGACCCAGCCAGTTTGAACAACTTTCTGAATATGTGCATCCCAGTTACAGTTGGAGGAAAACTCAATGCCCAGGTATGTGTAGGAAGGGAGGACCGGAATCTCTTGGCTACCCCACTGCCACTTGAGATCACTTCCTCCCTCTCCTCTGTCGTTGAATGCCACCACTGCACATTTACTGACGTTAGCCTCTACCCCCAAAGGTCAAAGTATCTCTTCGCACAATCAATCAACTCCTGGAGGTTGGAAGGAGTCTCCCCTATGCCTGCGAAGTCATCTGCAAACATAAGGGCTGGTATGGTGGCATCACCCACCCTTGACCCAAATCCCTCACTTTCCACATCCTCGAGGAGTTGATTGATGAAAACATTGAAGAGCAGAGGGGAGAGGGTACATCCTTGAGCTACACCTTGGTCTATGTCAAAGAAGTTAGACTTCTGTCCATTAACAGTGACACAACTTTTGGTGTGAGCAGACAAGTTATGGACTACTCTCCACATCTTTCCCTTGATCCCACATGACCAGAGGTGGAGCCATAACCATCTCTCCACACTGTGTCATAAGCCTTTTTGACATCCAAGAAAAAAACAAAAGAGGGTTTCCCTTCTTTTTCCCTTCCCGGGATAATCTGGCTTAAGAGTGAAGATATGATCCACACAGCCCCTGTTTCGCCGAAAGCCAGCTTGGCCTTCGTGGAAACGACCTCTAGATTCCAGATCAACCTCGAGACGAGTACTTATAACTCTGCAAAATATCTTGCCAACAGCATTGAGGAGCGTGATGCCACGGTAGTTCCCCGGTTCTTCTCTGTCACCCTTCTTGTATAGATTGACAATGACCCCCTGTCGCCAGCGAAAGGGGATCATTTCAGTCTTCCAGATAAGGTTAAAGAGAAGAACTAGGGCCTCTATCATGGGATCGCCACCTTGATAAGCTCGTTGACTATTCCATCAGGTCCACCAGCTTTATATCCGTTTAAATGCTCAATTGCTTCCACAATCTCAGAAGAAATAATGGGAGCGTTGTAAGCCTTTGAAATATACTCCAGTTCATCAGGATTGTTTTGAATCATAGGAACAGTTTTTCCAACTGTGTCCTTCCATTCTTCAGTGGCCCCCTCACTGTTAGACCTAGAAATTCTGCCAAGGATACTGTAGCGGGTTTCAAAGGTTTTGACAATGTCAACCGTTGAAGTCACCACTGCACCCTTAGTAGTCTTCAGCGCTTGTACTTGCTGACAGTTTTTCGGCTTGTACAAACGTTGAAGGGCCAACCAGAATCTCTTGTCATTACCACCACGGTGGTTTGAGTTTATTTCACTGTATAACTTGTCCCAGTATAATTTCTTCTGAGACCTTACAAGCTGATTGATATCTTTGCGGACCTGGTAGTACCTAGCCCACAATTCTTTGTTGGTTTTCAAATTGCAGCACTCTTTATAGAGGACTCGTCTCTCAGCTATCTTAAGTTTAATCTCATTGGTCCACCAATTAACAGCTCTACCACAGACAATTAGTTTCCTCCCAGTGATCTTGTCACCCACAGAGGAGACAAAACTCTCCCAAGAATCCACTGCTCTTTCGACTTCATTTCTTGCATTGTCAGAGCGAGACTGAAGGTCTTGGAGCGAGTGGACAAAATGAGGGAGAGCATCTTGCAAGGCCTGGACATACTCAGCCTTGACCTCTTCATTATGGAATTTATCTATGCACCACTTCCGAATCGAACGTTTCACAGATCTCTTGGTGTTGGGAAAACACCTTTTGATCTCAGTCCAAACCAGGAAGTGGTCAGAGGTACCAATATCAGTTCTGTCGATCAACACACTGGCACTTTGGGGTAACAAATTTTTGTCCATTATGATATAATCCACAATGGAACGTTCCCCAGTTTGGGCTTTCTCACGAGTCCACTGCACTTGGTCTCCTTTTGACCTATTATTCAAGGTCAAAAACTGAATCTCTTCCAAACAGTTAATTGACCGTCTACCATTAGAATTCAGCTCGTCCTCACCAAAAGGCCCAATGGTATCATCCTGATGGAGACTTTTGCCCACCCGGGCATTGAAGTCACCCAATAAAACCACCTGACCTTTGCCAAGGAACTTAGCACAGTCAAACTTTACGTCTTCGAAGGCTTTGTCTGCGTCAGCACTAAGGGTCCCCTCTGTGGGCATGTAAACACAACCCACAAAGAGGTCCTTCGTATTCACGCCGCCCTTCAGTTTCAGTTTTAGCCAAATATGGTGCTCATACCGCAAACCCTTGTTGATAATTTCACAATTGTCACACAAGAAATCACGGACAAAGAATCCAACCCCTTTTTGACCACGTTTGGCAGAGGCTGCCTTAAGAGCACACATCTTACCTATCCATTTATAACCATTGCCATCTCCAACCAGTTTGTCCGGTGTTTCCCATGTCTCTTGCCCAGCACAGATATAAATGTCATTTGCCCGAAGAACTTGTCCCACTTCGAGTTGTTTCCTTTGGTAAGTCAGCCCTGAGAAGTTGAAAGATGCCCAGCCGCAAGCCAGCCCTTTGCATGTGAACTGTTTGTCGTATAGGTAGCCTATGGTTGCTCCTGGATGGTCAACCATTCTGCAAAGGGGGGACAATTACCCCGTGTGTAGATTTTGCTCGTCTTGTGTGAACTTTGAGGATTGGTAAGCCATTCAGAGTACCAAATCCTTCAGTTACACGACATTCAGGCTCCGCACATTTAGGGACAGATTGTCCGTTTGGCTGCTTGGAATCAACCTCATCCAGAGCATCAAACCGGTTAGAAACTTTGAAGTTGAAGTCCCTGCCCTTGGTTGTCTTCCTAGAGCGCCTCATTGATCACCAATGTCTAAAGACTGCTCTCCAGCCAGTCAAGGGATGAACTTCTTTGAGATTGAATTGATGTGAGACTCGATTAGGAGCATTTTTGCGAATTGCAACCTTCAAAGTACCTCTGTTATCAAGTCTCGAGATGGATTCATTAGCCAAATAATCCAAGCCTAAGCTGGAGCTTGTAGTTTTAAAGGACACATCGTCCATCCTGGGATTCACCCCAAAGACTACACATGAAGCCCTAGATTTGGCATGAGTAACCAATTCCCAGGAATCACCCTGGGGAGTGTTGTTATTGATAAGAGGTAATGTATTGGTAGATTTCGCAGGCTATAAGTTTAAGCACAAGGACCAACCCTGGCCCAAGTGCCGAGTATGCTCGACAGAGCATAAGACTGCCCAATTTGGGCGGAGGGGCTGCCCCCAAGCGGTAGGGATCCGCTTGTTACCATTCAGAGATCACCACTCCAAAGGAGCTGCAGGGAATGGCCCACGTAGGCATATTCTAAAGAGGGAAAGGCCCCAAACTCTCCAACTAAATCCAATGCCCTACCTTACCTGAAGAAAAGCGCTTCAGGTCAAAACAAACAGAGAGACGAGGTCACGAGGCCGGCATTTAGTCACAGAGACATTTATGTACTCCCGTATCAAGTCCACCCAATGGCAATAGGCTTCCTAGAGGACAGGGACAGAGAGAGAGAGAGAGAGAGAACTGACCTGCGCTTGGAGCAATGGCAGCGCCCAACACTAGAACACTTGGCACCAGTCTCATCAGACTTGCCTGTGCACTTCCTCTTGGCTCCAGAGACCTGGGGGACGCATGCAGGGGGCAATGACTGCTGCAGCTTATCAGTAGCAACACTCCCATCCATGCTTAGAGCTGACATCAAGGACTTTGTGGTTGTTGACAGAGAGGGTGTACAACTCAAAGAATTGCCAAGGCTCATGCTCGGCTTTTCCAATAGTCCTACCATCTCCGACTTTCCAAGAGAAATCTCTGGCAGTGAAGATTGATACCCATGCTGTGACTGGAGCTGCTGCAGTGGATGCTGCCATTGCAACTTTTGCTGCATTTGTTGGTGCATTTGCAGCTGTTGTTGCAGTCGCTGATGATGGTTATGGTGAAGAAACGGCTGAGAGCCACTCCCACTTGGGCCACCAGGGCCAGAGCTTGCACCACCTGATGATCCAGAGCTTTGTCTCGCAAGAAAGTCGTGGGTCTGTCAACCAACAAATTCCCAGATCAGTTTACCATATTCTCCTATCTGTCTTGAAATAAAAGCAGGCCAAAACATATTATTTCACCATGTAATCATGTAATCAATCATTCGCCAGTGCAGTCAAGACTACAGACATGAACCACAAATGTACGGCGTCCATATCTCAATCCAGTGTGTGAGTGGATTTTCATCAGCACCCAAAGCCGGCTAGCCAGTTTTCAGATGGTTGCTTGGATACATGACCACCTGTATCTGATGAATTTCTTGTCTTAAGTTGTGCTTGCCTACAGCAAATGACACAAGCATTCCAGGTGAAAATTTTGGATTTGAAACCTACAATCATAAAAATACATGTTGAAATCCTACATCAGCAAACCTAAAGCGGGCCGTTTTGTCCAGGTTCACTCAGTCATTCCAAATTTGACAACCGATACACAGGCCAATGGCACTCCACTTGAATGCAGGACAAAACACCCACCATACAAACGATTAGGAACTCTTAGAATATGCTATCCATAACCATTAGACTGAAATTGCCAGAGTTTGGTAAGAATGACACCTGAGTCAGATTTAGACAGAGCACAGACACAGCAGGAAGAAGGATAAGAGTTTCCACCTGTTGCAACTGTTGGTGTTGAGGTTGCGGGGGTGCAGAAGGTGGAGAATGCGAAGGTGGAGTGGAGGTCCCCATTATGTCTGTCTTCCTGTTCAAGTCATCCTCACCCTGCCTCTTCAAGTCATTGTCATCCCGCGCCAAATTTGCGCCCTCAAAAAACACGTGACTATAGCCTGAGAAGGGTGCACCCTGCGAAGGCCCCCTCCTAAATCTGGCATGCCCTGTTCGACTGAGCAGGGCCACCACCTTCTGAAATTTAGAGATGGCCGCCCCTGCCGCAGCATTACATTCTTGGTCCAGCTGCTGTTCATGCTGCTGTGAAAGAATCTGTAGAAGCCTCTTCGCACTATCCAACCCTACCCTGGATGCTTCCTCTACCTCGCTTTCCCTTTCCCTCTTAAGCAAACTGCGGTACTCCATTACCTCCATTGGATCCTTCCTCACCCTTCAAATCCGGCAACCGACCCTAGCCTCTATCTCTCTCTCTACGAAATCAATTGCAGGCTCCCAGAATTCTTGGTTCTCACTGGATCCAGACAGATTAGCTTGCTTCCGTACTTTGTAAAAACAAGCAAGAAATCGAATTAATCTCACTCCATCTTCACTCATTCAAGCACACAACTTATTCTCTGCTAATTTTAAAACCCTCCTTCCATCACTTACTAGGGGGCTCTCGCCAGCAATGGAATCTCTGCTCGCAGACAGAACCACTTCCCTGCCTTCCGCCACAGCCCTTGGACTATAGAGAATTGGCCGGGAGACTGTAAGCGAGCAGCAGGAGGGAGACGAAGAGTTGACCGGACCTTACCTCCCGGTTAGGTCAACTCAATAGCAGTCAACCCTCCCGGCCGGCAGAGACTACCCGATGGCTGACTCAGTGCTTCTTTCCGTCCATTCGTCGACGTGTCGCCTGCAGACATCGATGATCTCTGTCTGACACACGGATGAGCTCTGTCTGGCACATGGGTGACCTCAATATTCTGACCACAAGTGCAGCTTTTGCTTTTGCCAGAGAGTAATTATTCCTATTTATCGTAATATTTTTCTTTCGTAATTTCTCAGTGTCCCTTTTTGCTGTCCATGCCACCGAGGTGATTCCGGGTTCGAATCCTGCTACCGTGCTGGTTATGTTATTGTCTGGTTTTCGTAATAAATGCTCCAGTGTTGGTTATTTTTCAACCCCCTCCTCTTTGAATCCCTTTTAACTAAATAAATAATTGCAGGGTTATTTTATTCCTTCCTTTTCTTCTTCTTCTTTTTTTTCCCCCCTTTTCTAACTTTTTGATTAAACGGGTTCTGTTTAAAATCTATTTTTCTTAAAACACACAACTGTTTCTTTTTTTTTCCTTTTTGTGTGTGGGGGGGGGGGGTCCAGAACCCATTAAACCCGGGCGGGGGCAAAGGTGGGGTGGGCAGACGCCCTCTAGATTTCCCTCCTGTAGGGAAAAAATAAAAACCATTTTTCTTGTTTTGTTGTTTGTCAGGGAAAGCCAAGTAAATGGTTCTGGGGCCTGTCCCCTGTTTTATTTACTTAAAGTAAGCCAAAAAAAATTTTTCTTGCGAAAACCCACATTGACATTTAAGTGTTATTATTAACGGAGGACACTAGGAATAATGTAAGAACTTACTGCACTACTAGTGCCATCCAACGGTACTTTCGCCGGGGCAGCCTGCAGGGCCTCTGTCAAATCCTCCCGACCCCCTCATACCTCGGTTTCAGGATTAAATACTTAAGAATCTAGGAGGGTATCTTGCAATGGTGGGTAGTGTGTTGGTAAGGTGATTACAGTTCAGGCGTTAAGATTTTGGGTTCGGGTCTTGATGGGAGGCTGTTGTGGTGTAACCCTGGGTATTGGCACCCCAGCCCGTATAACCCCATGTAACCCTGGTGTCATGTGTGTAACTCTTCTTAGTCCATTTTATACTTGGCCAAATTTAAAGACCAAGTGTGAGTTACACCGAGTGGAGTTACACACACCCATCCTCTGACCAAGTGTAAGCCCACGTCCACCATGTAACCTAGTGTAATTCCAAGTGGAGTTACACATCTCCATCGTGTAACCCAGCTTAACCCTAACCCCAACTGGAGTTTACACTCTTTCAATTCCATGTCACTCTCAAGAGAGTATGGGGAAGATTTGACAACACGTACCATCCTGTCAGAGGTTGCACATGGGCATTAAGTTCTTATCTCATTTCTAGTATTCTCCATTATTAAGGGGATGTAGCATGAGTGGATGAACGTCATTCTCCAAAAGAATGGGATGATTTCATCCCTTTTTGAGAATCCTAAGGTAAAGAATTATGGCATGATGATGTAGAGCAATATGAAAGTATAGGACAAGGGTCTCTTTTGAGACCTTACCGGGGTTTGAGGTACCCGTCACGAGGCCGGTAGGGTCCCGGAAGGGGCTCAAGAGAGACCCTTCTCCTGCGTAAAGAACCATGATATTTTTCTGTGTAAGTCATATTCCCACGTTTTGGAATGGTTGAATTCTTAGAATTTGGATGAGTCAGAGATTGACGGCCATGACTTTGACCACAACAGTGGTGGTCAAAAGTTGCGTCAGGTCAGGCATCCACAGACTGCATTGGCGTTGAATGCATGAAAATAGGGTCCCCAAATTTAGTGACATTTCTGAAAGATCGACTAAACAGTGCAGCTAATTTGGCGCCTTCAGTGAGTTATAACTACTTAATGTTTTCTCTCCTTTTTCTTTTTTTCTTTTTTTGGGTTCAACTCTAGTAAGAAGTTGCAAGAAATTGCAGGTATGGCATCTTACATATTACCTTTTTTAAATTCTACCAAATATCTGACACCTCTCATTTTTGAATAATTGGGAGTTTATGTCGCGTGTGTGTGGAACAGGGCGCACGGACGCGGGGTCACCCTCCCCCGCCCCGCCCCGCCCACCCCACTTGCCAGCCACAACACCGGCAGCCCCGCAGCCGCCCGCGGCCCTGCCCGCACGCCGCCCAGCCCGCCCCCGGACTGCGGCCCCCGCCCGCCCGCCCTCGCCGCTGGGTCCGCCCGCCATCGGTCCCCAGTGGGTCTGCCCAAGATCGGTCTGCCCGCTGCTGGCGCATGTCGTCCGGCAGACCACCCCAGACCGGCACAGCAGACCCGGACCTACGTGGCGCGCATCTGCCCGTCCAGATCCGGTTTTATCCAGACCGTCTGGATTTAGGGCATGCCATGGCACTCGCCGATCTCCTCAGACCCCCTTGTTTTTTTCTTTTTTTTTCTCTATTGCCGGTGTTGCTTGCTGCTGTTTGTTGTTTGACTGTTTAGAACCAACAGACTCGCCGGTTGTGAAGAATCCCTTTGCATGACTCCATGGACTCTCTGGCCACGTCGGAGTCCATCGTTTCAAGCCACGGCCTCTTTTGTTCATATGCTTCTACTATTTTTGCTTTGTTGTTCGCCTATTCGTGGGACTGTTTGAGCGCGGGGAAGTGAATTACATTGAGTTTACAGTGCAGACTTGAATGGAAGTATTTAGGTCTTTGCTAACAAGTACGACTCATTTTAGCGAACAGCAATTGAGAATCGGCCTTTCCCTTGTCACACTGTCTTGTTCGAGGCTTCTCCTCCATATAGCATGTGTGGAATGGCATTGCAAAAATAGCGGATGAATATGTGCATGGCTGGCTGTATAAAATTCCGATTTCCTCCCCAGTTCCGTCTCTTGGATGTTGTTTGCAGGTGGACCCATCGATGCAGGACGAAATGGGCATGTGTGGCGGAATTTTTTGTGCAACGAACCAGTGGACCTTCCAAGTGTTACCATGATAGTGCGGGGATGCAGAGACCCAGCCGGGGGACCATTGAAATGGTGAAACGGGTGGGGACACACTGCAGACAGAGGGCAGACCAGATGGGCAGAGCAGGAGAAGAGAAAAGTGCACCATGCCAGTCCAGACGAGAAGACCGAACCAACAGACCAGCCTGGAGAACTCTAGTCAGACCCTGACGGCAGACCGAGTGCACACAATATTTGTCGCACGAATGCAACAGACCAGTGCCACAGACCCTTTTGGCCGACCCTTTTGGCGGAGACTTAGGGCAGACCATAGAAGTCCTTGGCGGCCCACGCTCATGGAGATGTAACGGGCACCCCTGTCCGCCCTGACACATTGTACCTGCTTCCCCACGGTCTTCTGCCAGACCAGTACCCAGATGAATCAGATCCGGACTTTTTCCCTTTTTTGTATGCTTACGTGAGATCAGGGCAGATACAACAGACCATTGACACAGCAGAGAAGAAGTGGGTGGAGGCATGATCACACCCAAGGGATGAAGACTACAACGGCCTCCAGGTACTTAAACCACTCTTTCTATGGTCTACTGTATTTCAGTGTTTCGATTTCCTGGTTGCAATTAGTGATATGCTATGTTGGGTGTTGTATGTGTGGCCTGCTGCTGTCGGTCTACTGTTCTGGGTCTGCTACATGGTACTGCATTACTTGTTCTGGCTGTGGTCTACTCTATAGGTCCAGAACCGTGTGTCTACTTTCCCCTGTTGCAAATCGTGCTATAGTGTTTTTTTTTTATTGTTATATATGTGGTCTGCTGCGAACGGTCTACTGTTTTGGGTCTGCTTTTCGCAACATGGTACTGCAGTTGCTTTGAAAGGCGCACTACTGTCGTGGCTGTGGTCTGCTACATGGGTCCATGGCTATGGTGTACTACTATGTTCTACTGGTCTACTGATATAGCGTACTGGTGTATGGTCTACTGGTCTATTGTCAGGCCCAAATTTGACTGGTCTACTGCTCTATGGTGTACTGGTCTAATGTGAAGGCCAATTTTGTTGTTTGTTTTCAAGAGGCGAATGCGCAAGACAACCGAGTGCACAGAGCGTTGCAAATCTGGAAGTACAGGTTGAACGGTCATCCCTTGGAAAATACACTTGCTTGACAATGAGCACCCAAACTTTTCTTGCCTCTTGTTCATGCAAGAATCCCTAAATAAGATTCATGATGACTCACCCAGCCTTTTTTTTTCACCTCTTCTTCAATAAAAAAACCTCGGTAAGTTTCACAATGACCATTCTATTCTTTCTATACCTCTTTTTCTAAGCGCTATAACTGCTTCCACGACAATAGGACCCTCTCTAAACAGAGGACTCAGGTATGGGGCCTGCTTCTTCCTCCACTAAACCCCTGGGCTCACGCTTAGAGGGCAAAGCGTGAGCCGAGCTCTTGGGCTCATGCCATAGCTGCACTCGGTCCGTGATATTCGTGACTACATCCTGAGTCTGTATCCACAGTAGGCTGATGCCATTGCATCAATTCAGGATGGTATCACTGGCCGCGCAGCAGGCCTCCCTCCGTCTGTTGTAAAGGCTTTTGAGAGCGCAGGTCAGACTAACAGACCCGGCTCAGTGGACCTTTCTTCCGTGACCCGTCCTCCAGCGGACCTTCATACCTCTTCAGCAGACCCTCAGCAGACCACATTGCGTGGTCGAACTGATTTCCCATTTGGCAGACCATGGCGACCTCCACAGTGGTCTGCAACTGATGAGGACGACCCCACTTTTCCGAAGTTTCATTGTGGGGAAAGCAATCGGCATCTGGACTGGTACAATGAGCTTCACCGCATCGTCGCCTCCCGGTGGACCTTTGCTCCGTAGCACTCCTCAATGGAGTTCGCGGCGGAGGAGGCCACCCGTGTTTTGGACAAAGCCTGTGAGTATGGAGTGGCACTTCTGGCAGAGGAGACCAAGCCACCGCTTATCGCGCAGCTCTTTCTCATGCACGACCCCGCCCACTGGAGATAAGGCACATCGCCATCGCCCACCCAATATTTGGTGTTCGTCCGAAGCACTTAGCGAGCTTGACAGAGAGTGCTTTTGAGGAGATGGCAGATTGTTTCCTCCGCCGTCAATGGATGCAATTTGGCAATTTCAGGTCTTACACCAAATTAAAAAAAGACCTACACAACCTGCGGATGGACCTGCTGCACGGAAGCGAGGAGGCTCGGGAAAGTATCACGCAAGACGCCATGATGTGGTTTGTGACTGTGCAGGAGCGTGCGGTTTTCGACATTGCATTCAACAAACGACATGATTTCCAAGTGCTCTGGAGCGGGTTTCCAGTAGAGGACCGTGTTGCAGCTCTGGGAGAGCTTGACAAGGCCTTCATGGATCGGCTGATGAAAGATATTGGGCTGTGGACCACAGTCCTAGATCATGGTATGTCATCAGACCTAACAAACCTTTAAACAGACCTTGTCGTTGTCCACGAACGCAGACCTTGTAGCAGACTTTATGAACCATGACCATGTATTCTTCCGTTTGTTAGCAGACCAGGGATGAGTGCTTTGTTTTTTACGTGTTTGTGACACGTTGTAGAGTATGATCCAGAGGACGAGCTTGTTCAGAATGCTCTTGACCAGTACGCCAATGGCGCAAGGCAGCTTCTACGAGCCATCCGTGGCCATACTGGAGTCGAGTCACCCGTTAAGTGCAGGCTCATTGGAGTTCGTACAACAGCAGACACACAGAACCCAACTCCCATGGAGACCCAGGAGGCCCGCAGCGAGTAGACCGTGGAACGAGCAGGCCCTTCCCAGCAAACTCCCAAATACCGACATGCAAACCAGCAGCAGAAGTGCATCGCGACGCAGGTATGGATGCCGACACCTCACCATTTCAACATCAGCAGACCTTGCCAGTGCAGGACATCAGACCTTCTGAAGACCTGGCGATAACCCAGGAAACAACGCCGATCCTCCCTGGCACTTACGAGTTGCCGAAAATAAGAGGAGAAATTCCTTTCCCCCCCACTGCAACATCTACTGAGAAGCAGAGAATGGTAGTGGACCTTACCCTTGCCACCAGACCTTCTAACACAGCACAGCCTGAACAGAACCGAGAAGGTGTCAGTGCTCATTTATCCATAGTACAGACCAATTCTGCAATTGCAACTATGGACTATGACTGTGACAATTTGGTCGATGACCTTCCCCAACTGTTAGAGACAGGGTCTACAGCAGATGACGATGCATCTTTGGCCGTTTTGCCGCTTACTCTTGTGGACCCCGACTCGTCTGTAGACCACTACTGGCAATAGACCAATCCGTTGATAGGGTGCTCTGCATGTTCGACCCCACAGCAGACCATTCATCAGACCTTGTCAAAACCCATGCCCATGTTTATGTCCCTTCTCATTCTCTGGAACCAGTCACTGTAGTCGAAGATGTACCTGCCACAGGAGTGGCGCAATTGCAGACACCCACAAAGGTCTGATTCCATTGCATTTTGCAGTCCATTTGTTTTTTCCAGTGCATTTGGGTAGTCATTGCTGATGTTTTGTGGTCTGATAGTCGTATGAAGGTTATGGCGTCTGAGGTCTCAGCTCGTGGTCCGTCGCAGGTGCTCAACTTGGGGTCAAGCACAAAGGGTGTACTATTAGTGATAACCCCCACCGTAGGGGCCAGTTCGACCCATGGAGTGTAGGAAGCGTCTAGAACGGGACCACAGAGTGTTAATAAACCCCAGGACAAAATCTTGTTGTGAAGCCGAGCTAGCCAGCTCCGGGAGGGTATGAAGGAGATGGCTGTTGCATTGGAAAAGAAGTTGGAGGAACCTGCTTCACCAAATAGAGTTGGGAAGAAGCGCATACCAGATGGCGTGGCAGACCCGAGGCTAAAAACAATTTCCCCCCAAAAAGCCGTTGCAAAAAAATCGAAGTCCGGAGTATACATGAGTGCTGACCGGAAGGTCTGCTTGGAAGTGGAGAGCGAAGTTGCGGAGCTCCGTAACAAACACAAGTAAGTGTCGATGGTCTGCTTGCGATGCTCTGAACACACCAACTCCATGGGTCTGCAGCAAAAAGGTTGCATGGGTCTGCTTCATGGGTCTGTTGGGTCTGATGTGGCTGTCATTCGTCCGCTCCATTGGCCTGCTCCGTTGGTCTGGTCCTTGGGTATGGTACCGTATCCATTGTAGGTCTGGTCTTTCTGGCTGGGGTCTTTCTGGGTCCGCCAGCCCGGTTCTGTCGTGGTCTATCTTCTTAAAGGCTTTTTCTGAGTTTGTGCAGGTTCACTGCCCGATTTGGCTCCACTTTCAACGCACATATCTCTGAGGGAAAAACAATGTTGTACTTTTTTGAAAATGACCCACAGTTTGAGTGCAGTGTTGCCACCGAGGACCTCAAAGCCTTAGAGAAACAGGAATCGGAGGCTACAGACCGATTGCTTGAGTTGTGGTGTAGGTTTTATCAGAAGGATCTGGATGTGAAGACATATAATGATGTTGTTATTTTGCCGACGTGGGTTTGGAGTGTAGTGAAGATTCACTAGAGTGCAGGTCAGGAACAGGTTCGCTCGCAGGTGGAGCACGGATTGACAGTGCATCGTATGGGGAAGGACCTGAAGACCTGCAAGTACATACTGGTACCAATAGTTGATGGGTAAGTGTTCTGCGTTCATGCGTACCACTGTTTCTCTGCCCTTTATCATTGGTCCACCAGCTCTACTCGGTCTGCCCAGGTCACCTGATGTTTAGCTCCCTCCAGTAGATGACGCCACTCCTCAAAATCATCGATGATCGCTAGAAGTTCTTTGTCATGGATTTCATAATTGATCTCTACAGCGAAAAATTTGCGAGAACGAAAACCAACAGGGTGAAGTCGGCCATCCGTACCGTATTGAGAGAGTATAGCGCCAAGTGCAAAGTCCAATGCATTTGCTTCCAAGAAGAATGGTTTAGATGGGTCTGCATGTACCAGTATTGGAGCCGTTGTAAATGTCTGCTTCAGCATTTCAAATGCCTGATTAGCCTTGTCGTCCCATACAAATTTGTCCTTCCCTGTGAGTCGTGTCCATGGTGCAACAATTTTAGAGTAGTCATTGATGAAGATTATATAGAAATTTGCAAATCCCAGAAAACATTGTACATCTCGGACCGAAGTTGGTTTCATCCACTCGATGATGGTTTGTATTTTCTTCTGATCCATAAAGACATGTTTGTCGGAAATAATATAGCCCAGAAATTCGACCTCAGATTGATAGAAAAGACATTTCTCCAACTTGGCATATAGTCTTCTTTCTCTTAATTTATCAAGGACAAGGCATACATGGTGGCCATGTTCTTCTTCATTCTGTGAAAATATCAAAATGTCATCCAAATAGATGACTACAAAGTCATCTAAAAATTCTCGAAAAATGTCATTCATCATATGCTGAAAAATTGTTCGAGCATTTGTAAGACCGAAAGGCATAACACTGTATTCAAAATGTCCATACCTTGTTCGAAAAGTTGTTTTCCATTCGTCTCCTTCTTTTATCCGTACAAGGTTATAAGCTTCTCTCAAGTCAATTTTGGTGAAAATCTTTGCTCATCCCAACTGGTCGAGAAGCCCAGAAATCAGCGGCAACGGATAACGATTCTTGATTGTGACTTTGTTGAGACCGCGATAGTCGACACACATGCGTAATGATCCGTCCTTCTTTTTCACAAACAAGATAGGCGCCCCCGCAGGTGATTTTGAATGTCGGATGAAGTGCTTTGACAAATTTTCATCAATGTATTCACGTAATGCAGCCAACTCCGTCTTGGATAAGTTATAGATTGGGCCGAATGGTGGTTGGGCTCTTTCTTGTAACTCAATTGCACAGTCATAAGGTCGATGTTCTGGCAATATGTCTGCATTTTTCTTCTCGAAGATATCTTTGAAATCTTGATATTGAGCGGGTAATGTTGAAGTACCTTTGTCTGTTGTGGTCTTGATCGGAGTCGCATAAAGTGCAAATGTCGCCTCATTTTTGGTAGCTTTCATGAAAGCTCTAGCTCCAAGAAACAGTGGTTGAATACCTTTGATATTTCTACATTTTTGTCTTATAGAAATTTTTCGCGATCACCAATCGATGTCGGGATTGTGAAGTACGAACCAGGGAAGTCCAATGATCACATGATTTGTTGGAGACTGGATGACGTTGAAAACAATATGTGATACTTGATCTTTAAGCTTCACTTTAAGTGGTCGAGTTTCATGGTCCACATTTGCTGATGCTAACGGTCGTCCATCGATGACTTCAACGGGGCCAAGAGTTTCTTCTTTACGAGCGTTAAATTGTGTTGCTTCGCAAAGTTTTTGTCCATAAAACAAGCTGAAGCCCCTGAGTCCAAAAATGCTTCACAGAGCTATCTCGATTTTGCACTCTGATTTTTACCGGAACTGTGAAGCAAGGTGCAGGGTCTGGAGGTAGAAATAGATTTTTTTTCGGTAAGGAATTTGTGGTGTCCAGCCGCATGGTCCCTACTATGACTGGACATCTTCGTTCTCCGACCTCCTCGTATCGAACACTTGAGTTGTGCCCCGAGCTTTGAATCTTCTCTTGTTGGGGCAGTTTAATGCTATGTGATCTTCTTCTCCGCAATAGAGGCATAATCCAGTCGAGCGCCGTCTTTGTTTTTCTTGTGGCGTCAATGGCTTGAATCGGACAGCATCAATCTGCATAGGATCACTACCGGATGTCTGATGAATCATTGTGTTTGGTGTCGTAGTAGCAATGGCATGATGCATTGTCAACCATCCAGATCGTTTCTCTTGACGTCTTTCGAACAAACGATTATCGCATGCAATGACTTGGGTGATGAATTCACTCAGTGTGTTCACGTTTGGCATTGTCAGCAACAAATTTTTTACATCATCTTTTAGTCCACATCGAAACTGACTAATGAGGCTCTTCTCATTCCAGTCGAGATCGTACGCAAGTTGTCGAAATTCAGCAGCATAAACAGAAGCAGGACGTGCTCCTTATCGAAGATTTTGCATCTTTGTCTCTACAACTATCTCTCTATCATTCTCTCCAAACGTTGTAGTGAACTCGGACATGAATGCTTCAAAATTATATAGTAAATGAGAATTTTTTTCTAATAGCGGTGCAAACCAAGATAGGGCAGTGCCTGATAGAAGGGTGCCCACGAATCCCACTTGAATACCTTCATCGGGGTAGTGTTGTGGATGTAGTCGTAGGAACAGTCGTACTTGTTGAACAAAATCGCGAAATCTTGATCTCGTCTCATCAAATTTCTCGGGCATGCTGATCTTTGGGTCTCTCGTAATCTGTTAAAGAGGAACTGTTGCAGTAGGAGCTGTTGCAGTAAGGACTCGTATGGTTGAAGATCCATTATTCGACTCCTTTAACTCTGAAATTTGTTGTTGCAAATTGTGGAGAGCGTTGTCAAGATCTTGAGACTGATCAGCTTGCAATTGGGCGGTAGAGGTACGAAGTTCTTGCATCTGGAGCTGAAGACTCTGCAATGTGGCGACCATTTCCGCAAATGTGTCTTCCATCTTAACTAACTAAGGAACAAACTTCAGTCTCGCCAAACTGTCAAGGACGAGAACATGACTGAACACAAATAAGAGATTAGACTGGAGGTACAAGACTAGACAAGAAGTCAAGGTCGGCATGGCCGAGTGCATGGTGGGTAAACATGAATCAAGATGATCTTTATAACAATGGACAAGAGTACAAGATACTGGAACTCGACTCGAATACTGGAATGCTGGAAACTGGACTGGAGTACCAGATACTAGAAACTGGACTAGATACTGGAGCTGGACTGGAGTACTGGGACTGGGAACAAGAGTAGCTTGAACTTGTGTTGGCGAGACCGAAGAGTGTTCAGTCTCGTCTCTTATATATACTGGCTACTAAGAAGTCCCCTAAGAAGCTTCCCCTATGGAGATTTCTTGATGGAGAAGTTTCCAAGATTAAACAAAGGTTTTTTGATGGAGAAGCTTCCTTAAACAAAGGAAGTATCTTGATGGAGAAGTTTCCTCCAAATGAAGCTTCTTGAACAGTTTCCCAAGTTACTCTTGGTAATTTGGTAAACTTCCGGTAACTTGGTAAATCACGGTAAGTCATGGTAATTTTCGGTAACATGGTAACTTGGTAACTTCTGGTATTTACTCATGGTAAGTTTCTCTGGGCTATGTCCGTTACAGCAGTAGCCGCAAGGCGAAGTGGCTCCTAGTTACGCCGGCCTCCGCCGAAGTTTTTTTTTTTTTTTTTTTTTTTTTTTTTTTTTTTTTTTTCAATGGTATGTAAGAACTCCAAGAAGATAAAAAAATCATATAAATTGATGGATGTTAAGGGACCTAAAGGAACCTAAGATCTGAATATAACTAAAGATTTGAAAAGTTGAAAAATTTGTGCATATTACTAAACATTGTTTTTACAATGATATCTAACAACTTCAAGAAGATAACAACAAATCAACAACAAAATTAATTTATAGTATTCAGTAACAGTCTTCAATTTCAACCAACATTTAAACCGAGAATATGAAAAGTGAAATATTTTGAAACGAGATGGTGAACCACCAACATTGTCAAAGTTAGTTTTGTGGTCTATGTTTTGCGTTCAACGGCGGTGACTCAAATAGGGGGGTGCTAGTCCGTGAGCGGCTCACGTGAGCGGTAAGATGCGCAAGCGCGAAGATGTCAATCCGTGAGCGGAAAGATGCTCACGCCAGAGGTTGTTGGGGTCCACATCCGCGGACGGTGATAACTGTCGTGCTGCTTTTACTCACCCATCCCTTCGCTATCCGAGGCGGAAACTCCAAGATAGAAGAGTTGGAAATCTCTAAGTACTCAGCCCGCGCAGAACAATCAGTCATGACCTACAGCTAGTGTATCACGGGGGTGTTTCCTATTTGTTTTCCTTTTGGCATTCATGTTAGCTACCTTACCATTGATAATTAAGTATCAGTTTGCTTTATCAATCTATTGGATTCCATCAACTCATCCATTTATTCCACAGCTTCACTCAGATCTCTCTACACAGTGTGATTGTATCGTATAAGTATCCGATTAGGATTTATCAGGTATCAGGCCGAAGCCATTGTGTCTCTAATCTGCTCTACTATATCACTACCGCTTTGCATATAACGAGCATCTACTAATCCTCTTTCCTCCTTCACCGCGCTCTCCATCTTGGCTTCCGATCTCCTCCCATGCATGACCCCGAAGTCCTCCCCCTTCCGTGCTTCCCAGAATCCCCCTATTCCGTCCTTGCTTCTCCCTTTTTCTTCCTACCCGTGGCTCTAACCGTTTTCCTCACTAACTGTCGTCCGTGAACTAACATGTTCCATTTGCAGGTGTTGTTCCCCACAGTCGTTCCCTGTCCTGCTCTCCGTGCGACTGTGACGGGCTGTGTTGGCTGTGTCGGCTGTTACGGTCTGTGTTGGCTGTGTCGGCTGTGACGACTGTGACGGGCTGTGTGGGCTGTGTCGGCTGTGTCGGCTGTGACGGGCTGTGTTGGCTATGTCGGCTGTGACGGTCTGTGTTGGCTGTGTCGGCTGTGACGACTGTGACGGCTGTGTGGGCTGTGACGGGCTGTGTAACCCCCCTCTACAGTGCGCTGCTGTCACCCCTAAGGCTCCTGTTGGTCTCAGTCTGTGCAAAAATTAAGGGTACCCTACAGATCCCGTATAAGTGTCTAAGTCCCAGACAGTCCTCTAACATTACCCCTTCCCCCCTCAAAAAGCCGTGTCCTCACGGTTTACTGATTGCGATTAGCAAACCTTTGTGAGTGAGCACCTTTCTGACGTTGAGAGTTTCGTGGCGGACTGTGTGTACGAGCTCGAGGTCTGTCTCTGGTTGATGGAGATGGTTGATCACTACCTGGATAAGTGAGGCCCTCTGGAGGCTGATATCGAGGTAACCTTTCAGGCATAGGAGACCCCCGTCGCTTCTTCTCTGCCATCTGAATTGCATAGTCTTCTCCCATGTCAAAAGAATTCGGTGAAGAAACAGTTGTATCAGAATCCTCATCGCCTCTCAGGTGTTTTAATTTTCGAACTTTTTGTGGAATCCTCTAGGGCATACAATGTTGTCCTACCATGTCTGGAAGTTTATATTTGACAACCTGCTGTAATCGCTGAACAGCAAAATTGGTGTAGACACTGAGCTCCTTGTCTGTCCAGGTGAGTGGGGTACCAATTACTGGTGCAGCGTGCAAGTATTTCCATGCCACATGTCCCTTATAGAAAATATCATCAATGCCGAATTTCTGTGTTGACAAATTGTTCCAGGCCGCTTGAAACCATGAACGAATTTGAGAATCCTTTTGCATCATAACTTTTGGGTCATATAGGTACATATGAGGTGGCACCGAAGGTAATACCCAATGATCCCCACTGGAATAACTCAGAAAGCGTGCTTGCATCTTTTGCTGCTCAATGTGATAACGTACCAGAAAACAAGCAGCGTAGTATAACCCGCATCCCATGACAATATTTGCTACCTCCTTGGTCTTGGTATAAATGAGTCCATGTACAACCTGGAAAGCAATTAATTCCCTCAATATGGTACCTGCCTCGTGCCAGTACCGTGCAAAGTGATGATCCTCAATATGTCGATTGTTCGGAAAAACTTTAGTCCTTGTTGCCACTGGCAGCCAAATACGCATGATTTGGTAGTAATGTGCGAATGACTGCGGAGGACTAAATTCTTTCCAAGCCAAATCCAACATGATGGGAATTTGGTTGAAGGGCATAATTATAGCCCTACTGTACTCCCTTGCAGCTGGAGTTTTAGGTGGGTTAAAAGCAGCATTGCCCCACACCTCAGGCTGTGGTGGCTGTGGTGTGGTTGTAGTAACAACAGGTTCAGCTACTGGTACAGTGACTTGTTGTGGTGTTGGTGGTACTGGCTCTTGTATCATTGGCATCTCCTGCACCTCCTGTGAAGACTGAAAAGCCAAAGTTCTGGCTTGTAAATAAGAAGCCATTAGCTGTTCCTGAGGGATATAGACTCTTTTGTCGATGTTTGAAGTGAGGTCCTCCACTTGAGTCTGCAGTCCGTCTACATCCTCCTATAACTCTGCTATCCTACTATAGACATTGTCTATAGTAGTTGTGGCAATGTTCTGCACCTGCAGCCTGAGCTCATTCATCTCGCTTTGGGTGAGCTTTCGTGGTGTTTTGCCCTCCACTGGCCCTTGTGCTAACCAGACCTGCATAAGGTGGTTATCCACCAAGTTGCTTGTTGTTCCTCTGAGAGTGTGCTCCTCTCTTTGTTTGAACACATCTAACTGCTGTTGTAGAGCCTGCATGCGCTTCGCATGAGGTTCAACCAACTTCGCATAGGCAGCAGCCAGATTATTAGCTTCCCTCCAAGCCTTGTTATTGACCGCGATTTCATTTCTATTGGCCATGATGGTTTGTTGCAACTCCACGATGTGCTTCTCTTGATCAGCTTCAATCTGCCTGTATTGCTTGAAAGTATCCTCATTGCGACAGATTGTATTATTCATATCGACAATGAGTTTCATTTGTTCAACATTCTCTTCTTCTGCCTTCGTACATTTTTCCGCTTGACTGTTTATTTCTTTTGTAGATTGGTCAAGCATAGTTGTGAATGTAGCACATTGTATCGCCATCCTGTCATGCACTGTCTGCAACTCCATATGTAGTGCATTCACTTCTTGCAACTTGCTTTCATGTTGCACCTGCATTTGGTATAGCTGTTGCTTATGTGCTTCGTGCAACTGGTCTTGCGCGAGGCCTGCCTCAATCAATTGTTCCTTGACTAATTGCAAAGCCGCTTCTGTATTTCCCAAGTCCTGCTGCATCTTGAGAGTGACCTCTTCATCGACCTTGTTTGCACACTCAGTGGCTAGTCGAGCCTCAAACTCCTTCCTGAGTTCCTCTCTCAAGGCTGTCAATTGGGTAGTTGGAACATGGGATTTGACATAAGTCCCCAACAAATTAAGTGTCCTGCCTATGGAACTCATCAGCATTGCCTGTTGAGGGTCATCATGGTGAGGTTGCTGCTGTTCCTCCTGATCCTCAACCGTGTGATGTCTCACGAACCACTCAGGCCATTGTCCCACCGGATTTTCTTCCTGAACCACTTCATCTATCACCGGTGCTGCAGTGTTATGACCTGCTGCCTGTGGTACCTCCGACACAGGTGTGTGTATTATATGTACCTCAGGATTTTCCTTGGGCAACTGTTGCACCTCTGGAATCTCTGTCTCCTTGACCAGACCAGAATATTCATAGAGAAGGTCCCCCTTCTCCATTTCTACCACTATCTGTTCTGTAGTTGGAATATCTAAGCCTTCTCTTTCCAAATCAATTATTTTTGGTTGAGCTGCATAGACAACTTGTAACCTTGTGACAAGCCGATCAGCTGGCTGTGATGGTTGTGATACTGAAGTAACTTCCTCCTCCCTCTCTGAAGGTCCTGCTTCCAGAAATAGCATTGCTCTGTGTTGCTGTGCCTCTTCCTGCACATGAGCTAGGGAAACATTATCATGCGGAATCCGTGAAGCCAGTGGATCCGCCACTACAGTCTTTCCCCGTCTCTGCCTCTTAGTCTCGGGTTGCCTTGCTAGTCCACCCTCACTGTGTGAAGAGCCTTGCTCTTCCATTGCAGTGGTTTCTGGCTCAAACACTTTCATCTCCTTTCTTTCTTGCGCATCAAGTATGCCAGAATCAAGAATTATTTGAGCAATGATTGGGCCAGACACTATGATAGGAGACTTTGCGGTAGTACCTTGTAATCTTTTCATCTCCTCCACCAGTGCGTTGTACATTATGTCCGCCCATTGTACCTCTTGTCCCTTCAGGGCTTTGAGTATTTCCTCCGTGAAGGATCTACTCAAATACTGTTGGTTCTGTTTCATGGCAATCAGAACGTTCAATACCTGGCCTACCTCTTTAGCCCTGGGTACACAGCCTTGGTACAAGCATAACCCTGAGTTTTAAAGAAACTCCCTTCTTGGAATAAGTCCCCTATTTGCAGTCTTGCCCCGTGTTCCTCCACATGCACCTGACCTGCTGGCAATCGAAACAATTGCTGGAGGTATAGGGGAGTAATCATTAATTCAACTCCCTTCACCGTTGTTGTTCCTATCCTTGGCTCAAAGTTCTGCAAAAATTGTAACATGTACTGTCTATGGTGTAATGTCCAATCTATGCTTTGCAATCCTTGCAATCTCAGCTCCTCCAGTATCTGTATCGCCTGTGGGGTAGCAATCGTTTGTTTCTGTAGAATTGTGGTGCTCTTCACCCTGATTTCCTCCATTCCTCTCACTCTCTTTATTTTAGACTCACAGAACTGTTTTGGCTGTAACAACTGCAGAAATGCCTGTAGTGCACAAAGCATAAACGTATGGTTGCCACAGAAAGCTATGGGTAATTTCTTGTAAGCTTGCGGGGCTTGCAAGCATCGCTCAAGAGAAAAGCTCCACTCTGTTCTTTCGTGTCTATGCTGCGTAAGTAATATTGCGAGCGTATAATCTGTTAGTTCCTCCATAGTTTCCAAGCTATAGCATTGATGGTCTGTCCCGTCGAGACGCCCGTTATTCAGAACGACGCCGCCTCTTGCGCTCAATTTCCCTCCATTTTCTTGATCCTTTCTCTGGTTTTCTATTGGCTGTATCCGCTGTGACTGGATTTTAGATTTTATTTTCTTTAGTGGACTTTCCCTGCTGGATAGTCCACTAGGATCACACATGTGACAAGAATTTCGCTTTTCTGTACTTGCCGTTCGTTCCGTTTCCCTTTTTCCGTATTCATTAATGGGCCCGCCTTTCATCCCTTTTGACGGCCGTTCTTGTCCTCTTTCTTTATGATACATGTTCTTGCACTTCCTTCTCAGCTGTGTGTCGCGCCCTGACTTCCACGTGTCTATTTTTAAACTAGTTTCCGTTTTTTCTTCTGTCAGCCATTTTCCTGAAGTTATTATGCGTCCACCTGTCACTGATTTTATGGATCGTGTAACCCTAGTAGGCTGTGTTGAGCTGTGACAGGCTGTGTCATACTGGGGTACACTGTGATAGGCTGTGATGCACTGTGGTAAGCTGTGATAGGCTGTGATACGCTGTGGTAAGCTGTGATAGGCTGTGACACGCTGTGGTAAGCTGTGATAGGCTGTGACACGCCGTGCTGGGCTGTGATAGGCTGTGTCACGTCGTGATGGGCTGTGATAGGCTGTGTCACGTCGTGATTGGCTGTGATAGGCTGTTGTCCGCCTTGATGGGCTGTGATAGGCTGTGTCACGCTTGTTTTGCCCGCCCTGGTCATATATGCTCGGCCTAGCGACAAGTGCTCCATACTCCGTTCGTAACACTGGTGCAGCCCTTGACTGCTCTTGCGTTTCAACATGCAAATCATGTTGTAATGGTTTGTCATGGATACCACTGTACCCCTTCAACTTATTGGCATTGACTCTTCCCAGCATTTCTTTGTTAATGGTTTGTAACATGGCGGTGTTGTTATCATACATCTTTTGTATGACATAAGGTCCTTTCCATGGTGATTTAAGCTTAGAAGCTTTAATCTTTCCCTTTTTCTTCAACCATAAAACCAAATCTCCCGTCTTAAAAGTTTTTAACTTGCCCTCATCAAACTGTTCCTTCCTCTTCATCTAAATTCTGGTCATATTATCAGCTGCATCAGCATGTACTTCTTCCACATGGTATAATTCATGTTTCCTGACCTTAATGGAATCTTGCAATTCCATTCTCTTTCCCCACTCCGTTCTCATGGTAGGTAACAGGAATTCCACTGGAAGTAAGGCTTCCATACCATAAACTAATTGGAATGGTGTATACTTAGTGGTGACTTTATAGGAAGTCTTGTATGACCACAAAGCTGTCAGCAGCTTTGTATCCCAATCCGTTCTGTTTGCATTGACTATCTTAGCCAAGATAGTACATAGTATTTTGTTGGTAGCCTCTGCCTGCCCATTACCCTGTGGGTAATATGTTGTACTCTTTCTATGTACAATCATGAACTCTTTAGTCAACAACTCAATGGTCTCATTCATGAAGTGACTTCCCTGATCACTGATAAATTCTAAGGGACAGCCAAATCGTGTAAGTATGTTCTCGTACAGGAACCTTGCTGTGGACTTGGCTGTGTTGTCCCTCAAAGCTTTAGCTTCCACCCACTTCGTAGTATAATCAGTGGCTGTAATTATGTACCTGCTCCGTGTATTCTTGGCTGGTGGGTTAATTGGTCCAACAAAGTCTAGTCCCCATTTCTGAAATGGTTCCGTAGGCATTGTAGGATGCAAGGCCATCCTCCCAGATCTCTGCAAAGGTCCTAGCCTCTGACATTCATCACAACTCTGACAATACTCGTGTACATCTTTGAACAAAGTAGGCCACCAGTAACCTGCGAGTAGTATCTTCCTACTTGTAGTCTCTTCTCCAAAATGACCTCCAGCCACTTCTTTATGAACTTCCGCCAAAACTTTATTTACTTCATGGTGGTACAAGCATCGTTTTAGTACTCCATCAGGTCCTAACTTATACATTCTGCTTCCTACCATAGTATAAGGTAAAGCTTTGATAGCGATTCTCTTCCTCTGCTCCTTACCATAACTAGGTGGGCACTGACCATGAGCAAGGTAGTATCTGATTGGCCACTGCCAATCTAACCAGTCATCTGCACTTCCCTGCACCTCCACTGCAAAGAGACTCGCATCTGGTAATTGATCATCTATTCCTGTGGCTGGTTCTCCTGTTGACAATCGTGACAAATGATCCGCCACAAGATGCAGTCTCCCAGGCTTGTAAACAACCTCGAACTCAAACTCGTGCAAGATTATCAACCATCTTGCTATTCTTCCGCTTATCAGAGGTTTGTTTACCAGGTATATCAGAGCCTGGTGATCCACATAGAACATAAACTTTTGCCCAACAGGTAATGCCTGAATTTCTTCACTGCATAGATCATTGCCAATGCTTCTCTTTCCGTTGTGCTATAGTTCCTTTCTGCACTGTTCATCAACCGGCTAGCATAGTACACAGGTGAATCTATATTTCCTGTAACATTCTGGGCTAACACCGCTCCCAATGCTTCTCCTGATGCATCGCAGTGAACATGAAATACTACATGCCAGTGAGGGTTAATCAGCACAGGTGTAGTTGTTACTGACAGTGTAAGTTCCTCAAACGCCTGTTGACATTCAGCTGTCCAGGCAAACACTGCATCTTTCTTCAGTAGTTTGCTCAATGGTGCTGCTATTTGTGCATACCTTGACAAATCTTCTGTAATAACTGGTTTGCCCAAGGAATCTCCTTAGATTCTTAACATTCACTGGTGGTGAAGAGGCTTTAATGGCCTCTGTCTTCCTGGGATCCACAAGAAGTCCCTTCTTACACACAATGTGTCCCAGAAGCACCCCTGAGTTCACACAGAAAGTACACTTCTCTGGATTCAGGCCCAGACCTCTCATCCTGCATCTGGCCAAACATAACTCCAATTTATGCAAGTGCTCATTCTTAGAGCTGTACACACTGAAATCATCCAAGAATACCTGCATGAAATCATCCAGATACTCATGAAAAGTTTCACTTATCACTCTCTGAAAGGTCGCTGGTGCATTACAAAGTCCAAAGGGCATGACTTTGTATGCATAAGCCCCCCAGTCTGTGATGAAAGCTGTTTTCCCTTGGTCTTCTTCTGCCACTTGCACTTGATTATAACCACTGAAGCCATCCATGAATGAGTACATCTCATGGCCTGCCACAGTGTCTAATACTGCTTCTGTGAATGGCAAAGGGAAAGGATCTTTCTTCGTACAAGCATTCAGCTTCTTATAGTTCACACATACTCTTAGTTTGCCATTCTTCTTGGGAACTATAACAATGGGTGACAACCAAGTTGTATACTCTATTGGGTATATAAACTTAGCCTCAGCCAACTTCTTTATCTCTTCTCCAACCTTCTGTGCGTAGTTGGGATTCATTCTATACCTTGCCTGCTTGATTGGTACTGACCCTGGTTCCAGTTCAATCTTATGCTGACAGACTTCAGGTGGTATCCCTTTTAGATCCTCATAGCTCCAAGCAAATACATCTCTGTATTTGATGAACAAGGCTTTTAGCTTCTTCGAAGAATTCCGGCTCCAAATCAGCTCCTACTTTCACCATCCTCGGTTCCTCTTTAGTTCCCACATTACTTCCCTCACCTGCTCATCAGCTGTGATTGTCCAACCAGTCACCACTTCATCCTGTAAGCTCACAGTGGCTGGTTCTTCTAGGATTTCTATTTCTCTTTCTCTTTCTTCATAGAAATGTGATGGGTAAATGCTGGTTTCTTCTTCAGTTGGTGTTGCTGTCACTACACCACTGCAGATACCTCTCAAACAACTTAGGCTTTCCAGCCGCATCTCTACAACCTGCTCCCACTCTGGGTGTGCAACAAATAGGGTAGCTTCCTGCTCCTCATCCAGTCTCCTTTCCAGTCATACTCTCTGACTCCTCGAGGTCTTCTTGTAGCAGGTAATCTACTAGATTTCTTTGTGGTAATTTGTATCTCGTGTATCCCATTATGCACGGTTAGTAACTGAGAATTCCAGTCATGGAATACCCTGGCCTGTTTCAGCCACGGACGTCCCAATAATAAGGAGTAAGCCTCCATGACTTCATCCATCTTCAATACAGTTATTGTGATCATAAAGATCATCTTCTGTATCTGTATCTTAACTCCTCTTATTAATCCCAATGGCTGTACACTTCTTTGATCTGCCATTGTTACTGTAAATGGGGCTGGTTTCATGTTACTTAGACCAAGCTTCTTCCTTAATTGGTCTTTCATGATATTACTCCAGAACCTCCATCTATCAGTACATCAGTTAGTTTTGTGCTTCCAATTCTCAATTGGATTACTGGCATAGAATCATCAAAGTCCATGACTGTTTCTCGCCCTTCCGGCTTCACATTATAACTGGTCACCTTGCTGTTCAGGTCTGTGTTTCCTGTCTCCTGGGCAATTCGATTGATTGCTTGATACAACCTGTGCCTACAATAAGGTGCCACTGCTAATAGCTGTCCAATGGTAATTTCTGCTTTGGTCTGGCATATTACTTCAGCCAAAGTCTCTTCATTACTTTGCATGTCTGCATCTTCTTTCTTCCTTTCTTCTCACTCCTTTCTCTCTTCTCCATCAGAATCAGAGGAATCTGTCACAGGAATATCAGTACTCTTCTGCATTTCCCTTATAGTATCTGCCACTTCCTTGTGCAGTTCCTTCTCATCTTTCCAAGTCTCTTCATCTTCAGGCATATCATTGCCACCTTCATTATCATCTTCTTCCTCTACTACTGGAGGTATTAGTTTGGCTTTACTTCTTGTTACTATCATTGTACTTACTTCTAGTACAACACATGGTCTAACCATGTGAGCTGCCACCACTGGGCCCTCATTCACAGGAGCTCTCATCTCATTCTGGTGTCTTATCCAGAATGAACAGGCTGCCCTGCGATGTCCTGGTGATTACAATAGTAACATAGTTCTTCACCATTGGGTCCTCGCCCTTGGTCTGTTCTTGGATTATTTCTATAATCCTGATTCCCGGGCTGGTAATTCCCCCTTGGATTACCCTGATAGTTGCCTCTGGAATTTCCTTGGTAATTCCCTCTTGAATTACCTCTCCCTTCCATGCCATTGTTATAACCACCAGACCTACCATAGTGGTCCTGATCATTGTTTCTTCTTGGCTGGGGCTGCACCTGATGCACCCTTACTTGCCTAGATTCTCTTGCAGCTGTCCTTCTGTTGTAGTAACAATTCTCAGTAGAATGGTTATCCATTTTACATATAGTACAGTGTTTCTCCCTCATGTGGCATTCTGTGGTGGTATGGCCTTCATTCTGGCACTTTGCACACCATACACCCTTCCTCCAATGTGTTGCAGCCTCTGTGGCATATTTCTTCAAGATTTCTTCCAATCTTTTTCATAGTTATCCCTCTTCAACTTCTCCTTTCTCTTACTCTTCCTTTTAGTTCTTGCTCTTCTTCTTCATCTGACTCATCCTCAGAGTCCTCATCATCTCTTTTCTCTCTCCTGAGCATTCCCAATTGCTCAATTCTGTTTGCAGTTTCAAATGCCTTCTCCACTGTATTATGGGGTAACATATCCACTTTCTTTTGCAACTCTGGTCTTAGTCCACTCACAAACCAAGTCTTCTGTAAACCGGGTGCTGGTACTGCAGCCAACTTTTTCATCATCAATTCCATCTTTTCCATTTACTCCTCAACAGTTTCATGCTTCTTTTGCTTTAACTGTTGTAAACTTCCATACACTTCATCTTCAATTTTACTTGTCCTGAACCTATTTCGAAATGCTGTACTCAAGCCATTCCAGGTTATGAAATGATTATCAGGGAATCTTGCATACCATTCACTTGCTTTCTTGATGAGTGAACAAGGAAACAATCTCATCTTGGCATCATCGCCATTCTCATTGTTCACTATACACATGTGCTCAAATTGGCTAATGTGTACATCGGGATCCCTTTTTCCTGAATATATTGGAAAGGGTGGTTTTGCCCGTGTTGGTTGTAACGCCATCTGTGGCCCTACCTTCTGCCCACTGACAGGTGCTGGCACCCTTACTGGTGCTGGTCCTTCTGGACCTGTTGTTTTTGTGGTGGATCTTCCACCAAGTGGTGGCCCTTGAGCACTCCCTGCTTCTAGCCCCACTATATTCACAGTATTCCCAGCTTCAGTTGCACTACTTCCCACACTCCCTGTCCCCCAGAGCCAGATCCAGGCCGCCCGCCTGATCCCCCTGAGCCGACACCTTCGTTGGCCTGTGATCCAAGTGCTCCACTTGATCCAGGTCCAACGGGTTGGGATGTCCTGGTTGTAGTCTCAACCTCAGCTGTTGGGTCTACTTCCTCATATTCTTCCTCTTCCAATTTCTTCTCTCTGTTTTCATCCTCCAAGTTCTGCCCTTGGGTTTCTTCTTCACTCATGTAACTCAACTGTAATGGTGTTGGAGAGTCTGAACTCTCCGTTGGCTCTGCCACATCCTCTTCTCCTTCTTCACCTTCTTCTTCAGAAACTGGAGTTCCTGCTTTTGGTGTTCCATGCCAACTCTTATCAAAGATTTTTGTCAAATCTTTTATCCAAGGATGTACCTCAGATCTTTCACCTCGTGATTGATCTTCTTCCTGTACCAATTCCCTTAATCTTTCTTGCAAAGAAACAGAAGGAGTGGCATCCAACTCTAGTTTCTTCCGGTATAGGTGATGTACTCTTTGATCTTAATGGTGTGAGAGGTCTAGATGATTCCCCTATGTCTATTCCTCTCTCCCAAAGATATGGATAATTAGCTTTCAGATAGCTTTCTCTTTTTGCTGAATATCTCTGGCGTCTAGCTTCTCTTTCATCACTCATGTCCCATGTCTTTCATTTCTTTTAATGTGGCAATAACCATAACTCTCTTCTGTAATATCTCTCGTATATGCCTGGGTTTCTTTCAAGCTTCAATGCACCCTTGGCTATACTTGAAGTCTCCGTTACCATATAACCATATGGCAAACTTGGTGTGAGTTTGATCCACAAAATATCCTTTGGAATCCAATTCTTTACCAGTACAAGCTCTTCATGCATATGAGTATAAACATTCACTTTTCTTTCCTCCCAGCCTTCAAACTCTACTCGCTTAATGGATAGCAATGCTATCACATAAACCAACGTTGGTAACCAACGTGCTCTTCCTCTACAGGCTACCTGATAAATCTTTATCACTCCTTTCTCCAGACCCCATTCCGGATCAGCATCATGCACTCGCTTAAGAATATTTTTTACAACCGTCTGGCAATTCCAAGAACCTTTGAAAGAATTGTTTGGACAATCTTTCTTCTTCTTTCCACACATGGAATTTGATTCACTTCAAATTCTTTAATGGTCCAACCACCATGATCCCACCAGATGCTTGTCACATCTGGTTGTTCATGACTCAATTCCCCATTATGGTCGCCAAATGTCGCGCTGCTTTAACTCACCCATCCCTTCGCTATCCGAGGCGGAAACTCCAAGATAGAAGAGTTGGAAATCTCTAAGTACTCAGCCCGCGCAGAACAATCAGTCATGACCTACAGCTAGTGTATCACGGGGGTGTTTCCTATTTGTTTTCCTTTTGGCATTCATGTTAGCTACCTTACCATTGATAATTAAGTATCAGTTTGCTTTATCAATCTATTGGATTCCATCAACTCATCCATTCATTCCACAGCTTCACTCAAATCTCTCTACACAGTGTGATTGTATCGTATAAGTATCCGATTAGGATTTATCAGGTATCAGGCCGAAGCCATTGTGTCTCTAATCTGCTCTACTATATCACTACCAGCTTTGCATATAACGAGCATCTACTAATCCTCTTTCCTCCTTCACCGCGCTCTCCATCTTGGCTTCCGATCTCCTCCCATGCATGACCCCGAAGTCCTCCCCCTTCCGTGCTTCCCAGAATCCCCCTATTCCATCCTTGCTTCTCCCTTTTTCTTCCTACCCGTGGCTCTAACCGTTTTCCTCACTAACCGTCGTCCGTGAACTAACATGTTCCATTTGCAGGTGTTGTTCCCCACAGTCGTTCCCTGTCCTGCTCTCCATTCCCTATGGTCGTGACAGTTGTGTCAAGCTGTGACTGGCTGTGTGAAACTGTGACGGGCTGTGACTGGCTGTGCGACTGTGACGGGCTGTGTCGGCTGTGTCGGCTGTTATGGCGGTCTGTGTTGGCTGTGTCGGCTGTGACGACTGTGACGGGCTGGTGGGCTGTGTCGGCTGTGACAGGCTGTGTTGGCTGTGTCGGCTGTGTCGGCTGTGACGGTCTGTGTTGGCTGTGTGGGCTGTGACGACTGTGATGGCTGTGTGGGCTGTGACGGGCTGTGTAACCCCCCTCTACAGTGTGTTGCTGTCACCCCTAAGGCTCCTGTTGGTCTCAGTTTGTGCAAAAATTAAGGGTACCCTACAGATCCCGTATAAGTGTCTAAGTCCCAGACAGTCCTCTAACAATAACCAGGGGACCTATTTCCGTGGGAACGAGTGTAAATGTAATGCGTACCTGGATGTGAAGTTGGATGAACGTTGGATGAATGATGGGTGGATGAAAAATATTGGATGGATGTTGGATGGATGAGAAATATTTGATGGATGGTGGATGGATGTTTTGTTTGTTTACATGCATGATGGCTGAGTGTGGGGTGAATGATGGATGATATATGCTGGAACACTGGATGAATGACGGAGTGTCAAACTTGGAATGGTTGAATTTCGGACGGTTGATGGATGGACTTATGTTTTGGATGCAAGCACAATATACGTACGTATATGTAAAGTCTGGAAGTATTGTGGACCCACCGAGATTGTATGAATGGACTTGGAAGTGTAGATGAAAAAATTTATGTCCAGAAAAATGTCTTATGTAGACACTGTTGGAAAGGGAGGCATGCATTTGAAGGAAGAGAAGCAATCTCCCCACATTTGATTCCCCGGATACTCCCAAATAGGTGGATCCAATCGGAAAATGTCTATGCACTAGAACTTGCGGTAGCACCGGACTCCGACGCACAAATGTCCATAAGATCCTAGCCCTGCTGTCCACATTTTCCACACGATTGAAGCAAACTAGAGGGGGGGAGTCGCATAGAGAGAACTTCCTAGCGGCAGCCTCCGCATAGCATGGCAACCGCAGGGGGGCAGTTGGGCTCGGGAAAATTTCCGGGTTAGCATAGAATGGGATGCTTCTCCTTGTTGTTGGTGTCCTGCAAAAATTCCCGAAGTTGCAAGCCCATAAGCTGAAAGACACGACCGCGCTTGTGACAAAAATGAAGGTCAAATAAATGAAAAACCCAACATGTCATCCAAAACAAACCGGACTTACGTACACTCAAAGTCGGAGTCCACGTCGAGGTCTTCATCTGGAAGTTCCCGTTCGTCGAAAACTGGTTCCTTGTGTGGGGCCGATCCCGAGCCGGAGGTGAGTTGTTGAATCTCGCACGAAAACAGCTCCGCATCCCCCTCCATGCCGAAGAAGTGTCTACCGGCGCTCTTACAAGCATGGAAAGTTGCACCTGCAAATACACAGAACGAATGGTCAAAAAACCCAGAATCATTACAAAATTCAAGATTATCGACACGTTAGAGCAGGAGACTTGGCAGGGTGAACCTGTTCCCAAAGACAAGTCCACCACCCGCCCCCCATGCCGGCTGCAAGTCTCCACCAGATCTGGCATGAATGCTGGAGATTTCTTCTCCGAGCACCTCTCCAAGGGACACCATTCGTCCTTTTGATGGTCCGCCCGGAGTCCACGTAATTGTAGAGGACATCGTCCCCCACAGGCTCGCAGGTGGGGTCGATCTGTGCTGCAAGGTCTCTCAACTGGAACTCCGCAATACCTGGAGGGAGGGTGTCCTTTCGCATCCTCACCAAACATAAAGCCTCGAACACCCGAGTCTGCCTTGCCCCCCCAAAACATTCAGTTCACGATCATGCATAATGAACTGAACAGAATGAAATTAGCAGAAGAGACAGTCCACCATCCTGAACTCACCCTCTGTCCTGGAAACTCTCCCTTGGTAAGTGGAAGAGTGTTGATACACGTCCATGTTTTGATGACCTTAAAGCCGGAAATGTAACTAAAAAGAAGAAGTGCTCCTACATCGGACAAAAATTTGTTGCTGAAGGAAAAAACCCACTGCCAGAAAAGGGCATCTGACTTGTTCCACGATGGTGTTGTGTTCGATGGGAGGACATCCGGCACAGGCAGACCATCTGGAATGTCCAGGACCACCAGGTCTGTTGCATATGCTTGCTGGCTTCCATTCACCCATTCAGGTCTTTTGGTGACCTGTTCCACTTAAAAAAACAGTGGACTAGTTAGGAGCAGAACACAATGTTGAACAAAGTAAAAAACACACCAGGCAAAGTTTTGTGTGGGCACCTTTGTGAGGAAAGAAATTAGGATGTCCCAAGTCTTCGATCTCTCTCCTTTGAATGTGGATTTTATGGATTCCATCATTGCCAAGAAACTCTCGTTAATCACCTCATTTTCATACTGACCCAACACCCGTGAAGGGTGCTCTCTGGCCTCGTAAGATTGTTCTTTAGTTTTAGGAGTTCTCCTGTCCTTGCGAGTTGGAGAGGGTTGATGCTCTGTGGTGTCCTGCACAACCTGATCCTGCCCAGCCACAATCTTCCCCTTACCCTTCCCATCACCTGCGCCCTTCCCTTTCCGTTTGGGAGTGCTACTTTTCTCCGCTCCTTTGCTGCGAGGGCTTGAATTATTCTCTCCTGAATTTCCTTGTCACTAAGTGGTGCAAGAGCAGCTGCATTGTCATTGAAGTTGCGCATGACCACCTCCTCGAACGGTGTGTCCTATTTGGGCAAGTCCAGGTACCAGCCACAATCTCTGAAGTACGCCCTGCCCGAGTCCTTCGCGATTCCAGCAGTGTACATTGTCTTGTCCTTAGTGGGGTCCGCCCACATGAAAATGAAATCCGGTTCATCACTGAGGTACTTGTCGAGAATGAGGACATGGTAAATGTACCCGGAAAACACACCCAAATGATCAATTTAGTGAAGGCCAATGTCCAGCAGAATCATAGAAGCTGGAAAAAGATAGTACCTCGAACAACCTTGCGTTGACGCAAGGTTGTTTGAGGCATCCCAACAAATTGCCGATACTAGAAATGATATCTCGAAATTGGTCTATTACGAGCAAAGGATAGCATTGCGTCAAAGCAAGGATGTACATTGCTCTGAAGTTTAACTTAAATCTGCAGGTAGAATCAAGTCTCAAACAACCTTGCGTTAACGCAAGGTTGAAATGAGTCTGTTAAATGACAATTTATAAGCAGAATTTGAAACAAAGAGACTGCGGACAAGAAGAGAATGAACGGAAAATGTACCTCTAAGTGCAATGAAATTTCGGAAAATACTGTTCTGCAGGACCTACATTTAACCTTGCGTCAACGCAAGGTTGGAACAAGCCTGGAGAAGCACCATACTACCAAACAAAAATCTGTGAAAGAAGTGCAAAACTACCAGCCCGATTCAACCTTGAGTTGACGCAAGGTTAAATTGCGTCTGGAAAGGAACGGTAGACGATCAGTGTAGCCTCACATTGGCAGTCCCAAACCATGCCAATGAGGAAAAACGAAACGAAGAAAAGAAACAATGAAGATACATGATACCTGTACAAGACTCGCTTCATAGCTTGCTCGCTATTGTACTGATTCTTGAAATCATTCGACCTGGAAATGCCTTTGTCTCTTTCAAACTCCCTGAAGAAACAGTTGTTCCATATTGCACCTTTCCATCTCCGAATGTATTGCTCAAGAGAGATTCTTGGTGTTGTCATTGTGATTTTGTAGTCAGTCAATGACTCTCCCAGTGCTGAAATAGCACGTCTTTCCAGCTGTTCCAACAAGGCAAATGTGAGGCTATGGAGCTATGCAACACGGAATTACGAAAAAATGGAGACTGCAAGAATGAATTGGTGCATTCTCTCACCTGGCTCCAGAATGTAGCTTTGTGAAGCCACTGGTCGAAGGAGTGGTCGCTCACCACTTTTACCACATTGGTTTTGGGGTCTTTCTCTGTTCTTGGAAACCCATACGTGTCCTTCACCAGAGGATCCGAGTTCCAAATCTCCAACCATCTGATTTTGGTTGCAGTGTCCACCATTGAAATGGACAGGCGATGCAATTTCTCTTGTGTCATTTCGGGTTTAGTTCCGTACTTGTCGTAATGCACTTTCACCTACTCCAGGAACTCTGAGCCGAGACCGGGATCTGCAATATGGATTTGTTTGTCAAACGCACTCAGCAGGTTCTTCCTGTGGTTATCCATCTCAAACCGGATTGCCTCCGCCACCCCAACAGCAGACCTCTCCTCCTCTGCGTGAGTGGCGTAGTATTCGGCCTTCGCCTTCAAGCCTGTCTCCGCTATCTCTTGCTGCAAACAATCCAACATATAAAATACTTCAGTTCACAGCCAATGAAAATAGGTAACAGACAACTCTGAATTTCAATTCGGTTTAAGTTTCTTTACCGGGTACATGTAGTCAAGAAATGCCTCTCTTGTCAGGCTATACCAGGTGACGAGCTTCTTCTCCCTGCATCTCTTCATTTGACTTGGACTCAACACGTTCGCAAACGATTCCAGTGGCATCATACCGATCTTCTGGACCTGGAAAAGGGTGTGGCAGAGGTTGGTTGTTACGTGGGAGGTTTCGTTTGACCTGCATTGAGCAGTCACTTTTCCAATTAAGAACAAAACAACCACAAACAGAGCAATGCAATCAAATAATGCACAAGAATTTTGACAGACTTGTTGATGTCGTGCATGGCAGTGAGCAGCTGTGTGACTCGTCCTTTGTGATCTTGAACCATAGAATGAATGCTCCAGTGCCAGTCCTTTTTGTCAGAGTGCAATTCCAATATGTAGTCCATCTAGGCAAGCAACCGGTGATTACCATCCCACACAAAAAACATCTTCCCCATGAAAACTTTCGTGGAAGCCTTCTTGGATAGTTTGGCCTCGAACTCCCTGTTAACTTCACGCCAACACGCATCCCAACCTTCCTCTATCTCTTCTGATACAGGGCACTCTTCGCCCTTTGTGTCAGTTGTGGAAACATAAAACACCGTAGAACCCTTCACATACCCATGCACAAAATCATTTTTAAGTTTCCTTATGTCGTTTTCTAAGTGCTGGCCGGACAGCGGGCATCGATATCATTCTGCACAGTGGGATAAGGATGTCTCCACCAGGAATTTCCATGGACAGGATGACCTTCGAAGAGTTCACCTTCTGTCCCCCGATAACAGCCTCTGCTCTGTTTGCGTAATGCTCGTCATCGCCTTCTTCATCATCTTCATCGTCTGCCTCTCCTCCGTCTCTGGCAGGTTCTTTCCTTTTCCTTTTCCTCTGTAAGAAAAGGGAAGATCAATCAGTCATTCTGTCTGGTATTGAACATAATTGCAGATAAACATGCAGTTGTATGGCCCTAAACAACCTTGGGACAAGTGAAAATGACTCTTCATTTGTAGCCCCAATCAACCTTGCGTTAACGCAAGGTTGTTTGTGGGGATTCCAACAATGGGAAAGGAGATAAATACAGACTTCGCCAGGACTCAGGACAAAGAACAGCAGCCCAAATCAACCTTGCGTTGACGCAAGGTTGTTTCATGGGGCATACAAACTGTGGGATTAAAGGAGAAAGCAAACATTGGCAAGACTCTCAAACTACCTTGCGTCAACGCAAGGTTGTTTGATGAGCTTTAGCAGTTCCAGAATCCATGCAGACGGACACTTGAGGTTGTTTCTTGGGCTGGCAATTTTCGGAGTGAAGGAAAAACGAGCCATTGGTTGTGCTCTCAAACAACCTTGCGTCAACGCAAGGTTGTTTGATGAGCTTCAACCTTTCGAAAAAACTCTTCAGAAGGACACAGGCTTGCAACCCGAACCAACCTTGCGTTGACGCAAGGTTGATTGTGGGATTTGCAACGGTGGGAAAACAGATAATGAATGGCCGAAGCAGACATGGACGATACATTTGAAACAACCTTGCGTCAACGCAAGGTTGTTTTGTGGCATTCAAAGGGCAATGTTTTTCTCAATTGTCTGTGTCTGTAACCTGAATCAACCTTGCGTTGACGCAAGGTTGATTCAGGTTGTCTTCACAGAATCATGTTCTTGTCAATCAGTCTATATTCGAGCATTCCAGCAACCAGCAAATCGACCTTGCGTTGACGAAAGGTTTTATTGCTATCTACCAGACAGACTAAAACTTAGCTGTGGCAACTGGTACGTCATACATACCTCTGCTTGCTTCTTTGCAGCGCTCGAAGACACACCTCCCGTCTGACTCGTCTCCTTCAATTCGTGTGGTAGGATCGGTCCCAGAAGATCAGGCTGGTGGGTGACAAAACCACGAACTTCAAGCTCCGTTGTCTCTTCCATTACGCGAACCATCGGGGACTGTTGTCTGAGTCCTGCCCAGGGTTCCTCCTCTCCACCCTCAAAAGACTGAAGCTCGTTGGGCTCCTTCTATACGGCGGCTAAACCCTCTGGAGACTGCCGCACAACAGCTCCTCCGGCCTCTCTCTCTTCAGCCTCAGCCTCCCCCTCTCCTCCGGCCTGTCCCACCCCGGTGTCCTCTCCCAACATGAGTTCCCTTCGGATCTTCTTCATTCTCTCCTTTGCCCGCAACCTTTGTTTGCTAGATGTGAAGTACAGAGTTTGGCGACGCCTTCTCCTAGCTCGAGAGGGAGTCTCACTATCGTCATGATCTAGGATTGCAGAGAGGGAGAGAAATAGTGGTGCGAGAAAGACGAAAATCACTTGCCTCTCCCCCTCCCCTACTGCGCCAAGATGTCATCTTCATGGAGAAGCGGCATGGTTGTGTGGAGTATCTGCATGCAAGACACGTCGTCCCTGTACGGTCAAGAGTCGAGCTAAAATAAGGTTATTTTAGAATAGAAGTACGGTCCTGGGAAATTTTTGGTTGTCGCTTCGGTGGTGGTGGCTTCTCCATGTCATTTGCTCATTCAAAACAAATGAATGAAAACAAGTAGAGCAATCTCATCCGACCTGCTTTTCATCTCTACTTATGACACATCACATCTTAAGATAGAATGAACGGGTGGCTGGACAGCTGGTGTCTGAAGAAAACCGTTGGATACAAGCAGTTATTGATTACATAAGATGCCTTGTAAGATGTGTAATGTGGATGGATGAGGATAGATGGCCTGGTGCAAATTGCAATGAAACTGCTCATCCACCTTGCCGTACATCGGCACTAACGTTCCAGTATGGGCGCGTCGATCATGTTGTTTGATGCTATCCCCAGACGTACGGCTCGTTGCTCCAGTGTTGGCACACTTTGTTGGACACTGTTCCCGTACTCTTCTCTGCTTTACGAATGGCTCTCACAAAAGACTTGGTAAAATTCTAATGTCCTTACAAATCTCTCCCCCTCACCAAAGTGCCAAATGCCAATGGGATGGCAACCGTTGGAGAGGATGTCCTCTGTAGAAGCTTGGATCTGCAAGTTGGAACTGTGCATGTGGAGAAAGAAGTGCATGACTCCGCCGGTAGAGTCGACAGCATGATGATTCTGGAGCCATTTGTGTGCGAGGACCGTGTTAGACAATGGAGAGTTCCAGCAGGCACTTACCGCGTGCATGGGGATCAGCGACGTTTGTCCGCAGGTTCTACACTCACTCCAGGAACTGCCGCTTCGGTGGCTCCGGCCTTCACACCTGCTACAATCAAAAAAGAGGACACCAGCACATCGACGGCTTTTGTTGATCTCTCGGAAAGCTCCGGTGACGAAGACATCTCTGAGATTCCACCACCTCTAACACATCTATCTTCTTTTGAAGAACCAAATTTGCAGGAGATAGGTAGTGTCGTTCCAAAGTTGCAGTCTATGAAAGGCTTTGTCAAGTTATTTTACCACAAGTATGAAACTAGCTAGGAAATAGCTAGCTTTTACATATTGACATTTGGGATTGGCCCAAGTGTCAATCCAGGGGTCAAGGCAGATTTAGGCCCTGGAGTGGTTATCTTCACGGCAAGCGCAGGAGGCTCATCTTTCTCGAGTTGAGCCTCACCGCGCCTAGCTATGGCGCCGTAGTGTGGATTCCCCATGGCGTGGGGTGCACTTGGCTTGACTTGTATTTGAGTGATGAGGTTATATATGCATGAGTTTATGCTTCAGCTTTGTGAGCTCGCATGAGCTTGTGCTTGTATTCTTCTTCTTTATCACTCGAGAAAGATGAGCTCGTATCTGTGAGTGCCAAATACGAGTTAGTTGTAGCACTTGTGGTTTTTGCTTGAGGATGAGAGAAACCAGGTTGTTATGCAAGGAGCACCGTGGAGCCCTTGGTTGTTAGAAGCGGAGGCGATGTGGGTTGCGAGGTGGTAGACTTTGGCATTCGATCTTCAGCTTCAAAGATGAAAGCACCATGCTGCAGGTAATTCCAGAGCACCTTGATGGTTTCAGATTGTGTACATGCATGAGCAAGCACGATTGGGAAGATGACCGGTCAAGAGCAGGTTATAGTGGCTTTGGTGGCAAAGTTGAGAATTGGACTTGGGAATGCGAGCTTTCATTGTGTGAAGGATTGCAAGACCAAACAAAAGGGCTGATTTGGCTTGGGGAAAATCAGTGCACTTTGTGGAGTATGATGAGATTGGGTTTCAATCTCGAGCTTCAGCATTGAGAGGGCTCTTGTCATGGCAAGAGCAGGGCTGGAACAGGAGCTAAGAGGTGCAGCAAGGCCATGGAATGTGCACCTAGGGTTTCAGAGCTTGGAAGAAGAGCTCTTGCACCACAAGATGAGTGTCTTGTGGCTGGAAATGTAAGCCTTAGGGTTTCAGGAGCTTGGCAAAGGCTGTGGAGTGCTTAGTCCTGTCTTAGAGAGCATCAAGGAGCCAAGGAGCCAAGATAGGGGGTTGATACCTCTTGTGTTTAGGGGTTGCATGTGTGGAGCATGTATTCAGCTCATTGAAGCTTCCATCTTCAAGCTTGGAGGGCAAGCAAGGAAGATGGAAGGGCTGACTTCCCTTATGTGAGGGCAATGCATGTATGGAGCATGCTTTCAGCCTGTTGAAGGCTTGTACTTTCAGGTTTGGGAGTGCAAGAAATGAAGGAAGGGGCTGGTTTCCCTGTAGGGCATGTGTGGAGCATGCTTTCAGCCCGCTGAAGCTTGTATTTTCAGGTTTGTGGGTGCAAGAAATGAAGCAAAGGAGCTGATTCTCTTATGGTGAGAGTGAGGCATGTGTGGAGCATGCCTTCAGCCCATTGAGGCTCTTGTTTTCAAGCTTTAGAGAGCTAGAACGGAAGGGCTAGGGCTGGTTTCCACTTGGGGTGAAATAAAAGCACTTGTAAGGCATATGTGAGTTGGGGTTTCAACTTCAAGCTTGAAGGGAGCACAACTCTTGAAGCAGCAGGTGCAGGGGCTAGATTAGGTGCAAAGGGCATGCTATGGTCAAGAAAAGCACGTAAATGAGTGCCTACAAGGGCTGGAAGTCATCCATGTTTGGTTAGTCGCCATAGGGATCAATGGCGCTGTTTTGTGAGTTAAAAGGAAACTTGTGCACTTAGTTTCGGTTGCAAACATCTTCCTTTGGAATTAGAGCTACTATTGGTGGTGTGTGGGGGCCACAAAGAGCAAGAATACCTTGCTGATTTCCTCACAGCCGCCATAGCTCGGTGCAAAGAAGCCTAGAGTCCAAGAGACACAAACCCTAGCTTGGCGTGGCTAAACCCCTTGGAAAAATGGCTAAACTGTCATGAGTGGCCATGGATGGGGCTGTGACGGGCTGTGACAGGCTGTGATAGGCTATGATGGGTTGTGACGGGTTGTGACGGGCTGTGCCCTGTGGCCTGTGGGGCTGTGACGGGCTGTGACAGGTTGTGATGGGCTGTGAGGGGTTGTGACAGGATGTGGCCTTTGGGGCTGACCCCTGTGACCTGTGTAGGGCTGTGAGGGGCTGTGCCTGTGGCCTTTGGGGCTGTGAGGGGCTGTGACAGGCTGTGCCTATGGCCTTTGGGGCTGTGAGGGACTGTGACAGGCTGTGACCTGTGGCCTGTGGGGCTGTGACGGACTGTGACAGGCTGTGCCTATGGCCTTTGGGGCTGTGATGGGCTGTGATAGGCTGTGACCTGTAGCCTGTGTGGGGTTGTGACGGCTGTGACCAGTGGTCTGTGTGGGCCTGTGCTAGTCTGTGGTGGCCCGTGTTGACATGTGGACGGCCTATGCTAACTCGTGGAGACACTGGTGGACTGCCTGAGGACTAGCATGCGGTCTTGAAGGCCAAATTTTGAAGCTCGTGGAGGGCGGTTTGAGGAGTATCTTCATGATATTTCCATGGTCATGCAAGTGAGGGAAGAGAGGAGAAAAAGAGTGTTGGGATGAGGGCATGCTGGGTTTAGGCATTGCTTTAACTTCTCTTCCTCGTAGTTTTCCACCCTCTCATTAGGCCAAGACCTTTCCATAGGTGGAGGCAAGAGTCAGTCCGTGTTTGGGCTAGGGTGTCCTTGCAGGAGCAACACCGTGGAGATGTTTTTGGTGTGGGGGAGTTGTCATTTTGATTTCTTGTGTTTGGATCCCCTCCATACCTGCATGCTTGACTGTGCGCCATGTTAGTTTTGTGTGGGCGCTTGTTTTTATAGGTGATTGGTCCGGATTTGATCACCGGCCAGTCCTAGAGCATGCTGTCGATGGTGAGGCTGGGGTGATGACCAGTCAGACTATCATTGTTTCTCCTGTGGTGAGGTTGGAGGTGATGACCAGCCAACCATAGGAGTGCTTGCGGTGGATGCAGGTGCAAGTGTAGGCTATGTTAGGAACCTAGTATTCCAAACCATAAGCCGCAACAAGTTCTCTACCCGGTTACCTTGTGGAGAGGGGGTTAGGGACATGTTCATAACCGGTTGAGTGACAGTTTGTCAACAGGGAGGTGCCACTAGTTGCTGGGGACAGTGCCGGTTCAAGCACTAGCGATACTAGTGGGTACACGAGACGAGGTGTGCGGTTTAGGCCACCTACACCTCATGTGTCTTCTACGGAAGGTTCTGATGCAGATTGTGAATCAGGAGGACTCACACCGGCGGTGCAAATTGTTTCCTTGCCATTGTTATGGGACACAATGGACGAGATGTATGGAGCTACCAAGGGGCCACGAAGGTACTCTGGGGCGGTGGGCACCATCGAGTTGGATGATTTTATCGAAGAGTTTGATAGTTGGTGTGATTTGCAGCAAATGCACAATCCACAATTATTTACGCCTTTCATGGCATGGAAGGGGCTGTTTCAGCACCATGAGGGGCCACCTATGGATGATTACCATGAGTTCAGGTAGGGGCATGAGGTTGAGATTGAGGAGTGGAGGATGTACTGGTCACCCGACTATGTCTCCATCACTAGGGGCACTAGAACCACGAGGGCAATGGCTACACCTGCCGCTGCACCGGCAACTTCAACATGCAACAGTGGGACTAGTGGGACTGGTGGTATGGTAGCTACAACGTCCACCCAAGCCACTACCGCACCAGCACCAGTACTTGTGCCTGCCTTCAACCCTATTGTGGAGTTCTTCGAAGAGTTGAGAGGGAACTACCAAGGGGTGAGGACAGAGAAGTTGCGGAGCTTGCAAGAGTTCCAACGGAAGCCTATTGAGAGCTTGAGGGAGGCTTTCACTCGCATGAGGCGCTTGATAAATGTAACCCAAGGGGTTACAGAAGCTCAGGCAGTCCAATTATGGTATGAGATATTGGACAAGGAGCTGAGGAAAAGGGTGCAGGATGCAACTCTCCTACAAGCGGCCCAACCCACCTTAGCAAATGTGTTTTTGCTGGCAGAGCGGATAGAGCTCAACATGGTGGAGGAACGAGTGGTCATGGTAGGATTTGCTAAGGAGACACCACGGGGTAGTGGTGCTCCTAGCCAACCACTACCTCAACGTGCTCAAGGCAACAAGGGGGCTCAGGTGAAGCTCAGGGAAGGACAGAGAGGACCTCAGATGCAGGGGTCTCTCCCTTCATTTGCAGGCCAACAACGGGCAGAGGTGGTGTATTGGACATGTGGAGGACCCCATGTCAAGAAGGATTGCCCAGAAGGAGGCAAAGGGCCGGCACATGCACAGCCTGCACAGTTGCAGTGTGGGCATTGTGGCAAGCACGGGCATGGAGAGGCCCAATGTTATGGTTTGCATCCTGAGTTGCGCCCAGGCCAGTTCCAAGGGAACATTGGTGGCCGGGGGCGAGGTGGGGCAGCCCAGAGAAGACAAGGTGGCCAGGCACGAGGTGTAGGCCAAGGGCAAGCTCAACATGGCCAAGGATGCGGAGGTCAGGGTGTTGACCAAGGCATGGCCAACCGGCTTCAGCTGCTAGAGCAGAGACTCGCTGCCATGACTACAGCTCAGGTGGTACCGGCTCCAAGGCCGGATGGTCCACCTCCTGCTCCTGAAGGAGGAGATATGGGAGGCATGGGATTCATGTGCGGAGCAGCACTACCACTAGTGCAGGTGGAGTCTGCTGCAGCCGTGACTCGAGGAGCAGCACGAGGTCCTGAGCCACAAGGTGCAGAGGTGGAGTTGGATCCACAGCGTGGGGAGGCAAGCCGTCAGGCTAGGCTTCCTCAGTCATTCACATTGGCGGAGACAGTGTCGACACCATCTATGGCACCTAGTTCTCGCCCGATTGTTACCGAGGCGGAGGTTATTATGCCATTGGGGAGAGCTACACGGGTAGCACCACTACCTAGTGTTGCCAAGGCTACGGCAGCTAGTGTGTTGCTAGGAGCGGCCACATCTGTGTGCCAGGCTCCATTGTTCTCGGCTACCATGATTGCGACGCCGGGGGTAAGACCAACTGAGGTGTTCAGGCTGGCAGCTACACTCTGTGAGAGTGGGGAGGTTACTTCATCTTCTGCGGAGATAGTGAGAGGTGTAGTGCCGAAGGGATCCTCGGATTTGAGGGTCAAGACTGCCACGACGGCGCCATGGCAAGCTGCAGCTGCCAGGTTGATGGAGCTGCCAGCTAGGCCAGCCATTGAGTGCGCCATGGTGACACCTGGAGTTGTCATGTTAGACAACCATGATGGCATTTTCTGTTTGAGTGGACCGGCAGGCAAGAGGTATCGGCCACTGCGGGTCTTGTTGGACTCGGGAGCTCAGCCATTGATGCTGGGCAGAGCTGCTATTGCAAGCTTGGGCCTCACGGAGGCGGATATGGAGCCTTGTCTTTCCAGATACAGACATCTCTGGGAGGATCGGAGCAGGCTCGGGGCATGACACGGCGTGAGTTGGCTATCAGACTACGGCCGGATCACCCTACAGATGGCTCAGTGATGCGAGTCAAGGCCATTGTGACAGACGCGGTCTCATACAATGTTCTGGTTGGTGGGGCAGTGTTATACCCCATGGGCTTCACCCTGGATTTTTGGGAGGAGTCAGCTTCCTATAGGCCTGGATGGCAGTCAGGGGAGGGCCGGCGTGTACAGCTCCCTGTGACGTTCATAGGAGGAGTTGCGGTTGCCCAGTGGGGCAAGATGCCGACACTAACAGCATTCACAGCTGCAGTGTGTTGGCCTGGAGAGTTGCATGAGGGCAACGCTCATTCAGAGGATGACACACCTCTAGGAGAGCAGGTTGACATGTATCGTATGGCGGAGTTGCCTGCCATGGTTGCTCAGACTCCATTGTGGGGCTCGAGCAAGGATTTGTAGCGGGTTGCTGATCGACGGGTGCAACAAGCCTGGGTAGAGGCTTTTGTACCGTCAGGAGAGGAGGACAGTGCGGGGATTGCACCAGGACCACCTCAGTTGTCACCATTGGACACCACCCCGATCGTGTGACATTATCCGGATGAAGGCAGTTGTCTTCGAGACTTGTTTGGCGGGATCAGCACCGGATTGGCTGCTGTGTTACAGGCAGGTGTACGAGTTCGGCGTTACATGTATGTGGAGAGGGATGAGACTGCACGACGCGTTTCACTTCGCCATGTTGCTCAGTTGGTGCAGCAGTACCCTAAGTTGTTGCCGGTGTCTGCAATTCGTGGATATCAGCAGGCCTTGCCAGCAGACATTTCGTTGCTGGGGGCGCATGATTTGGAGCGGGTTGGCTCCATTGATCTGGTAGTGGCAAGTTGGCCCTGCCAAGGGCATTCATCAGCCGGGCATTGCAATGGATTGCGAAACTCGAGGTCGGGTCTGTTTTGGGAGATGATACGGGTTTTGCGCCACTTGCAGCTTCATCAAGCTGTATCTCCAGCATATATCTTGGAGAATGTGCCATTGATGGGCGATTCTTGGGCCAGGGTGATGGCCAATGTGCATCAAGTCCGGTCGTGGCTTGGGTCAGCAGTGTTGCTAGATGCAGCTGCAGTGGGGTCACGGGCTCATCGTCCCCGGCTATGGTGGACTAACTTGATGCCACCCACACTGCTCAAAGCGTGCATTTGATGGGGTGCAGCGACCAACACACCTCACAGTGGATAGCATTTTGGACACAAGGAGGCAGTCTCAGCGTGTGAGACACGATGACCGTTCACCTTTGGCAGTGGTCAACAAGGTGGGTCAACCACGAGCAACATTACCTACACTGCTCAGCTTCACAGGATCGCATGCTTTCCGTGATAGTGGACCTCGCCTCCTGTGGGATGCTCAGTTGCAGCAGTTAGTGGAGCCTAATGCTGACGAGTGTGAGCGGGCAATGGGTTTTACCATTGGTACCACGGCGGTGCCGTCTCTTTCTGAGGCATCACGTCGTCAGGTGTTGCGGCAAGTAATGGATCTCAATTGCTTGACCTGGATTATCAGCTTGGCTATGGTTGAGCAACGCAGAGTGCGGAGTACACTTCCCTCGCTGGTCTCTCTGCCTACCGAGACGGTACAGGCAGTGAGTGGGGCGAGCATGTGAGGACCACGGGGTGCAGGCATCCATGGCATACGTGGGAGGTGCTCGAGGTTCAGAGGGAGTTGGCAGCCAAGTGACGGTGATGGATGAGGTTGGGGATTTTTCTCGGGTTGAGGAAGTCCTCGAGGATGAGATGATGGGGCAGGATGAGGCCTTGTCATTGACTGAGCGGGTAGGGAGTACTGCTAAAGAGGTTGCAACATAGCAACCACTGGACGCGTCCTCTATCTCTAAGCCCACTGGACTTAAGGTTGCAGTTACGGAGGACAATTGGGAGCCTGACATTGGACCCATTGTCACCGGAGGAGAGAGACGACGTATACGACGGTTCCTGAGGGCTTACATGAATTGCTTTATTTTCAGTTTGAAGGATTTGGGAGCATTGAAGGGTCAAGAGATCCGTATTGAGTTGGCCACTGACACGTCAATCTTTCGGAGACCCTATAGATACAGTGACATGGAGAGGTCTTTGATTCAGATGAGGACTCAAGATCTTTGGTAGGCTGGTTTGGTGGAACTTTTTGGTGGAGAGTATGCTTCAGCCACAGTGATGCCAGCCAAGAAGGATGTCTATGGCAATTGGACGGAGAGACGTATGTGCGGTGATTACCGGCCTGTAAATCATCAGACCAAGTCCGATAAGTATGCCATGCCAACACCAGAGGAGATCTTTGATGCCATTGGGCATGCTAAGGTCTTTAGCACTTTGGATTTACTATCCGGATATCACCAGTTGCCGATCAAGGAGGCGGACAAGCAAAAGACGGCATTCTGGGGATCAATGAGCACGGCAAGGATTGCCTATATCAGTGGCGGTTCTTACCATTTGGGCTTAAGAATGCTCCTGCAGAGTTTTCAGAGAGTCATGGATACGATTCTAGCAGGGGTGGACTTTGCTCGGTGCTACATAGATGACATCATCATCTTTAGTGCTACGGTGGAGGAGCATGAGAGACACCTTCAGATGGTATTGGAGCGCTTGAGAGCGCACGGATTGAAGTTGCATCCGGGGAAGTGCAAGTTTTTCCACAACCAGATTGAGTATCTGGGTCACATGATATATCCTGGAGGATTGGGGGTACAGTAGACTAAGGTAGAGGCCATTGCACAAATTCCACGCCCCACGGATGTGAGCCGAGTTCGAGCTTTCATGGGGTTGACAAACTATTATAGACGGTTTGTCAAGGGATTTAGTGCCATTGCAAAGGCTCTAATCAAGCTGACCAAGGTGGACCAGGAGTGGCAGTGGGAAGATGAGCAGGAACGAGCTTTTCAAGAGCTCAAGGCGAGCTTGGCCTCGGCGCCTATCCTAAGACGACATATCAGGGGGCGTCCCTTTCAGCTGCATACGGATTGGAGCATGCTGGGGCTTGGAGCGGTGCTCACACAGGTGGATGATGAGGGAAGAGAGTTCGTAGTGGCTTATGCTAGCCGCTCAAACAACGCTGCAGAGGCTAAGTACAACTCATATGAGGGAGAGTGCTTAGCTGCAGTGTGGGCCGTGGCACACTTTCAGGTGCTATCTATACGGCAATCTCTTCACCTTTGTCATGGATCACCAGCCACTCAAGTGGTTGATGGAGTCAGACAAGCTTACGGAGAAGCTTGCACGGTGGGCACTCATACTCCAGGAGTATGACTTTCAGGTTGTGCATCAACCGGGTTTGGTCAATCGGGATGCGGATGGATTGAGTCGCAGTACTATGTTTCCCACACAGAAGAGCAGAGGTTTGCAACTGGGCTTGAGGACATTATGAGATTCGAGATGAATAATCAAAGGAAGAACCTCATGAGCGCGTTCGACAAACAAATCCGCATAGCAGATCCAAGTCTTGGCATAGAATTTCTAGAGCAGGTGAAAACATATTATGACAAGTATGGCTCCAAGCCAGAAATGACCCAAGAGAAACTGCATCGTCTTTCCATATCAATGGTGGCCAATGCAACCAAAATCAGGTGGTTGGAGATCTGGAGGATCTCGCCTGAGCAGGATCTCGACGTGGACTCCAATTTTGAGTGTGAGTAAGTTCAGCTCTTGTCGTGCAATATATGTTGCATTTCCTTGTGTCATTCCCGTTCGACAGATGGTTGCTTACATTGTCTATTTCTGCATGATGACATCTACCACCATTCCTCTTCTTGCTTTCCAGAGTTCGGCACCAGTCATCAAATCAGCAGACACCTTTCGATTTCCAAGGATACTACATGACCCCAAGTCCCCCTAGAGCTTACCGCTTGCCGGTTTACGCGGAAGCATGCGCACGGGTGTTGTCCCAACAAACAATGTATTCGCCTCTCCACGGGGGTCATGGAAGAAAAAAACATCACGGATGGGCTGCTGTGTTTATAGATGATATTGCTGCAGACTCTGGAAGTGGTTCTCTGAAACCTCCAGTAGTTCGTGAGGTTCATGTACAGAGGCTTAATAAATTGTGTGTTGGTGTTGCAAGCATTGCCAAACTGTTTTTCAAGTTCTTCGCGCGTTCCCGAAAGTACAGTTAGGGATTGCCTGAGGTAGGTCTTGAGATTCCAGCATTGGAAAATGTTTGTGGGTTGGAATGAATGAATTACTTTGCAAAAAAAGGCTTTGCTGTTAATATTCAATTCTCTAGCGGGCGATCTCTTCATTCCAAAATCATGTCCTCCATCCTAAACCATCCACAAACCTTCCATTGTTCCTCGGCCGGAAAGAATATTAATGTGGGGGCGATGAAGAGGGTTCAAAAAATAAGGACATAGGCGACAACCGATCCGTGGAAATGGGGGGGGGGGCACGGAATTAGGGCCTGTACACGTGGATGCTTGCTGACGTGGCGTGAGCCTAGCCAGGCTCACGCGCAAGCATTCCCCGTCCACTTATTTGTGGGTGATACGGGATAGCCTTTCGGTGTTTGATGGAAAATGCTGCCATCATTTCCTCGATGACATCGTTGATGAAGTGAGACCCCCGGTCACTCACTATCTCCTTGGGACATTCAAATCTGGATATGATGTAATTCGTAAATGAAGGCCGCTGTCACTTGAGCGCTAGCTTTTTTTACCCCCTTTGCTTTTGCCCACTTGGTCAGATATTCGGTGGCTACGATGATGTAACGATTTTGGCGACTTGATGCGGGGTGTACTTCCCCTACATAGTCGATCCTCCACTTCTCAAACAGAGCAACATAGAGGGTGGGTACTAACGACATTCCAAGCCTATTATCCTTTTTAGCGTACCTCTGGCAGGAGTCACATTTTTGCACATACATGTGTGCATCCTTGAACATGGAGGGCCAGTAGTATCCTGCCCTTAAAACTTTTTGCACTGTGAGCCGCCCTGCAAAGTGACCTCCGCACATGCTATCATGGGCCGACTCTAAGATATGGGGAGCCTCCTTTGGAGTGACGCATCGCCTCAAGAGTCCATCCAATCCCCTTCTACAAAGCTGCCCTCCCACCAGGGCAAACTTCATGCTACGCAATCGAAGTCTTCTTCATGCGTGTAGATCCAATCATGGAGGGTATTCCAGTGTACTCAAGTATTGAGCAATGTGCTCATACTATGGAGGAACCGACTCTTTGGAGAACAGGAATGCATCCGGAAAATCATTGTCAATAGGCTCGTCCCCTGTCTTCTCTGATAATCGCGAGAGATGGTCGGCTTGAGCATTAAGCCTCCCTGGCTCGTAGACTACCATGTAGTCAAATTCCTGGAGTAGAATGACCCACCGTGCTATCCTTCCTGTCAAGTCGGGTTTGTTGATCAAATATTGCAGTGCCATGTGATCAACAAAAAATGTGAATGGGGTCTCTAGTAAATAGTGCCGATATTTCTTTACGGCAAAAATCATCCCCAGAGTCTCCCGCTCTGTGGTGCTGTACCGAGTCTCAGCAAATGTCAGCTGTCAACCAGCAAAAGATATTGGATGATCATGGCCATCAGCATCTGGTCGACAAATGGCACATCATACTGCCACTATTGAAGCATCAACGTACACATGAAAGGGCTTGTTCTAATCTGGAGTTGCCAAAACTGGGGCTGTCACCAAGCATTGCTTGAGCGTCTCAAAGGACTCTCGACACCCTGCATCCCAGGAAAATACTTGGTTCTTCTTCAATAAGCGAGTCAGAGGTAATGCCTCGGCTGCATACTTGTCCATAAATTTCCTATACCACCCTGTGTGGCCAAGGAATCCTTTTGCCTTAGAAGATGTCTCGGGTGCGAAAAGTTTGACTATGGCGCTTACCTTAGCAGGATCTGTCATCACACCATCTCGGGACACGATGTGCTCTACCAACAGTCCATGTGTGTCGCGCACCTCACTTTGGTAACTCCCCCTTTAAGTCATAATTACTCGCTTTGATGGGCGCGCCTAACTCCCAAACTGGCCGCCCGGCCAACTCGAAGCTTCGGCTGCTCACTGGGGCATAACGGTCCGCCTCACTCCTCCACAAGACCTCCACCACTTTGGGCCTAGTGGAAATTCCCTTTGGTAGTTGGCAATCCGGAATAGCTTCCCACACCTTGGTCACTTTCCGGCTCGCACGCTTACTCACTAGCTTTTGGTCACCCAACGACGCAATGGCGTGAGCGTACGCTCACGCAGGAGTGACATGGCGTGAGCGTCATGTCAGCATGCTGATGTGGCGGCAAATGATGATGTGGCACTGTCCGTCATCTGCCACGTCAGCATTAACATGCGCCGCCTATAACCGAGGATGGTCCTATGACCGTGGAATTAATGCAGGGAATCTTGCCTAAATAGAATCAAGACTACCATGAGGCCTACAATTGTAGCTTCCAACATTGTGCAATTACAAATGCTTGTTTCACTTTTACAATTACGAGGACGAGAAAATATCCTCACAAAGTGTGCGCCATAGAGGCTGCCACGGGAAGACCTTCCTCCCTCCTCAAATAACAATGAGAGTTAGGATCATCTTCAAAAGATGATTGTAGTGCATAGCGACAGCAAGACATGTAGACTTCGAACGGTGCAATGACAAATGTGCTTTTAAAAGTTGCCACTCAGAGCTCACTTAGTATAGTTGGAGGCCATATCATTGCACCGCTAACGAATTGATGTGAATTACACATTTCAAATCATGGTCGTCCACATACCACATTGCATAGTTGATGCTACCCATGTGTTGTATCCCGCTGCAATAGAGTATCGACCTCGTTGAAACTCATAGTGGCCTGGTGAATGAAGTTGTCACGTTTCGGATCGCAAACCATCCTCTTCAAAAATATGAAATACAAATGTTTGCAGGGTATGAATTTACCTCTCTTGCCCAAACTGGTTGATAGCATATTCACAAAATCAGGACATATGCAATTGGGGAAATTGGAAACCATGATGTCGTAGGTCCTGTCATGAACAGCAGATGTGGAAGTGATGATTGTGAATACCCGACCATATCCTGGATCGGGTACTTCCGTGGTGCTTCCAACACGAGCTTGGAGCATTCTTGCGGACTCCACTTTGCCAAAGTGTTCAGCGGTTGGAGGGAAACGCCGAACGAGCTTTCCATCTCGTTTGGTTGGCCACAAGTTAGGATTTGCCGGGGGGACCCGGGAGGACGCAGAAGTAGTAGCACATGCATGGAGTTGGGGTTGTCTCGCAAGGGAAAAGCCTGCCTCCTCCAGCATTTCAATCTCTTGAAATCTGAGATGTGTTCCCACCTTCACGGGCCAAACGGTTGGAGGAGATGGCTTCATCACTACGGAAGGACGCACAGTTCCATGCACACATCTGGCACAATCATCTGCGCAGAACCAGAACTTGTGGTTCTTGGCTTCTGGTTGACCGTATGGACGCATCAAACCCGTGAAAGTCGGAGCAGGAGTTCGAGCACCACCTTTGGATATAGATGAAGTGCACTTATCAAAATTAGTTGCCCTGATCGCTATACATTTCACACGAGACCCTACACTTGTGCGTTCTATGTGCCAAATGTGGTCGGGGCATGCGGACTCAAGCACATCAAGGGGGTTGTTTCTCTCCTGCACCATTTCAGTGGCACTGTTTGATGCTGGAGCTTGCCGTCGTGTTGGAGGTTCCTCCACAATGGAGGTTCCGGACATGGAGCTGTCATGCAGGGGAACACGAGGCTTCGAGAAGTTATCACGGTCTGCCCTGTGTGAATCGGAATCCGAACCAGGTGGAGTGCTCAATTTCCTCTTACAGGAGCCGAATCTCTCCTCCCCTTCACGATGTGGAACTCTAGAAACAAGTGGCGTTCCCTGAATGCTAGATCGTGAGCTTGGCAACATGAGCCTATGAGCCCGTGAGCCTGCACAAGCTCACGTGAGCCCAACAGGAAAGGCCCTATGACCGCGAGAAGTAGACCTATAACCGCGGAAATCTGACCTATTTTGTGGGAAAATTGATCTATTACCGATCTTTGTCTTAAATGCAATTGCATGCACTCTATTGATGACGTGAACTCGCGGTCTATTAGCCTAAGCTTAGATATGAGGAACTTTGTCCATAGCTGAGTAGCCAACATTTCAAAGAAGCTTCCAATATAGAAGTTTGGTGACAAAGACTGTCCAATTGTGGTGCAGACATATATCACCATGGTGAACCATTTGCTAAAAAATGATGTCTATCCAATAAGCAAGTGCAACAATCTAGACGGGCAGGCACAGGTTAAGCACAGACAAAGACGGGCGGCCCTGTCGCCATACGAGAAGAAGAGAGTTCTCTCCCCCTCGCCTTCAGGCCCGTATCCCCCAATCAATGTCCCCTTCTAGAGGGAGGGGCTCAGCAACATGCTCCCATGGAATCGCCTTCTCAGGCCTTCACCTCCAAAGAAGGATTGGAGAATGCCATACTCTTTTAGGAGCCCGTGGATAAGGATTACCCCCTTATCACTATGGATATTCAGAGTCTCAACAAATGGGTTTCAAGTATGGAGGAATGTGGAATTTTGGTTCACTTCCCCGGTAAGAAAGTGGATCAAGCGTTCGTAAGGGACTGGACGATCAGGAATCTAGGAGGCTAGAGTGAGCTCAAGCAGTAGTTCTGCCACACTAAAGGAAGAGGATTCTTCTCTATAGTTTTCAAGACTCAAGAGGCGGCATCCCAAGCTCTGCAACTCTAATATTCCCACTTACTTGGGTTTTAACCTCAATATTTTCCCATGGTCTTCCAAGATGGGGAACCGTAATGGTAAATTGTGGGGTCCCATAATCATCTCTGTACCCTTCATTCCGGATCAATATCTAGTCAATCTTCCTGATATAGCAAACCATTTTGGGTTTTATTCAGGTTGTCTGGCTGTTTTGTATCCTCACATGTGCAGACATGAGAACTTGCGTCAGGACTTTGCTTGGAAAGACGTTACAATTGCCTCAAAACTTCATGAATCAGGATGTGTGGAAATTGTCATTATGATGCCACAAGAGGCTTCTCTTCCAGATTTCATAAGGCTTCCCATAGACGAGGATGACAACTTCTATTCTATCAGGCTCATCAAAGATACTACAGCTTCCACAGCGTTTTAATGTGGGTGCGTTGGCCACATTAAAGCAGATTGTCCTTACAGCAAAAGGAAGAGATATCCTGCAATGAAGATCTAGCGGCTCCCACTCCGTTGGCACCACAACAGTACAACCCTCTTCACAAGGTCAAGATGACCCATTGCGGGAATAGTGCTCTCCACGGTGAAGGGTCCTCATCACGTATTCCTGCTCTGGTGCCTTTGATTCTAATTCCGCGGAGGGGCTTCCGAGTTTTGTGGAGTGGATTTCCAGCAGAGGACCGCATATCTGCATTGGGAGACCTTCTTCCCAACCAACCTCAACTCTGAGTTAAGATTCCACAGTTCACGACAGTCATCTCAATGATATTGATGTCATTTAGTTCAGTCCTACACCGAGGGCTGCTAAAAAGCAACGTGATTCCATGGACCCAATGTGGCTCGAGGCGGGCTGCTAGGCTCCAACATTCACTAAAGGCAAGACCAAGGTTCATAAGTAGAGGTCCCCTCCATCATCCCCTTCTCCACTCTACATCAAAGGGATCAACAAGCCAAACTCTTGGTTTAGCAACCCTAATATGATCACAAACATTGCAAGTAATCCTACGATTGCCAAGATTTGCTTGAGGCAAAAAACATTCCCTCTCCTTTCCCTCCCCGGATGCTCGTATCTGGATTCAACTGCTGATCAGAGCTTCTTGCGTAACCCCTATGATCTTCCAAGGAGACCGTCCGCCCTCTCTCCTCATCAGGGGAAGACATGGAGGGAATGGAATCCCTATGGGTCACCACCAAAGATGTCAAGCATTCATCGCCACCTGTCCACCCAATAGCAGCCCTGAGCCCATGTTAAAAATGAAGATTGAAGAATTCTTTCGGACCAATCTCCCCTACTACCAGCTGGCTCCCACTTCCAAAGTCACATGGGGTACTTCCTTGGAAGACCACCTTGGTCTTAGCTGCTCAACCTCTACCCAGATTCTGGCAGTTATCGAGGAGGCGGATGTCTACCTCACCCCACCTCCTTTGGGGGTCAGATGGATTCAGGAAATGTTCTCGCTAGACCCTAGGGCACACTACGACTTCAAATCGGAGATCGGGACACAATTCTTAATGGTTTTGCACTACTGGCAACACTTCTGGACTTGCAAATTGATGAGGAAAACCATAGGAATGAGCTTCAACGGGAGACCTCCCGTCCTCCATTTAATTATTTGAATCTTTGTTTTGAGATGAACATGCTTACAATGATGATGGGTTGAAAGTGTGAGTTGGCAGAAGTCCATTGAATATCTTTTCCATTGAACATCCCTATCCATTGAGCATAGGGACTAGAACAGATGATCTAGTGGAGATCTCCCTTCCTAGCTTTGACGGGAGACCTCCCGTCCTTCATTTAATTATTCATATCTCCGTTTTGAGACTAGACTGGCACGACACAATACTGATACCCAGATGATTAGAAGCATTTATTAGAGGACTTTCCCGAGTGCCTCCATATTCTTACAAAGTGATCCACAAGACTTTAGGTAACACACTGGCGATGTTATCTAAGATCTTGCAGATCACTTTGTAAGTATGGCAATGCACATACATGAAGTATGTCTCTGCTTTTGAATGCTCTTGCATTGCTTCAAACGATGATGGGTTGAAAGTGTGTGTTGGCAGAAGTCTATTGATGGGAGATCTCCCGTCACTACAACAAAAATCGGTTTTTTCCATGGTATGGGCGTCTCACACCTGTCACATTCCACGGCTTTTCTCGCGGCTTTGTGGATTGAGCCAAGGTGTGGGTCAAAATATGGCCTAAGTGTGGGGGTGTCCCACATGTTTACCACACCCCAGGCAAGAACGGTGTGAAAACAACCATGAGCGTGGCAGGGGTTGGCTTAGTTTACATAGAATGTTACACACCTGTGTAAAATGGGAACAAAGAATTTCCAGATTGTGGTGTATGGGGGACTGTGAGTACTGCTCTACAAACAGAATAAATTATGAACCAATATGGCCCTCGGAAAATGATCATGAGCTTCATGTTCATGTTCAGAACTCTATTATATATTCCACGTAATTATGTGAAGGTATTTTTAACTTAAATAATTCACATGTTATTGTTCGTTGGGATATCCGTCCCTGTCCGCAGTGAGGTAAGCCTTATGGCAGCCTGAGGGCATCAAGGGTTTTAATGTTTTCCCCCTTCAATAATTCTAATAAAATCCTACCAGGGATCTCTCCCTGTTCAGCGAAAAAAATAAAAATCACATAATGACATGGAATACATAATTATTTTATATAGTGCTGGGGTGCAAAAAGTTCAAAAGTTGCCTCGAATTTAGGGTTGCTAGCTCGCAGTGTACAGGGCTGGGACTTACTGTTTTTGGGGGCTTCTGCGTCTTCTTAGTGCCAAAGCATCGTCGATCACAGCATCTTAAGCAGAGATCTTTGAGTTGAATCACTCCTGCTTCCACAGCAGAAGCAGCAGTCCAGGTTGGATTATCTGAGCTTTAGTGTGATCCAGAAGTAAGTCTTGAAAGTGCACGGTTCTTGTTTGTACATGGAGAAGAGGTCTGTCACGTCAAGGAGGAGAATAGTCCCCTGCTTGAGGAGGAGGGCAAGGTCGGCGCTCATGGTTGCCATCACTCTCATAAGAAGCAGCCCGTGCTGAAGAACAAGTGGTAGGGCAGCGCGAGAGCATGACGATGATACTCCCGGTGTGGGAGCTAATCTTTTGGGCAGCATGCACCTGAGCGCAACCAGGATGCCATTGCTTACGTTGGAAACCTGGATTCCCAGGTGTTGCTTTCGTTCCCTTCTATTTCATTTCTCGTGCAAAATGTACTCGGGTAATTTCACTGGGGTTTGGGTTTGGGCCAGTATGGGAAAATGGCATTGATCCTGGGTATCATCCGTTTTAATGGGCTTTCTGTGGGGAGGGTAGCAATTATGACCATGAGCCATTAAGCTGAATGTTGTCCGCAGCCATGGACCCTGGTCGTGAGACCTCCATTGGAGTTGGTGGGGGGTTCCCTGTTCGTCAAATGGGATCTGTTTTTAAAAAAAAAAATCTTTCCGCTCTCTAACAAGAACGAAGGTGGGCAGGGAGCCTGATGGAAACTGAGTATGTTTCTTTCATGCATTTAGAAGCCTGGTGTCATATGTGCTGATTCAATGCCCGCATATAGAATCACTTGAAGGAATTGTTACTTCCTGTAGTTTCCTCTCAACCACATCTCGTTGATGTCTTCAGAAGCTGGTAGGCATGGCAGAGCATAAGGTGAAGAAGCAGCTCTGCCTGTGAACTGTATGGTTTAACAGTCAAAGCCCTAAACCCTGAACATCTCAGGAAGTGAACGCAACCTGGTAGCCATTTGTTTTGGTTGGGACAAAAAAATTCTGTCACTGTGTAATTCTCTCTGCGAGGTTTGCTGATGATAAATGTGGTCCTTAACACAAATACAATGGATGGTGGGTATCAATCTGCAGAATTCAAGTTTATTCAAGTCCCTTCACTAATTCCCGTTCCTGCATGGTTGTGACTTTGTTTGGGCATGCTGGGTGCAGTGAACGCGTATGTGCCAAAAGATAGAGTCACCAATCTTCACTAGGGCTATGGCTTCGTGGAGTTTTGTAGTGATGATGATGCGGATTATGTGAGCATGTCCTTAACACTCCCATGAATTTGCTTTGAAGATGAAGAAACCGACCATCCTTAGAATCTCATGTAGGTGCAAAGTGATTTGAAATCAGAGAGGACCAAACAAGGGACTTATTTGATAGTGGATTGCAGAAGAGGCACAATTGATAAAATCAAGCACTGCTAATGAAGGCTCCTTCTTCAACACATTTCACCCTGTTTTTGCCTCTTATCAAAATTGACCCTAAATTTCCATGTTGAATTTTGCAAGTTAGCTGGTTGAGTGAATCTAGTATGGAGTGACTTTGACATGATACTGCCAATGTGACAATAGGAAAGTATCCAAAAACAGGTAATAGATTGTACTCATAAGACGTTGTTTGCCGTAGCCTTGTGGCCATTGACCCCGCGCCCAGTTTGAGCGGGAACAAAAGGGACAGAACCTACCTCTGTCAGGGGCTGACGTTGGTAGTAAGACTTACCTCCATATAAAGAATTAATCCGGGTTTTCCAGATATCCTCTAGAAATCCCTTCACACAAGCATCAATCTGCTGTGTGTGATTTGCCCAAAAACTAGGCCTCAGGAGGGCCTGGGCTTTTGGCTCAGCCTCGAGACTTTCAAAGTTGGTAAACAGGGGTACAGGCACAATTCCCTTAATAGATTTGAAGAGAGCGTCTCTTTGGTGAGAGAACCCCGGACAGTGTATCAGAAAATGAATACTGTCTTCAGATTGCCCACACGACGGGCAATTGCACTCTCCCTTTCCTCTCTGCTTCTGTTTGCTGTTCAAAGGTAGGCTTCCTGCCCTGAGTTTAAATTTCAGTCTAGTGCCGAGAGTGGGTAGACCCTTGAGGTCATCCAAGATGTCCTCCCCCACGTCACAGACTGGAAACAAGTTCAGGGAAGTTTTCTGCCTAACTTCATTTTCATCAGACAATCTCATGGCAACAGACATGGCTGAGGACACGACAGCCTCTAAGTCAGATTTATCCAGCAGGGTCAAGACTTGCGGATCCAGGTCCAGGTCCTTGAGGATCTCTTCTACTCTCTTCTGCCAGGACTTAGCCTGTTTGACAGGGCGGTCCTGTTTCCAAGATATAGAGTCGATTAACTTAGGATATCTGGTGTTGGGCATATGTTGCAGCTGACCCCACCATCTGACCTTGAATTCATCTCGTCGGGAGCTTAAGGACGGAATGCCAAACTCACCCCGAACAGCCACATTGGCTGTTTTGGAGCATGCTGACATACACTCCTTAAGCACCCCCACTTGAATGGATTCTAGAGACTTAGCCTGGTTGGAGTTATCAACCCATATAGCAGATCCGTACTCCAAGGCAGGTCTAATAATGCGACAAAGCATGGTTTTCTTGACCTCAGAGTTGACCCCTCTGCAGTGGAAAAATTTAGTGAGCCCCAGAGCTTTGCCCTTGCCAGTTTGAACAACTTTCCGGATATGTGCATCCCAATTACAATTGGAGGAGAACTCAACGCCCAGGTAAGTGTAGGAAGGGAGGACCGGGATCTCTTGGCTACCCCACTGCCACTTAAGATCACTTCCTCCCTCTCCTCTGTCGTTGAATGCTACCACTGCACATTTGCTGACATTAGCCTCTAGCCCCCAAAGATCAAAGTATCTCTTCGCGCAATCAATCAACTCCTGGAGATTGGTTGGAGTCTCCCCTATGCCTGCGAAGTCATCCGCAAACATAAGGGCTGGTATGGTGGTATCACCCACCCTTAACCCAAATCCCTCACTTTCCACATCCTCGAGGAGTTGATTGATGAAAACATTGAAGAGCAGAGGGGAGAGAGTACATCCTTGAGCTACACCTTGGTCTATGTCAAAGAAGTTGGACTTCTGTCCGTTAACAGTGACACAGCTTTTGGTGTGAGCATACAAGTTGTGGACAACTCTCCACATCTTTCCCTTGATCCCACAAGACCAGAGGCGTACCATAGGCCATCTCTCCACACTGTGTCATAAGCCTTTTTGACATCCAGGAAAAAGACATAAGTGGGTTTCCCTTCTTTTTTCCTTCCCTGGATAATCTGGCTTAGAGTGAAGATATGATCCACACAGCCCCTGTTTCGCCGAAAGCCAGCTTGGCCTTCGTGGAAACAACTTCTAGACTCCAGATCAACCTCGAGACGAGTACTTATAACTCTGCAGAATGTCTTGCCAACAGCATTGAGGAGCGTGATGCCACGGTAGTTCCCCGGTTCTTCTCTGTCACCCTTCTTGTATAGATTGACAATGACCCCCTTTCGCCAGCGAAAGGGGATCATTTCAGTCTTCCAGATAAGGTTAAAGAGGAGAACTAGGGCCTCTATCATGGGATCGCCACCGTGCTTGATAAGCTCGTTGACAATACCATCAGGTCCACCAGCTTTATATCCATTTAAATGTTCAATTGCTTCCACAATCTCAGAAGAACTAATGGGAGCATTATAAGCCATTGAAATATACTCCAGTTCATCAGGGCTGTTTTGAATCATAGGAACAGTTTTTCCAACTGTGTCCCTCCATTCAGCAGAAGACCCCTCACTGTTAGACCTAGAAGTTCTGCCAAGGATACTGTAGTGAGTTTCAAAGGTTTTGACAATGTCAACCGATGAAGTCACCACTGCACCTTTAGTAGTCTTCAGCGCTTGTACTTGCTGACCGTTTTTCGGTTTGTACAAACGTTGAAGGGCCAACCAGAATTTCTTGTCATTACCACCATGGTAGTTTGAGTTTATTTCACTGTATAACTTGTCCCAGTATAATTTCTTCTGAGACCTAACAAGCTGATTGATATCTTTACGGAGCTGGTAGTACCTCGCCCACAATTCTCTGTTGGTTTCCAAATTGCAGCACTCTTTATAGAGGGCTCGTCTCTCAGCTATCTTGAGTTTAATCTCATTAGTCCACCAATTAACTGCTCTACCGCAGACAATTAGTTTCCTCCCAATGATCTTGTCAGCCACGGAGGAAACGAAACTCTCCCAAGAGTCCACTGCTCTTTCGACTTCATTTCTTGCGTTAACAGAGCATGACTGAAGTTCTTGGAGCGATTGGACAAAATGAGGGAGAGCCTCTTGCAAGGCCTGGATGTACTCAGCCTTGACCTCCTCATTGTGGAATTTTTCTATGCGCCACTTCCGAATCGAACGTTTCACAGATCTCTTGGTGGTGGGAAAACACCTTTTGATCTCAGTCCAAACCAGGAAGTGGTCAGAGGTACCAATATCAGTTCTGTCGATCAACACATTGGCACACTGGGGGAACAAAATTTTGTCCATTATGATATAGTCCACAATGGAACGTTCCCCAGTTTGGGGTTTCTCACGAGTCCACTGCACTTGGTCACCTCTTGTCCTGTTATTCAAGGTCAAAAGCTGAAGCTCTTCTAGACAGTTAATTAACCGTCTGCCATTAGAATTCAGCTCGTCCTCACCAAAAGGTCCAATGATATCGTCCTGATGGATCCCTTTGCCCACCCGGGCATTGAAGTCCCCCAATAGTACCACCTGACCTTTGGCAAGGAACGAAGCACAGTCCAGCTTTACATCTTCGAAGGCCTTGTCTGCATCAGCACTAAGGGTCCCCTCTGTGGGCATGTAAACACAACCAACAAAGAGGTCCTTTGTACTCATGCCGCCCTTCAAATTCAGTTTTAGCCAGATACTATGCTCGTACCTCAAACCCTTGTTGATAATTTCACAATTGTCAAACAAGAAATCACGGACAAAGAATCCGACCCCTTTTTGACCGCGTTTGGCAGAGGCTGCCTTGAGAGTACACATCTTACCTGCCCATTTATAACCAATGACATCTCCAACCAGTTTATCCGACGTTTCCCATGTTTCTTGCCCAGCACAGATATGAATATCATTAGTCCGAAGAACTTGTCCCACTTCAAGTTGTTTCCTTTGGTTGGTCAACCCTGAGAAGTTGAAAGTGGCCAGCCGCAAGCCAGCCCTTTGCGTGTGAATTGTTTGTCGTCTAGGTAGCTTGTGATTGCTCCTGGACGGCCAACCGTTCTGCAAAGGGGGGACAGTTACCCCATGTGTAGATTTTGCTTGTCTTGTGTAAACTTTGAGAATTGGTAAACCATTCAGGGTACCAAATCTTTCAGTTACACGACGCACAGGCTCCGCACACATAGGGGCAGATTGTCCGTCAGACTGCTTGGGGACAATTACCCCGTGTATAGATTTTGCTCGTCTTGTGTAGACTTTGAGGATTGGTAAACCATTTAGAGTACCAAATCCTTCAGGCTCTGCACACTTAGAGACAGATTGTCCATCTGACGGCTTGGGGACAATTACCCCGTGTATAGAATTTGTTCGTCTTGTGTAAACCTTGAGGATTGGTAAACCATTCAGAGTACCAAATCCTTCAGATTCAGGACGTTCAGGTTCTGTACACTTAGGGGCATCTTGTCCTTCTGGCTGTTTGGATTCAACCTCATCCAGAGCATCAAACCGATTAGAAACTCTCAAGTTGAAGTTGTTGCCCTTGGTTGTCTTCCTAGAGCGCCCCATTGAATCACCAATGTCTAAGACCGCTCTCCAGCCAGTCAAGGGACGAACTTCTTTGAGATTGAATTGATGCGGGACTCTATTAGAAGCACTTTTGGTCATTGCAACCTTCAACGTACCCCTGTTATCAAGTCTCGAGATGGTACCATTAGCCATGAAATCCAAGCCTAAGCTAGAGCATGTAGTTTTAAAGGACACATCGTCCATCCTGGGATTCACCCCAAAAACTACACATGAAGCCCTAGATTTGGCATAAGTAACCAATTCCCAGGGATCACCCTGAGGAGTGTTGATGTTGATAGGAGCTAAATTTTTGATTGTTTTCGCAGGCCATAAGTTTAAGCACAGGAACCAACCCGAGCCCAAGTGCCGAGTATGCTAGACAGAGCATACGACTGCCCAATTTGGGCGGAGGGGCTGCCCCCAAGCGGTAGGAGTCCGCTTGTTACCATTCAGAGATCACACTCCAGGGAGTTGCAGGGAATGGCCCGTGTAGGCATATTCTAAAGAGGGAAAGGCCCCAAGCTTTCCAACTAAATCCAATGCACTACCTTACCTGAAGCAAAGCGCTTCAGGTTGAAACAAACAAGGACACGAGGTCACAAGGCCGGCATTTAGTCACAGAGACATTCATGTACTCCCGTTTCAAGTCCACCCAATGTCAATAGGCTTCCTAGAGGACAGGGAGAGAAAACAGGTAATAGAGATGAGGAGAAGCTGTGGAATGAATACTTTTATGACCCCAGTCAATGGTGGGACAACCGAGGCGAAAAGGTGTCAATTACCAGATATCATTCTAGGGTCATTCTGAACACTGCCCTGGTGACATGTATGCCAAATGTGGGTGCATCGAGGATGCAAAGGGAGCGTTCAACACTATGGCTGAACGAGATGTGGTGTCGTGGAGGCTAGATATAACCTGCCAGTTACGGTTACTTGCAAAAACCTCAAATAACCGGCGGTTTTCATCAAATAACCGCAGGGGACAGAAGCCCTGTATGTAAATCATATTAATGGATGAAGGCTTTGGAGACCTATGAGCAGGGTATGCACTGCACGGGCGTGGGATGGAGGCTTTGGAGACCTATGAGCAAATAATGAGGGAAGGGGTACTGAAGTCCGACCATATAACATTTGTGTGCGTTTGCAATGCGTGTGCAAGCCTGGCAGCCCTGGAAAAGGGTAGAGGTCCATGGTTGCATCGTCAAAGCTGCAAATGTACCAGATGTCATTCTGAACACTCCCCTGGTGGACATGTATGCCAAATGTAATGTAGCAAGGATGCAAAGGGAGTGTTCAACAACATGGCTGAACAAGATGTGGTGTCTTGGAGTACCATGATGACCACCTTCCCCGGTGACTCTCTCTCTCTCTCTGGGGTGAGTTTGGCATACCTTAAGCTTTTCACATGATGAATTCAAGGTCACATGGTGGGGTCAGTTGAATTGCATGCCTAATACCAGATATGGTAAGATATTTATAATCAAATATATTTCTTCGAAGGGAGACCGCCTGTTAACCAGGCCGAGTCTTGGCGGGAAAAGGTAGATGAGATTTTGAAGAATCTAAATGTTAATCCTGATGATCACGAATTGACCCTACTGGATGAAGCTAACTTGGAGGGGCTTTGTCCAAAGCATCCTCTGATGCCCTCACACTGTCCGCTGGAAATAAAGTTAGGCATAAAACCTCCCTAAACTTGTTTTCAATCTGTGACATGGGCAAGGACCTTAAGGACGATCTCAATGGCCTACCTGCCCTCGTCACTAGACTGAAATTTAAACTCGGGGTGGGAAACCACTAGTGCTAGAATCCCATGGCGCCCAAAGTAACTTGCATGAATGTTGCTGAAATCTCACAAGCACTCCTCCATAAGGGAACTTGTCAAAATGATGGTGCTATGGGATTTTCAGGCACAAAGGTCTACTGTGGGAGTCATGAAGGCTTTTGAGGAAAAAAGATCCATGAAATGTCAAGATCATCAAGGCAGCTGCAAAGGAGAAATGACTAGGGATGGGTGACTCAACCGACAGACGTGACTGGTCTTTGAAACTGGTTGATTCCGTTTGCTCCCATTTTCTTCCTTCTGTTAATTCCGATCGAGTATATTATGGTTGTTCCATTGCAAATTGGGTAGCCAAAAATAGACTTGGTTGCTTGATAGGCGGTGGCAATACAGATGGTGACATTTCTTGTGTCAATAAAGTTTCTTTTGTGCATTCCTTGTTGTGATTTATCTTGGTAGTCTACTTTCATCGATGTGTGCATGTCTTATTTATCTATGCGACATTGAGTAGTAGGTTATGAATGTAATGAATGACACTAATTGGCTCCACAACACCATGCATCAATGATGTGATTACATGTAGGAATTAATGTAAATGACACATGTCGGAATTTTAGAATGACACCAATCCATAGGCGAATACAATAGATGTCAAACATTTCACATCCATGCACCATCCCCTGCACACCTGGCAGTGCCCACGGTAAGCACGTGTCTCAAAAGTGTGGGTTACATCACACAAACACTTGTCCAAGGTGTGATATTCGACAGTGGAACATTCCACACTGACACTGGGCTTTGACATGAGCAATGGCTTATCTCACACGGCGTCCATGGCGTTTTCCACAGAGCCACCTAAGAGCCATGGCTGTCCACAGGTGTCCGAAAGGACAGGTCTGTTCTGACACCCCTGTGGTCTGTGAACTGGGGTAGATCCCACAAGAAAAATTGTGGAAAAAGCTGTGAAATGTGAAAAAACCTATTTGTTTTTGTTTGTAGTGCGTCGTCCTCCTTTGAATAGGTTCATCTGTGTCTTTTTCAATGTGTCCAGTTCGTAGAATTTGGATCATTCAAACCTTCTCCTTTCCGGTCTATTGACCATTGAAGTATTTTAGGATGAACCTCGCGCAGGACATGGCTGGCATGAAACACTATGATACCCAAGTGATTAGTAACATTCATTACAGGACATTTGGGAGTGCATCCAAAAACTTACAGAGGGTCACACAAGACTTTATATTACACAAAGGAGATGTAATCTAAAATCTTGTGTGGCTCGCATGTAAGTCTTGCCATGCACAAGCCTGAAATGTGATTGCTCTATCATTGCTTAAAATGATGATAGGTTGAAAGTGTGAGTTGGCAGAAGTCCATTGAACATCCTATCCATTGAACATCCCTTTTCATTGAGAACTGAAACCGATGATCTAGGGGAGATCTCCCGTCCTCCAGTGACGGGAGATCTTTGTAGGTGCACAATTTCACGTGCGGGCTGTTTTTGGAATGTTTTTGAGGCAAGGAGAGCCGATTTGTACAGAGACAACGACGAAACATGACCCTTTGTATTGGAAACGGCGAAACATCGACATGGCTACAATGGAAGAGGTCTGCGATGTCCATGAAGCCAAAGCGCTCAGGAGTTTATATGACTAGGGTACCTACAAGGAGCAACAGGGCGTGCGATTCCAGTCGACCGTTCAAACATCTAGGGGCCGATTAAAACGACTGTAGGCAACAATTTGTTGCCCGTTCCTCACCTCAACATGCGATTCAAGCAGAGGCAAGTTAGGAGAGCTTGACCTCAACGACAAACTACCCGCTGGGTTATTCTTTCAACGACACGGTTGACAACAGTCTCGCAATTCTAGGTAGAAATTTTCACGTTGCTTCAATACAGTCCATGAGGACGCTGGAGGCGTGGAGCACACATGCTCATGATACGATTTCATTTTCATGCTCAGATAAGTCAGTGACAGGGATCAAGCATAGTGTCCCCTGTGTTTTAGTTCATTCATGCAAAACAGACACTGCAGTGCGGCAAGTAGTAGACTGCCGGCAGTGATTTCTTTTTCCCATGAGGACAATTCCACCTTTTGGTATGATTTCAATTCCAGGGCTTCCAAGGAGTCTTGGTCTCCTACAAAAAATCCTAAAGAGGTTTTATCCAGCGGTAGCCGCCGACTGGGATTTTGCTTTGTTAAGTACATTCAGCGGAATCAAGTGCTGTTTGTGGAGGGCTTTTTGTGAAAATGGAGACAAGATGATGTGGAAGGAGTTTCAGCCCCTCGCGTCGATCTATTCCCGACCAAAAAATTATGCTACGCATTGAAACATAGTTTTCACGTGCAATTGGCGCTTGTTTATTTTTTATGGTTGATGGTTGGACCACATGAACTTGAAGTTTTGTGGGTGTTTCTAGCATACCACAAGGGAGTTTGTGGTCAAGTTTCAAGATTTTGGGAGGAAGTTAGCAACAATTCACTATTTTTGAGGTTTTCGGACGACCGTGGCCAAGAGAAATTCATTTTGATGGGATTTTTGGGTCCACAAGAATCAGCACTGCCCCCAACTAGCTGGTTGGATGATTTATGCCACCTACCAACCAAGAAGTGGTTGATTGCCTATTCCATCCAAGGATTTTTGGATGTCATCCATTCTTTTTTTATAGTATTTGTAGTATAAATAGATTAGGATTTGAGCTTGTTCAAGGCTTCACTTTTGTTTTTTTGCTTGTTACTTGTTTGTTAGTTAGTTGCTTGAAGCTTGCTTTATGTTTTGGCTTGTTGTGGAATTCCTAGATTGCTTGTTGGCTTAGAGCTTAGCCTAGATGTTTTAGGCAAGCTTGGAGGAAGCATCTAGTTTGTGCCAGGGAGACTAGGGAGATCCTAGGAGCTAGTGTGTAAGGGCCAAGAGCCATTTTTATGTGAAAAAAGAGAGCATCTTCCCCAAAAAGCAAAGAGGTTTTATCATTTGAGAGTGTGGTGAGCCCTTGAGGAGTGAAGAGGAGGTAGGAGCAACAAACCCCTTAGAAGAGGTGAGCACTACCCCTTCCCTTCAAGTTTTGGTAGCCTACTTAGCCAAGTGACCCCCTTTGAGTGGAGAGAGGATAGTCCTAGCCCTTGTTCATGTGTGATGTATTTTGGTATTATCTTGCTTGTCCATTGTTGTTGGAAGCTTATATCTAACCTTAGCTTGATCCTAGCTACCTAAGGAGTATTAGGAGCTTAGGAAAGAGAGAGACTAACCCTCCTTAGTGGCCAAGAGGCCCAAGGAGTTGTCATTTTTATCTATGCTTTGTCTTTTGGCTTAAGAGTGGAAAGATCTAACTCCTAAAGAGCTAACCATGCAGTGAGATCTCTAGGAGGGGTGTGGGTTCTCTTTGCTGTTGGCCACTAGGTTTGATGTTCATGTTTGAAGCTAGCTAAGCATGCAAGGGAAGCTAACCCACTAATATTGGGTAGATGCTTGCATAGAGCTTAGTGGGAAACTTTCTTTTGTTTTGTTATTTCATTTCATTTGGCACATGTGAGTGTAGCTTAGTGTGCACTAAGCCCTCTAGACTTGCCATTTATTTGTCTCTTTGTTACGCATATCACCTCCCCATAGGAGAGGAGCAAGGTGGAAGAGCTAGCAAATTTGTGATGTTTTTTTCAAGTTTATTTTGTCGCTGGAAATTTATTTTTCATGCATAACTAATTCACAAATAAAAAATCAGATCTAATATAGCCTCCCTAGCTTGGTTAAGCTATGGAGGACCATAGCTAACCCTTGGGAAGGTTAGGCTAGCCCCTTTGGGGTTAGCTTGGGGTTTATTTCTTTGTTTTTTTTAGGTGCAAGCAAAAGACCATGGATTCATGATGGGGCAATAGCCATGAGTTGGCTATTGGTTTGAAGCTGGCTGCAGGCCCCGCGGAATCCGCGGCGTTGACAACCCTAGCCCCCAAGCTGCTCGACAGCAGCCACGCGGGGGGCGGGGGGGGGGGGGGGGGGGGGGGGGGGGGGCGTGCTGGCCACCCAAGCGTACTCTGGCTTTACCCAGCGGTCTGTCGTTTTACCCGGGCAGCCGCGACCAGCGGTCCGTCGGCCCGCCCTACCACGTGCTGCCACTCTGCGTTGTGACCAGCAGGTAACCAGGATGGTCCGGACCAGTGGGTAAGAAATTAAGCGGGGGGGGTCTTAGCTAGGAAAATACTTTTGAATGGTTCTTGCCTTGTTCGATTGAGGGAGTGTTGAGATGTTGCCTCCTTAGGCTGGGTTGGGAATTTGAATGGAAGGCGAAGGTCTTCGAGGCCTTCGTTTTGGTATGTCATAGGTGGTCAGATCGGAAATCGGCCGCTTGTCTCACACCGAGAGACCTTGCTCACAAAAAGCGGATGATAAGTACAAAGCTTTTGGGAGGGGTAGAAGGGGGTTTGAAGTGGGAGAGGGAGTCATTTCCGGTTGCACCCAGCCTTAAAATGCACTTAGATAAGGTGGAGGAACCAACAGCGGACCCACCAAAATATATTATTCATATGTGAGGAGCGCTTTTTGAGGAATGTGGAATAGTGGATGGTTAGGAATGGATGGATGAGCGGTGGATGAGATAAGCAGTATTTCATCTGCAGAATGGATGTAGGACGGATGAAGGCAGGATGATAAATGCAGTTTTTCATCCATTGCAGGGATGAATGGTGGATGATATGTGGATGATAAATGCAGTTTTTCATCCGGTATTTTAACAAGTCATTTTAGCTCTAGGGGGGTTTGAACCTGAGATCTAGAGGCTAGGGGCTATGTATTAAAGGCTTAGGGGATTGTTTGGACCTATTAGCCTATGGTCCCACATCTTGATAATGGTTTTTGGGCAATGAGAGGGGGTTAGAGAATTATCTAGAGGCCAAGCCATGGATCATTGGAAAGCTTAGATGAAGTCCTACCTTATGCCTATTTTTCTAGAATTAGTGAATTTTCAGCCTTAGTATTTAATTTTGAAGTGGGTTTTCTGTTTAGAAAATTACCAAAAAATAGGAATAGAGGTAAGTAAATCTAGGATTTTTATCTCTATTTCCTAATTATCATAGCTTGCCTAGGATAGTATTTTTTCCATTTCTCTTATCAATATCTAGTGCTAAAAAATAGCCAAGGGCCCTAGCAGCTAACGAAAAAATGGGATATTGTCCAGGTAAAGAGCTTTTTGGCTAGGCTAGGGTGTGCTCTCCCCTTCGGATAGCGGAAACGTAGGCGACCCCTTTGCACACACGTGCGATCCGGGGGCGCGTGTTGGTGAAGCAACCCAGACCTAAGCGGCTTGCCCTTAACGCTTTCGGCAACAGTCAATCCAGGTGAAGAAGATCTTCTGGGGACACCGACAAGCTCCGGGGTGAAGCCGTGTTAACCGTAATAAAGAAGACTTGGAAGGCAATCAGCTAGGAGTAGATTCCGTAGGAGACAACAAACGAATTATGCCCTGTGAGCGTAGGAGTTGAAACCTGCGTTTGCTGGTAGCTTAAGATAGCGAGAGGTAGTTCCCTCCATCGACCGTTGACCCTCCGCCAAGCTTAGTGACACACTTCACGGGTGGGCAGTTCTTGAGCCCAACCCATCTCGTCGCCGGACTCCAGGCCCCGGATCGACGTTAGCCTTCGTTTTCCCCGCGATTGTTGTGCGCGCGGCGAGGCTCGTCATATTAGTAGTGCGTCTGCCCATGGTCGTAGGTTGCTACTAACGGTGATTAGTGGTTGGATTTCACATCAACACGGATTGCTAAGGTTCGAAATGGTACGCCCTGAACCTAGTTTTTCTTTGTACCAACGTGCATATCTTTTTGTAGGGTCTTGCCCTATCAAAAAGATAGACCTAGATGGTTGTTTAGGTTGTTGTTAATGTTTTCGAGCGATATTCTTGCTGTATAAGGATGCAGTATATGTATACAAAGCTCATTGGACAGAGAAGGCCGAGTTACTACGGCAGAAAACCTGCATGGTCCGGTCATTGAAGAGGCACCATCTATTAAAGTGCTAGTATCTCTAGTCCGTCTTCAGTGATGGTCACAGTAGTGTCATCCCAACTGCCTATGCGTCCAGTCGTTGAGGTGCCTATTGTGGTGCCTATTGGATTGAGACCCTTGCGGATTCCTTCCAGTTTACCATATATTTTTGGAGAATCCCAGGAGAACCCTGAAGGCCACATTCAGAACTTCATGCAGGTATGTTGTTCAAATCAGACAGTGGATAATGCTTACTAGCTTATTTGGTTTCCCACCACTTTAAAGGGCAAGGCGTTGACCTGGTACTGGCAACAGCCCAACGATCATTTATTGTTTGGGACCAAATACGCGATGCGTTCATAAATCGATTTCGCGTTGTGCATCAGTTTACAAGTGTCTTAATGGCTTTGGCCAGAATTCGCCAAGGACCTACTGAAGAGGTGGCTGACTTTGAAGTCAAATTTCGAGAACTTATGAGGTTCCAAAATCCACTTACTCCTTTGAATGATGCAGTGTTGAAAGATTGTTTTCTGATGTGGTTTGAGAGAGGCCATTCATTTTTATGTTTTGCAGCAGAAGCCTGCTACTTTGGTGGACGCCATTACCAGCGGGAAGGAGTTTGATGATATATATCGACAAGTTCAGAGAGCGAAAATGCCCGAACTTGCGCTACTTTCCTATGTCGCAATGGATCCGGCTAATCTACCAATGACAACGGCAACAACAGCCTGTCCAGTATACACTAACTCTTTTCCAGCTCCACCTTTTGATTACCACATTGAGTCCATGGGTCCAGAGGAGGCACGAATGGGTCATATGGAATCTAAGATATCCTCATTAATGAAGACGATGGAATCAGTGGCAATCAATGAGTGTTATAGGTCACCAGGTGACTAACTATGTGGCACACAGAAATGTAGCACAAACAGACCCAGACTTGGGTGAGCTTTGGTGTTATCTTTGCAAAATCTTTGGTCATTCTTCAGACAATTGTGCTAATGATCAAGAGGGGCATTCAACCAAGTATCTAATCCTCCAATGTTGAGATGTTTTGATCAGGAAAATATCGATCATTGTGAGAAGTGTGGTATTTCAGGCCACAAGGTGGAGACTTGTTGGAAAGACACGATCTGTAGCCATTGCGGGAAGGTCGGTCATCCATCGGATAAGTGCAGAAGGAGACTCAAAGAGATTAAATGATCAACTTTTGTAATGCAGCAAGAGATCCACAAGAACAAGCAAAGGCACATACCCGGTGTCCGGACCAACATCATGTTGTCTGGTTGACATGATGATGTATCTTCACATGTGCTATCTGCACATGCTGAGAAGGACCTATAGTCACCGGAGGAGAGAGACGACGTATACGGCGGTTCTTGAGGGCTTACAGGAACTGCTTTGCCTTCAGTTTGAAGGACTTAGGAGCACTGAAGGGTCAAGAGATTCGCATTGAATTGGCTATTGACACGCCAATCTTTCGGAGACCCTATAGATATAGTGACATGGAGAGGTCCTTGATTCAGATGAGAACTCAAGACCTTTGGGAGGCTGGTTTGGTGGAGCTATCTGGGGGAGAGTATGCTTCAGCCACAGTGATGCCAGCCAAGAAGGATGTCTTTGGCAATTGGACGGAGAGACGTATGTGCGGTGATTACCGGTCTGTAAATCGTCAGACCAAGTTCGATAGGTATGCCATGCCAACACCAGAGGAGATCTTTGATGCCATTGGGCATGCCAAGGTCTTTAGCACGTTGGATTTACGATCCGGATATCACCAGTTGCCGATCAAGGAGGCGGATAAGCAAAAGACGACATTCTGGGGGATCAATGAGCACGGGAAGGATTGCCTATACCAGTGGCGGTTCTTACCATTTGGGCTTAAGAACGCTCCGGCAGAGTTTCAGAGAGTCATGGACAGGATTCTAGCAGGGGTGGAGTTTGCTCGGTGCTACATAGATGACATCATCATCTTTAGTGCTACGGTGGAAGAGCATGAGAGACACCTTCAGGGGGTATTTGAGCGCTTGAGGGCGCACGGATTGAAGTTACATCTGGGAAAGTGCAAGTTTTTCCACAACCATTGAGTATCTGGGTCACATGTATATCCTGGAGGATTGGGGGTACAACAGACTAAGGTAGAGTCCATTGCACAGGTTCCACGCCCCACGGATGTGAGCCGAGTTCGAGCTTTCATGGGGTTAACAAACTATTATAGACGGTTTGTTAAGGGATTTAGTGCCATTGCAAAGGCTCTAACCAAGCTGACCAAGGTGGACCAAGAGTGCCAGTGGGAAGATGAGCAAGAACAAGCTTTTCAAGCTCAGGCGAGGTTGATCTCGGCGCCCATCTTGAGACGACCTATCAGGGGCGTCCTTTTCAGCTGCATACAGATTGGAGCATGCTGGGCTTGGAGCGGTGCTCATACATGTGGATGATGAGGGAAGAGAGTTCGTAGTGGCTTATGCTAGCCGCTCAAACAACGTTGCAGAGTCTAAGTATAGCTCATATGAAGAAGAATGCTTAGCTGCAGTGTGGGCCGTGGCACACTTCAGGTGCTATCTATACGGCAATCTCTTCACCTTTGTCACGGATCACCAACCACTCAAGTGGTTGATGGAGTCAGACAAGCTTACGGGGAAGTTTGCACGGTGGACACTCATCCTTCAAGAGTATGACTTTCAGGTGGTGCATCGACTGGGTTTGGTCAATCGCAATGCAGATGGGTTGAGTCGCAATCCATGCACGAGCCAGCAGGATGACACTGGAGCTCGGTGGCATGGTGAGACGGACGAGGAGATGGTGCCCGGATGGCATGCATCTGCATTTCTGTGTATCTTGGCAGCGGAAGGCCAGGTTGGACCTGCAACAGGGATGACTGTAGATCAAGTGTCTGAGGACCCTGAGGCCAGCAATGAGCAAGGTGGCGCCAAAGATATACATGAGGATTCAGTTGTGTTGGACTACCTCCGCACTGGAGACACTGCAGCCACTGTGACTGCCAAGGAGAGGGATCGGATCCTACAACGAGCCAAGAGGTTCAAGTGGAGGGGACACACCTGCTCCGAGTGTGGGAGGATGGTCGAGTGAGGATTGTGCCTCACCCAACACAGCGGACACGGTTAGTGCGGCATGCCCATGAGGAGTTGGGGCATTTTGGGGTGCGACGCACTCATAGTCTACTGCAGGGGCAGTATTGGTGGCGTGGTATGCACACAGAGGTGCAACAATTTGTGGCTAGGTGTATGGTGTGTGACAGGGTGCGTGCTTCATTCAACGCCCCTACTCCACAATTGCACCCTCTTCCGATCATGGGATTGGGCTACAGGTGGAGTCTTGACTTCGCAGGGCCGTTGCCACCGACCATGCGCCCACAACAAGTACGTGTTGGTGATGGGGAGCACTTCTCCAAGTGGATTGAATTGGTTTCATTGCCTGATAAGGCTAGTGAGGGAGCTGCGTATGCATTCTTGGATTGTGTGCTTAGCCGATTCGGTGCTCCAGCTGAGGTACTCACGGACCAAGGGAGAGAGTTCTTGGGGGGAGTTTCAGGCTTTGTGTGACAAGGCCTTGACAGACCACCGCACCACTTCTCGGGATCATCCTGAGGCCGATGGCTTGGCAGAGAGAGTTGTTCAGACAGTAAAAAGGGGTTTGCGCAAGTATGGCTTGCAGAAGGGACACATAGGAGATTGGGACCTTCAGTTACCCTGGTTAGCCATGGGCTACAGGTTCAGCAAGCAAGCATCACTTGCCTCCTTCTCACCATACTTTCTTCTCTTTGGCCGAGAGCCGGATTTGCCTACATCCATTCGCAGAGAAGCTGCTACAGTTTCTTAACCTTGACGATCCGGACGTGTGGGCACGTGCATGTGAGCAGCGTGCAGAGTTGTTCAAGAAAGTCATGCCCATGGCTTTCGAGAACCTTGCCATTGCACAACATCGTGATACGTTGAGGTATGCTACCATATGTGGTGGGGGCTATCGTCCTGGGGTTCGGAGATTCAACCCTGGTGACTATGTTTATCTGCAGCAGACTGCTCCTACGACCTTGGATGTGATTGCAAGACGTACTATTTTGAGGGTTCGAGAGGTGTTGCCCTCAGGAGTCTTGATCTTGGAGGGTCGGGATGGCATGATTTGGAAGGACCATGTGCGTATTGCGCGCCATGTCACATTCCAAATGTTGATGGAAGGGTTGACCCAAACCTGGCAGTGGTACCTGCAAGTTTGAGGTGCATGTTGTGTGAGTCTGCTAGAGGGGCAGCCACCATGCTGGTGTGTGATCAATGCTCTAGAGGTTGGCATATGGGATGCTTGACTCCACCTCTTGAGATGGTTCCTGATGGGGATTGGTTATGTCCGCATTGCATTGGATAGTGAGAGTGGATACAACCATGGAAGGCTAACAAGAATGCAAGGCCAAGCTACTAGGAGACCAACACACGAGATCCTGACTCAAGTTCACAGATTGCAAGACGGCAACTAACGATGGGGTTGCTCTTGTACCCGCCTCTTGGTCTATAGAGTTTGAGTACAATAGGGACAGTGATAGAGGACTTAGTACGGCTGTGGCTATTACATCTTGTAGCTATCTGGAGTTAGAGGGACCTAACCACCAGCTAGGGGGGCGATTGTGGTATAGCTTTCTAGGATTGTGTGCTTAGTGTGGTGGACAGCGATGTATGTTGTGGCACGATGCTTAGGTGCACGACAGCTGTCATGGTTTTAGTCATGGTTATCTAGAATTACCTATTCTAGTTAACTAGGACATTTTAGATATTTATATTTATATTTTGTGTGTTGGGACTTCATTTGGTCTCACATGCCAAGTGAGGTGTCGAGCCTCACTTGAGACATGGAGATAGGTTTTCCCCTTGTGAGTGTTGAGGAGGCTCATCTTCTTGTAGTTGAGCCTCCATGAGCTTCTTTCACCTCCATAGCTCTAGGTATTGAGAGGGAGTGTGTTGAGGGTTTTGTAGGGTGGATTCCTTTAGCAAATGTGCCCTTGACTTGACTTAGTTTATGTGATAGAGTGGATTTCACTTGGAAGGACTATGACTTGTTCTTCATGTGATTGCTTCATGCTTTGAGAGCTTTCATTGTCTTCTACTTCTCTCATTTCTCATCTCTTATCATTGTGGTATAGCTTTCTAGGATTGTGTGCTTAGATTGTGTGGTGGACAGCGATGTATGTTGTGGCACGATGCTTAGGTGCACGACACACGGGCAACTAGAGGTAGTTCCACCAATCCAGGAATATGTATATACGCGCCCTCCAAGACGATTCCATGATTTCGTGGTGGGTTTGTCTGAAGCTGTCTTAGAACCCACCACCTATGCCGAAGCATCTTGACACCCAGGATGGGTCGACGCCATGGAAGAGGAAATGGCCTCAATTCACAAGAACGAGACATGGACTCTTGAAGATCTGCCCCCCAGTAGACAACCCATTACCACCAAATGGATCTATAAAGTCAAAACACATGCTGATGGAACTACTGCCAAATTGAAGGCGCGTTTGGTGGCTTGTGGTTTCCAACAACGAGCAGGGGAGGATTTTGATGAGACCTACGCGCCGGTGGCCAAATACAACACCTTGCGAGTTGTTACAGCACTAGCAGGTCAGAATGGTTGGCCATATTTCACTTTCTTAAACGGTGAATTGACAGAGGAAGTGTTTATCCAGCAACCTGAAGGCTTCGAGGGTAAGGGGAAAGAGAGCAAGGTTTGCAAGTTACGTGAAGCCTTGTATGGTCTTCGTCAGGCACCGCGTACCTGGTACACCAAAATAGAGAATTACCTTCAAGAATAATGATTGAAGCGCACGAACTCGGATGGAAACTTATATTACTTCAGAGAAAGAGACAAAATTGTCCTACTCATGCTGTATGTAGATGATGTTTATCTTACTGGTAACCATGACAACAAGCTGCAATGGATACGATCAGAGATCAAGAAACGCTTTGAGATGACAGACATGGGTCTAATCAAGCACTCTCTTGGGCTTGAGTATTTCTTTCAACCTGAAGGGATCATTGTGACTCAAAGGGGCTACGCAGCCCAAATGCTGGAAGAATTTGGATATGGGCAATGCAACGCAGCAGTCACGCCCATGCTCCCCGGGCTCAAACTCAAGATCGACATGGGAGCACCAGCAGTGGATACCCAACTCTATCAACGAATGGTTGGGAAGTTAAACTTTCTTACTCAAACACGGCCGGACATCTCTTTCGCCGTGAACATGGTGAGCAGATTCTCCAACCAGCCTCAAACCCCACACATGGACGCCATCAAACATCTATTTAGATATATCAAAGGTACTGTGGATTTGGGGATTTGTTACCAGCGAGGGGAGGCAAGCATCCTCACTGGATACTCAGATGCAGACTGAGCCGACGACCTCAACGATCGGAAGTCCACCACATGATATCTGTTCAGACTAGGTTCAAGTCCCATCTCTTGGGGAAGCAGGAAACAGCCATGCACGGCTCTTTCTTCGACAGAAGCTGAGTACATGGCTATGACTAGTGGTGCTAAGGAGGCGGTGTGGTTAAGAAGGCTTCTTTCACAACTACAATTCCTTGATGAGAAAGAACCCACGCAGATGATGTGTGACAATCAAAGTGCAATCAAGCTGTCAGAAATCCAGTCTTTCACGACAGAACGAAGCACATAGAAATCCGTCACCATTTTATTAGGGAAAAAGTCACAGGAGGAGAGTTGAAAATCAATCACGTTCCATCCAGAGATCAACTGGCGGACATTCTTACTAATCCATTGGGTCGGACCCTCTTCGAAGAGCTTCGAAATGAACTTAGCTTGGTGTGAACAATCGATTTATGAGGGAGTCTGTTTCTTGGTGGCTGTCTGGGTCTGAAAGGAGGAAACTTGTCCACATATCGCAGCATAATGTTTCTCCGATGGCTAAACACTCCACTCTCTGCGCTGAGCAGATCTATTTTGGAGAACACCATCGTTGACATTATACTCACTTTGAAGTTGCAGCGGGCTGTCAAGCTTCTAAAGTTCGAGGGAGGGTGTTGGAGATGGAGATCCACAGCATGGTCAAGTAGAATTAACTCTTAGATGCTACTCTTAGATGCTACTAGTAGGTATAATATTTAGCACGTAAGTTAGCAGTTACACAGAGAAGCCACCCTGCGTAGTGGTGAGCCCAGTTAAGCTTAGCGATCTATGATGACCACCACACTTAGTTGCTGCCCCACTCTCTGCAGGCTTGACCATCCAAGGGAGAACTTGGACTTCCCTGCAGAGCTGTTTAGAGCTTCAGTATATAGTGGGCTCTTAGAAAGTTGGAAGTCAGACCTTTTTACAGTAAGCTCTCATTACCTGATCCACTTTAGATACCTGTCCTGAAGAAATCTTGACTTGAAGTCATCTGCCTGGACTATACAAATTTGTGAAGGAGAGGATCGCAGCACCGGGGAAAATCTTGGAGATCACACTAACCGAAATTGCGTGTTCGAGCTTTCTTTCTCAAATCCATCTATTCAATTGAAGATGGGCAGGTTCTTGTAGCAGGTTGGTGTTCACTCTCTGTCTCTCTTTTGTCAGTGTCTTCTCCCTTACGATCATGGACATCGCGCAATCCATATGCTCGAAATCCAAACAGAGTGAGTACAACACGTCTATGGTAGACAGTGGCAGGAAGCAACAGCAATGGGTTTATCCCACTGCTGCCGGCCGCACCCTTGATTCCCAGCAGTGTGTTCCACGAGACCGTCAGCAACTCTCACCTCCCCACCACCAAAGACAAGGTTGGACCATACGAAAAGTCTTCAGGAGCGAAAACGGATCAGGAAGCTCATCCATCATCGATTCAAAACATTTGAATCAAGGAAGGAGGAGCGAGGAATTCAATCAAAGAACCTGGAAGAGCAACAGCTCAAGCTTTGCTCCTGGGGAGGCGAGTACAAGGCAGGTGGTGGGAGTCTCAGCACCCGCTGAGGCTGATGGGGGCAGCTTCTTCTCTGAACGGAAGAGAGAGGCATGCAATCAGGAGAGGGGAATTAACGAATCATGTCTTTCAGGCAAGATTTATACTTGTGCACTGTGGAGAAATGACTCACAGTGGCCATCACTTGAGGAATCCCGACAGGGGCAGACTTCATTATGTAAGGCAGGCAGCCCAGCTGGGGGCCTTCCCACCATGGCACAACAGGGTTCCTCAAATGAGAATGCTGGTTCAGTAGAGGGGCGCAGAGAGGTTGGGGGTTGGTTGAGAGCTGCAGGAAAATCTGAACAACTTGAGAATAATTTCTTCGAAGAGAAGTGGCCTTCACTGTGGGAGTCCGATGAAACGCGAAGATCGGCTGAGAATTTCGGGTCTGTTGCACTTGGAGCGGGGAAGTTGGGATCAGGTTCATCAGACGTAGTTGTACATAAGCAAACAAGGCAACCTTTATGGGACTTAGGTGCAGGTTCATCCAACGTAGATATGCAGAATAAAAACAAATCAATTATCACAGGAAGCAGAGGGAGGTCCGATGCAAGATCTATGGTTATCAACAGGGGGAAGGAAAAGGCTTTGGGGAAGACAAGGGTGCCAGTGCTCTTAATGCTCAACAGGGACTTCGTCGTGGCATCTCCAGTGAAGGGGAATTTGCTGTTAACGATTGCATTGAGGGATCTCAGGAGGCGGAGGGAGCTAACCTACGGCTGGCAGTCAAGCAGAATAATGAGCCAGCTCAGATTTGCGAAGGGGCGCACCAGGTTTTGGTGGGGCAGTTCACTGCACTTTCTTCGTTTCTGGGGTTCGGATTGGGACGAGATGGGCAGCGTGTCAAGTGTGAGAGCAATGCTGGTGGAACCTCCACCATCTCTGAGGTGGGTCTACGGCCACCAGCTCCCGTTTCCTCTCTCTTCACACTGTCGCTGAAGACTACTAAAGGTGCAGTGGTGACTTCATCGATTGACATTGTCAAAACCTTTGAAACTCACTACAGTATCCTTTGCAGAACTTCTAGGTCTAACAGTGAGGGGTCTTCTGCTGAATGGAGGGATACAGTTGGAAAAACTGTTCCTATGATTCAAAACAGCCCTGATGAACTGGAGTATATTTCAATGGCTTATAATGCTCCCATTAGTTCTTCTGAGATTGTGGAAGCAATTGAACATTTAAATGGATATAAAGCTGGTGGACCTGATGGAATTGTCAACGAGCTTATCAAGCACGGTGGCGATCCCATGATAGAGGCCCTAGTTCTCCTCTTTAACCTTATCTGGAAGACTGAAATGATCCCCTTTCGCTGGCGACAGGGGGTCATTGTCAATCTATACAAGAAGGGTGACAGAGAAGAACCGGGGAACTACCGTTATCACGCTCCTCAATGCTGTTGGCAAGACATTCTGCAGAGTTATAAGTACTCGTCTCGAGGTTGATCTGGAGTCTAGAGGTTGTTTCCACGAAGGCCAAGCTGGCTTTCGGCGAAACAGGGGCTGTGTGGATCATATCTTCACTCTAAGCCAGATTATCCAGGGAAGGAAAAAAGAAGGGAAACCCACTTATGTCTTTTTCCTGGATGTCAAAAAGGCTTATGACACAGTGTGGAGAGATGGCCTATGGTTCTGCCTCTGGTCTTGTGGGATCAAGGGAAAGATGTGGAGAGTTGTCCACAACTTGTATGCTCACACCAAAAGCTGTGTCACTGTTAACGGACAGAAGTCCAACTTCTTTGACATAGACCAAGGTGTAGCTCAAGGATGTACTCTCTCCCCTCTGCTCTTCAATGTTTTCATCAATCAACTCCTCGAGGATGTGGAAAGTGAGGGATTTGGGTTAAGGGTGGGTGATACCACCATACCAGCCCTTATGTTTGCGGATGACTTCGCAGGCATAGGGGAGACTCCAACCAATCTCCAGGAGTTGATTGATTGCGCGAAGAGATACTTTGATCTTTGGGGGCTAGAGGCTAATGTCAGCAAATGTGCAGTGGTAGCATTCAACGACAGAGGAGAGGGAGGAAGTGATCTTAAGTGGCAGTGGGGTAGCCAAGAGATCCCGGTCCTCCCTTCCTACACTTACCTGGGCGTTGAGTTCTCCTCCAATTGTAATTGGGATGCACATATCCGGAAAGTTGTTCAAACTGGCAAGGGCAAAGCTCTGGGGCTCACTAAATTTTTCCACTGCAGAGGGGTCAACTCTGAGGTTAAGAAAACCATGCTTTGTCGCGTTATTAGACCTGCCTTGGAGTACGGATCTGCTATATGGGTTGATAACTCCAACCAGGCTAAGTCTCTAGAATCCATTCAAGTGGGGGTGCTTAAGGAGTGTATGTCAGCATGCTCCAAAACAGCCAATGTGGCTGTTCGGGGTGAGTTTGGCATTCCGTCCCTAAGCTCCCGACGAGATGAATTCAAGGTCGTCAGCTGCAACATATGCCCAACACCAGATATCCTAAGTTAATCGACTCTATATCTTGGAAACAGGACCGCCCTGTCAAACAGGCTAAGTCCTGGCAGAAGAGAGTAGAAGAGATTCTCAAGGACCTGGACCTGGATCCGCAAGTCTTGACCCTGCTGGATAAATCTGACTTAGAGGCTGTAGTGTCCTCAGCCATGTCTGTTGCCATGAGATTGTCTGATGAAAATGAAGTTAGGCAGAAAACTTCCCTGAACTTGTTTCCAGTCTGTGACATGGGGGAGGACATCTTGGATGACCTCAAGGGTCTACCCACTCTTGGCACTAGACTGAAATTTAAACTCAGGGCAGGAAGCCTACCTTTGAACAGCAAACAGAAGCAGAGAGGAAAGGGAGAGTGCAATTGCCCGTTGTGTGGGCAATCTGAAGACAGTATTCATTTTCTGATACACTGTCCGGGGTTCTCTCACCAAAGAGACGCTCTCTTCAAATCTATTAAGGGAATTGTGCCTGTACCCCTGTTTACCAACTTTGAAAGTCTCGAGGCTGAGCCAAAAGCCCAGGCCCTCCTGAGGCCTAGTTTTTGGGCAAATCACACACAGCAGATTGATGCTTGTGTGAAGGGATTTCTAGAGGATATCTGGAAAACCCGGATTAATTCTTTATATGGAGGTAAGTCTTACTACCAACGGCAGCCCCTGACAGAGGTAGGTTCTGTCCCTTTTGTTCCCGCTCAGGCGCGGGGTCAATGGCCACAAGGCTACGGCAAACAACGTCTTATGAGTACAATCTCTTCACACTGTTCGACAACCGTGTTCAATTATCTTCTATGTCTGAAATATTTTTCTGCTGGAGTGTCAGTGGAAACATGTTCTCGTTAACTAGTATTTCCCCATTGTCAGTAATGATAAAGAGAGAAAGAGAGAGTCTAACTTAGAAAGAAACCTTGGAAGTTTGTCATCCAGGAAAGGTTCAAAGAACCTATAGGGCAAGGACGCATGTAAACAGTACACGAAAGAGAGCATTGGAGAAATGAAATGAAATGAAATGGTGCTTTATAACGTCCGCGGAAAGCTCGTAGAGCTTATGGGACAAAATGGAAGAAAACATGAGAGAGGAACAAATCCAGAAACCACAATTAATGTTCTAGCGATTGTCTAAGGGTGAAGGCCTTGTGTAGGTAGGCTGCCACGCATTTTTGATCCTCATAGTGAAAGACATCAGTGAGAGTTTGGGTTCCACTGAATAAACAGTGAAATCTCCCACGGATCTCGTAGTATAGAGGGCAGTAGAAGAAGAAGTGTTCTTCAGTTTCAATTTCCTTGCTGCGCCCTATGCAAGCTGGACATAGGCGGTCCTCCCGTTGCAGGTTTTCCCATCTGCCAGTCTCTATCCGTAGGTTGTGGGAACCCACCCTGAACCGCCCCAATGCCCTCAAGAGGGAAGGAGATAAGGGTGCTGAAAGGTAATTTGGTCTCAAGATTCTATCATCGCGGAGCACCAAGAATGTCTCTCGATAGAAGTGGAGCTTTGTCGTGAGATTGGGTAGCATCCAAGTTCTCTTGACATGTAATTCCATAAGCTCTCTCCGAATGAGTCTGTTGCGGTCATGTCTGGATGTGATGTCCACCTCATCTGGGTTCATTGGTAATAGGAAAGCAGTAGAAAGTCCGTTACGTTGAAATAAACTGTCCACTCGAGCATACCAGGAGTTCCTGAAACTGCAGCTTTGAGCCTCATAGATGTTGTGAGGGCCCTTGCCACTAGCCCTTTGGGTGGAAGGGCCTGCAATCTATGGAGAAAGATTGTAAGCCTGAAGAGGGCCTCGGATTGCAATGGTACACATGCGAACTCTGCACCTAGGATCTGAGATGGAGTTGTGCTCCTGGCGCCAAGCATTGCTTGGAGAAAAGATGACTGTAATGGTTCCAAATTCTTTTCCCACCAGGAGACAGGACACCAGGTGCCCAGAACTCACAACCATAGATGGTAGCAGGGCTGACGACGGTGTCAAACAGCCACTTTTTGGTCGGGGGATGCCGCAGATGTATTTGCTTGCATTTGGCCTGAAGGCGGACGGAGGCCGCCTTACCTTTAGTCAACCTGTCCAAGGCAGTGGCTGCTGCATAGTGAAACTTGGGGGAGTGGATAACCAGACCTAGGTACCGGTATGATTTCACAATCTCAATTTCCTGCTGGTTGAAGATGAATCTACGGTCAGCCTGGATCTTGGTCTTGCTAAGATTGACCTGCATCCCATAGTCTTTGCAGAACTGTTCCAAAATTTTGAGATGGCATTGCAGAAAGACCGGGGATTGTGCCAAAAGGGCAACATCATCAGCATAGAGGAGATCTGATTGGGTTGGTCCCCCATCCAATGGGACCCCAACCCCATGGTTTTTTGATATGTAATTCTCCAAGGCGTCAATGTAGATCCCGAACAGGGTAGGTGAAAAGGGGGCAGCCCTGTTTGACTCCAATGTTGCTGTGGATCTCGGCTGAGAATTCACCAGCGACGTTGACCATGCCAGTGACAATCTCATACATAGAAGAGATGGCACAAAGGATGTCTGGAGGGACTTCCACTCTATGGAGCCGTTGGAAGAGAAGGTCCCGAGGAACTGAATCAAAGGCTTTGTGAAAGTCCACGAAGCAAACATAGACCATTCTTTTGTCATAGCGTGCACTTTCCACCATAACTTGAAGAGTGAAGATGTGGTCAATAGTGGATCGGTTTCGACGGAAACCAGCCTGTCCCTCAGCACGAATGCGAGAGTACTCAGCCCAATCATCCAGTTCCATGGCCACTACTGCCCCAAACAGTTTAGCAAGTAATGAGGACACCATGATAGTACGATAGTTTGTCGGTGCGAGCCTGTCACCGCTCTTAAAAAGTGGGTGGATGATGCTCTTTGTCCACTCTGTTTGAAAGCCCCGTTGCACCACCTCATTGAAGAGGTTAGCTATAAAAGGGGCTAAAGTAGGTGCAGCATGCTTGATGAATTCACTCTGAAGTCCTGAAATGTCCACCGCTCTGCCATTTTGCAGCTTCTTGATTGCCTTACTGACATTGGCTGTAGTAAAGAGAGAAAAGTGAAGGGGTTTAGAGGTTATAGGAGAAGGAGTTTGGGTTGGGGAATGGTACAAAGACTGTGCATACTCATGCCAGACATGAATGTCAGTGATTGGGGGGGGATCTCTATGAGGTTTAAGGAGGGACCAAAAAGATCGAGGAGAAAATCTGATTTTAGCAAGGAAAGAAGATTGCAACTTGATAGTGTAGGCTTGCTTTTTGGATCTAATGAGGGACTTATAGTGCTTAAGAGCAAGATTAGTGGACTCTGGAGAAGAATTGGTATCAAGTAGTAAAAATTTGATGCGACGTCTAGCAGTCTTGCATTCCTCATCATAAAATGGTGCGTAACGACGAGTGGAGAAGGGTGAGGAGGTAGATGGAAGGGTGACGGGAAAGGATCGCAGGGCTGAGTCCCAAAGGGCTTGAGTAAGCTGTGTAGCCTTGTCGTTAGGAGATGATAGATGTAGAATGGAAGGGAGGGTTGACGCTAGGTATGTTTCATACTCGGCGTCGTGTAAGTGAGAGAAAGGGGTATTAAAGTGGATACGTGGGTGTAAGGGAAGAGACGCAGAGGGGATCCTCACGGGGAGGGAGATGGAAGGAAATGCAAAGGAAGGGCAAGAGTGATCAGAATCCGGGTATCTCGTGATGTAAAAGGAGCTTATTCTATCAGGCTTGTTGGGGCTCCCCAAGAAATAGTCAACCACGCTTTGGCCCTTGTACGTGTGGCAAGTGAACTGGCTAGAGGATTTGAAGTTGGTTGTTCCATTGTAAATGGACAGCCCCTGAGTTTCACAAAACTTGAGTAGATGGTGACCGTAACTTGTGATTTCGCAAGAGGAATCTGCACTTTGCCTCTCCAATTCCGTATGCGAGCGTTGGATGTGTAGAGGATCTGTGTGGTCGAAGGTGGGGGCCTGTAGTGATCCTGTACGGGCGTTGAAATCTCCAACCAAGAAAATGTCCGTTTGTGGGGTACGGAGACGGGCCATATCGTCTTCCAATGGAACATATGGTGAATCTGTTCGAATATGTAGGCCGTTGTGCGGAGATGCGAACGGAGCAAAATAACATCCCGCCAGCAGGATGTTGTAGCCTTTTATGTGACACCAAATGTACCTTGCCAGTGGGTCTTTGTATGTGAAGGAGATAAGTGGGAGAAGCCAGTCAGCAAAGTAACAAGCCACACCTCCAGATCCTTTGAGACTTGTACGTGGACGAATCACTGATTGAAAGCTATAAAAGGGGGGTCCTTTCCTTCATACGCATGAGTTTCCAAAAGAAAAAGAACATCACACTTGGAAAGAATATCTAGAAGCCCTGAGGGTGGCTCCACAACGAGCCATTACAGTTCCATGAGCCAATGTGTAGATGTGAGCGTGCGTTGGTCTCATGGTGCCCCAACCCTTATTTAGAGCTAGAGGGGCGACGTTCGTGCTCTCGGACAATTACCCTCCTATCTCGGTACACGGCATAGTGCCCTTGAGCTCGAGCTTGCTTAACCTGCAAGAGTTGCGTCCGCATGGCGTTGTATTGCAAAGGGGTCAAGTCATCGTTGAGGTACATACCCTGACCTCTCAATTGAGGCCTCTGCCTGAGGACTCTATCCCGAGCACACTTGTCCTTGAATCTAATGAAGAGGATTTTGTGCTCTGAAGATCCTGCACGCCAAGCCCTTTCAATGCCACTCGCGCCCTGTGGGAGAGCAAGGTTTTGCTGAATAAGGTTGGTGGCAGCGTCAAGAGGGTCCCCCTCAGCAAGGCCCCCTAGCTTCCCAGTGACCCTGATGTTAAGGGCTTTGAAAGCTCGTTGCTGTTCCTCTCGCAAGGTAGCCGAGACTGTTTCCTCCAGAGAGTGAGGACTGTTGTTGGATGTGCTCCCCTTAACTATATTAGCCCAGGAGGAGGCCTCTGCCTTGTGAGCTTGGAGCTCCCAAGCAATTGTAGACGTCGCAGTTCTGTGTGTTTCCAGCTCTTTGCTAAGGGATTCCACCTGCAGGTGGATGCTTGCTGTGAGGGGATCTGGGAGGCTCTTCTTTGTGAAGGTCTTCACTTCGCCTTCAAGTTTTGAAAGACGCGTATGTGTGGATTTGTCATTGAGATGTTTCGCCAGACCTTGAAGTTTGCTAGTGCACTCCTGAAGAGAGGCCTGCAAAACGCTATCCTGAACTCGCATATTGTTCTCCAAGTTTGTGTATTTGTCTGTCATGCGCTTCTGCCAGTCTTTGTCCAAGGAAGTTATGCGTTTCTGCCAATCTTTGTCCAAGGAATCCATGCGCTTTTCCCAATTTTTGTTGAGGGAAGCCATCCGCGTCTCCCAGTCTTTGTCTAGGGAAGCCAACCGCTCCTCCGCGTCATTATCACGGGTAGCGAGCACTTGCTGCAGAGTCTCCTCCGAGATGCATTTCGTTTGTAAGATGGAGATTTGGTCCCGAAGTGTTTGAACATCAGCTCTCCTTGTGGAGTACCGACGCAAATGAGAGGCTTGATGAGAGACAGGGGCAGGAAGAAGAAGTAGAGGGGAATCAGGTCGACGTGAGGGAGACGGGTAGTCTACCTCGTCGGCAGCCGTCCTTTGGCGTTTGGACGTCATGGTGTGGTGGAGATGGCGCTAGCGCGCCAACGCCCGTGAGCGCAGCACCGACGTGCTGCCGCGCGCGCGCGAGAGAGAGAGAGAAAAAGAAAGAAAAGGAAAAAAGAAACGCCCACTGAGGAGAAGAGAAGTGAAATGAAATGGCACAGAGAGAAATCTAACATTTGGTGTTCTTATCCAGCCTTATTTAATCGTGATCCTGCGTTGTTCCAGTCCTTGTCAGTGGAGTACTTTGCAAGAAGGTTTCAAGCCAAGGATGTAGTGATGGAGATGGAGGTGGAGTACTGCTCCATGAACTGGAAGAAGGTGGACTATATCTGCACACTGTATGGCAAGCGCGTGGGGGTTTCTGTTACGCGCGCAATGTCCTACCCCAACCCAAAGCTTTCTCTTCGGATGCAGCCTATCGGCTGCTTCATAAAAAGCTGTTTGGTTTGGTAAACTTGTCGAATCCCTCCCTTGTATTGATGCCCATATGTAAAATTATATTCCACATTCGAAGTGTAATCCACCACAGGTCTTGTAAAACTAGGAGCACTTGATCAACATTGAACTAACCTCTTGAAGTGGACAAACTGTATTGACCAAGGTTCTTTAAGTAGTCGTGCAAGTGGGCGGTCTCATAAGTTAGATCAGGGAGGGTCAACTGGTATCATGTGAGTTAATATCCCTCAAAGAAAAAGACACTAAGTTATGTACAGCCTTTAAGTTTGCTCGAGGAACAGTCAGAGTGCACTATTCAAAAATGTTTGGCACAAACTGGGTGGTGATAACTGTGCAGGTGGTGGCGAGGCATGGCGTAGCAAAGAGGTACAGCTTCTCCCAGTGCATCCTCCATGTCTGGTGCGAAACTCAGAAAACAGCTAAAATTATGGAGGCTGATTACAAAGGTACATTGTCTCTCTCTCTCTCTCTCTCTCTCTCTCACGCTATCGGGCTTGTGCATTGTCTATAAATCCGACAGGCGTTCAACAAAATGAAATCATCTAAGTTAAAATCTCTCTCTAAATTCTGGTTGCAAAAGAATCTACTTGCCCAACAATTTTTAAGCATCTTGGAGGTGATTTTAGCTGTCACATTTGTGTGCGGCACTCCCAATCAGTTCGAGAGATTGCAAGCACATAGTCTGTCCCTTACATTTATGCACATCCCACGTTCATGTTCGATGATCTACCCTCACCGACCCATAACTTCAGAGCAATCTGGAATTCCCCCTGAACCGATGACACTATCTTTGGCGTTACAGGGAGTTTTTCGGGCTCAAGGGTGGGGATGCTCTAAGAGCTTCCCCACCCTACAATGAACCCAACACGCCAACGGAACTTTTAGGGTATGTGGGCAGGAAGACGGCACTGAACCCTATATCCCATAAAAATCGAGCACTGAATATCGCTCCGTGCCCCAAACCCGAGCGCCATATTCAGTTAACGGAATACGTCCCTGAATCCATGTCAGCGGGACTCTGAGCATGGCAGAGCGCGCGTCGATGCTTCCCGCCAGCAGCTTGGCAGAAATTTTACTCAATGAGGAGTGCATGACTGGTGTCAGGTGTTTTGGAGGACCTGGATATAACAGACGATGTGATCATGATCTTGACGGTGGCTGAAGGCTTCTACGCACGCCCCATCTTCTACGAGCATTGCCTCAACAACATCTGGACCTCAAATCCCTTGAAAGCAGCACGTTAAACAGAAACAGCTCTCGCTTTGTGATTCAACTTGTATAGACTTGATACACACTCTTCCCCTTGTATATCCCCTGCATGAATATACGTCAATATTTTGTAAGATCCTGTAAATGTAATACTGGTTTCCCCGCATCAGTAAACTCTATTTTTTATTTATTTTATTTATTTATTTAGGTTCCTCAAAGAGGCCCGGGACAGAGGGCCCTCAAGAAATTTTATTTATAAGGAAATTTTGGATTAATATTATTATTATTATTTTGTTTGTTTCCAAGGAAACTGCCCCAGCAACTGGACCTTGAGGGGGAAAATAATTGGAGAACACTGAGAGTAATGTAAGAACTTAGTGCACCCCTGCAATCTCTGACAGGACCCGGTTTCGGTATTTCAAATATTCCCCACCTCCCCTTTGAGTGACATGAAACTGAAGGGAGTGTAACTCCACTCAGGGTTACATGGCGGGAGTGTAAACTCCACTCGGGGTTACACTCCATTTGGAGTTAATGGGTTGCACAGCGGGGATTGTAACTCCACTCAGGGTTACACTGGGTTACATGGAAGGGAGTGTAACTCTACTTGGTGTAACTTGCACTTGGTCTCAAAATTTGACTAAGTATAAAATGGACTTAGAGAGGAGTTACACAAGACACTACCCAAGGTTACACTAATTGGAGCTACAGGGACCCGGGGTTACTCTAGCCAGGGTTACATGAGTCACCCATGGGGCGTCGAACCCAGCACCTCACTGCCTATGCTGCAATCACCTTCCTAAGTAGGATACTCACCCTTGCTAGCCAACCCTTTGCATTAATGTAATTAATAGTAAGAGGGGATGGGGAGGATTTGACAGGGGGCCCGCCAGAGGAGCCCGCCCTGCCCAAATCCGGCGAATGTACCTCAGATCGCACACGTCTTATATTATTCCTATTGTTTCCAAAATAATTGGCTTCTGCGTTATTATAATTTGTTTAAAAAAAAATGGTAATTCTTAAAAACGGGTAAACTTTCAACCACGGTGAGCCTGTAGGGGTGACCTTGGATGGATGAAGTAAGTTTTTATTTTTTCTATAAATTGTCCTTTAAAAAATTAAAAATAAAGAGCGTATAGTTAATTTTAATTTTAATTTTAATTTTTTGTCATTTTAAAAGAGAAGGGCATACGTATAATTTTCTGAGCCGTGGGATGACCAATTGTACCCTTTAAAAAAAAAACAAAAAACAAATTGTACAGATCTACAGGTCTAGATTTTAGAAATTATTGGGAGAGCCGGGTTTGAATGGGAACGTGGTCGCCGTACTTGGCTGGGAGCGACCGGTGAATGCGGTTATTTGGATAACACGACCGGTGATGACCGGTAGCAGGAGCTTCATCTCTCTCCTCCTTCCTGTTGTGTCTGTGGAAGGATGCTTCACCGTTCGAGTCCTTGGTCGTGATTCTCGAAGGCCCTGCCTCTGTTGTGCAGAGAATTTGGGTGGATCTGAAGCGTTTCGAGGGTTTGTTTGTCTCAAGAAAGTTTCTTTTCCTTTGGCACGCATCGTAGGCTCATCGTTTCATCTCCTCGCTTGAGGCATCGTCATACTTGAGGCAGGCAACGTTTCTCTCCAGGTCTTTGGCTCGTTTCTGATATTCGTTGACCTGTACGCCTTTGTTCCTCGATAGAGAATCATACATTGGTATGGCGACCTGCTTATGTGTTCTCCTGCCACAGGGTTCACCATCTCTAGTAGTCCCACACCCGGGTCTTGTGCCTCCATCCACGATGAGTGCACAAGGGTGGCAATTGTCTGCTGCCATTGCTCCACCTCACGTCTCCTGCAGTTCCAGGATGTGTTCTCCCTCTGTCTCCTGCTCTCAGGTTTCATGTTTCCCTCGAAGCCCGGCCGCACAAAGGTGCAGCCTGTTCCAAAGCGCATTGCCAACGCAGATATCCGTGGCTCTCTCGGCATCCCCACTAGGAAATTTGTTCCCTTTGACAAAAAAAGCTGCTGTCAGGAGGGGGGAACGCCACGTCGTATGTGAAGTTGCTGCAGAGGTGGTCGGAGGTGCTCTATCCAGTGAAGGAGGAGAGCAGAAACTCGGGGTCGGTAGCAGAGTACGAGTGAAGGGTCCAGTGAAGGTTTTTCACATACCAAAGGTTCCAGAGTTTGAGCTTGATGGATTGGAAGGCGAAGTTAAGGATGTTCTAGGTACATGGAAGGGAAAGCCGGTGTCGGCCACTCTGCCTTACAAAGTGCAGTTTGACACAGAGATTGAGGGGCGGAAGGTTAAGTTCGTTGCTCATTTGAAAGACAACGAGTTTGAGGTTGTTTGAAGTTGTTATGGGGTTGCAGTGGCGTGCACACGGAGGTGACCACTCCGGTGTTTTAGCAGGTATCCCAGGTCTGTGTTCTTTGTTGAATGAGCTATAGTAGGACCACCTTCATGTAAGCTAGCAATTGTTGTATGGCCTTGATACGATGACATGGGAGGCGATGCAGGAAATTGGATTGGACGCCGAACTTCGTCGAACTGTGGCTTGATTCGACCACAGGGAGAAGTTTTTGAAAGAGGGTTCTTGCCCAGTGCAGACTGACTGAGTCACCTATGGAGGGGGAGCATTTTGGATAAGTAGATCACCAAGAGCTTTGTAATGTTTAATTAAACTGGTTGGACTGTTGGATTCAGGCTGCATCAGGTTGCAATCCCCCTTCTGTTCATGTAGGTCAGCCACTTGGTCCAGGATAGATAGGTAAAGTTCCAAGCAAAGAGCTATTGGCTGTGTATTGCTGTCAAGAATACGAGAAAATGGCAGATTGCTTGAAAAGGGGGACTACAGCTACAAATGCCAACATGGCTTCTGTCCCAAAGCTAGGTCAGGAGCTATTCCTGCAGAGCCTCAGGGTAGATACAGGTCTCCACAAATTTCCACCTCAGAACATTGGAACACTTTCTCTCCTTTAGTGGGAACCTTACTATGAGTTCAAAAAAGTTGCGATGTTCATTTCCTTTCTGGGTAACTTCCAGACCCAGCCATGGCAACTCCTAAGCTTAATTGCATCTATGAAGACAAACAACAACATCATCCACATGAATTCCATGGTTTATATCTATCCTGTTAGAAGATAATGCATGCAAGCTGCATTCTGTAGACCAAGATTGACTGCATTCACTGATAATGACTGCATGCAGCCCGTAACCCACCTTCCAACCTGTGTTGGGAACGATTGTAACATGAAGAACCAAAAGATCCTTCCAGCCAACCAGTGAGGAAACCCTGCACTACATATCAGGTCCCAATGTTCTGCAGGATTGGAAAATGATGCTCTTCCACATTTCCTGACAATCCATAATCAATGACTGTACTAGCAGCTCATATAATGGTCAACTAGTTTGAAAGACATTTTGAAAAGGGACATTGTGACCTGTTGATTGTAGTAGCAGGCCTCACATGGTAGGTGGTGGTTGTGCACAGGTGTCGATGCAATTTAGTAGAGCAGGGCATATTTGGCTCTACGGATTTTCTTCCCGTGTGCGTGGAAAGTTTTTCATGTCAGATGCTTATGAGGATCATTTCAACCTTCCCAAGAGCCCGGACTCTAATGATCACTCACCCTCGTGTAATCTTGCTTCAAGTGCGTTGCTGGGTCTGGTGAATTTATGTTCTTTTCTGGCTTAGTTCTACCCACTACCTCTTGTTTTTGTTGACAACTATGTGGAAATTCAGGGTCACACCATTGTAAAGAGCCTTCCAGAAATCATGTATCAAGAGAGAATCGTCTGTACTAACTGATGAATGAGGCCATGCCCATTTCCTTGCACGGACGAGGGATAAATACATTGGCGACAACATTGGTTTCAACTACAGGAGTGTGTTATAAACAAGAGGTGCCATTGTGAAGGTTCTATGATGTAACTGGATACAGCCACATCGCAATAACTGGGTGTCTCATATATTAGAGGATGTTCTTGCGATTACGAGATACTTGGAACAACTTCTGCCCCAAGTTACACAAGTTGAATAACAACATAACAACTTCAAACCTGAAATGAAAAGCTACCTGAAAAGCTACTAACTGGTGATCGGACACCAGATGTTTTTAGATGAATATACTACAGCTACTTGAGAATACATTAGCTACCTTCTGGGGGGCAATAATTCTGATAGCAACTTGAGAAGTGCGGGTGTTCCAAGAACACTGATCTCCAAACGCTCTGTAGTCGTGGCTCGTAAAAACAGTGCAATTGCAAACTGAGTGAGCTGCACCAGACAGCCACAAAACCCTTTATCAGTAACGGCATGAAGTGGAAATGATTCGGCATGAAACATATCCACCAAGTTACACATTCATTTTTGTTGGCATCTATATGGAATAGAAGCTGTACAAGAGATTTACTAATATTTGCAGAGGATGAATTTTTTTAAAATATACTAGTTAGGATAATCCTTCCTGGTGGGGTTGCACCAGCATCTTGGAACTCCCATAATTCTAGATTACATTTGCAGTTGACTGTAAAACAGCGCGGGCCGTCATCACTCTGTGCTCTATTCATCAACCAACCAACTGTCACCCATGACTAAGAGAGAGATGCGCACACTTTGTCGAAACTCCATACTATGGACATAGCTTTTGCAACATAAGGGGGATTTACCTCCGTAAGATAGAGGCGCGAGGACAAGAAGCCCTGCCAATAGTGAGGCTCCAGATCAAAGAAAGCGTGAAAGAATGTCTTGTTACAGCCAAGTCGAGCTGCAGCCACCACAAACCGGGGCTACTGTCATGCAGATTGTACTGATGACCAGCAAGTAGATGTATTAGATTGATATTGAATTGCCCCCTCAACAGGCAAGACCTCCGAACATGCAAGGACCATACCTTCAGAAGAATGTCCATGCCAAAACAGAAGAATGCGCGCTGCTGTTGTCTCTCCAGTGGCCACAAAGCTGCCCAGACGCCTGCAGCTAGTCTCCTTTTGGTGGAGAAGAGAACATCTCCAATGGCTCCTCCAATCTGCTGGATGAGGTATGCAATGCCCTTGAACTTGAGCTAATAGAGCTGCCAGCGGCGTAAGGGCAAGAGGACCCACCCAGTTGCCGAACAACAGCATCTGCCAGTATGGGTGCTGCTGCTAATGTTCTTGCCACCATGTACCCTGTCACGCAATTATCCCCAGTGTTTAACAACAGTTCTCTGAAGCAGATATTGGCAACGTAGGGAGGCAGAAGAGCTGAGGATGTACTCATCAGTGCCATGCTTTGTCATTCAGATCGGAAGTGCCGTAGCTCTCCCACAGCCAGCAACATGTTCATTTGCATCTAGGGTGAACTATTGGATTCTATGCAAGCCGCAGACATTCAGAATGAAGCTGGGCAGTACTCAAGAGTATAAAGGGACTTATGAAAGAGGACAGGGCATTTAGTACCCGTCGAGGGATGGACCATGCCGGCAGTCCCGCCAATGCCTAACACTCTTTGAGGGAGGACTGGGAGTGGTAGCCCATTGGAATGACACATGTTCTGAACAGATTACGGCACCGAAAAGTCCCCATTAGTATTATCCTTGACCTTTTCATTTACATATCTCGCCTTGGCTTCCATCAACCAGTACCTTGCCATTCATAATTTTTGAGCATTTCATTGTAGCATCTACACCCAAAATTTAAAGATGCGCTACGAACTGTATAGAAAGAAAGCAAATAAACTAAGTTTCTCACACAAGCCTCCAAATAGTTTCTCATTTCTTTACTATGCCAAGGTAGATGTATGATGACGAGTGCATCCAAAGGGTGTCAAGGAGCTCCTAACCAGTGTTGGGCCGGTATATGGGGGCACAAGCCTCCAAATAGTTTCTCATTTCTTTACTATGCCAAGTAGATGTATGATGGCGAGTGCATCCAAAGGGTGTCAAGGAGCTCCTAACCAGTGTTGGGCCGGTATATGGGGGCACAAGCCTCCAAATAGTTTCTCATTTCTTTACTATGCCAAGTAGATGTATGATGACGAGTGCATCCAAAGGGCGTCAAGGCTTCCAGGAATATTGAGAGCTCAGGTTACCTCTCACCAACCACCCCCACAATTCTGGGTCAGCAGGTGTTAAACATCTGAAGGCAGTACGCTGGAAATACGTACTCATCTTCTTCAATGCTACGCACGTTGATTCCAGTGTTGGACTGGTATACCTGGTTTAACCTAGGTATGGAATACAGGTATGAATATATATATTGAAGAACATACCAGTCGGGTATGAAAGAACCAGTGTACCGCGGTGAGTTCATGGCGAATGGAGGTAGGTATGAGTATATGTTAGTGCAGCTAGTTATACCCTGCACTACAATTTGGTTTATTCAATCCATGTTGCAATTTAGACTTCATTTGCTGTTTCGTGCTACTTTGGGTTACCTTTGCCTAGTGTTTCACGGCTTGGATTAAAATTAGCTATGTGCTAAATGACATTTATTTCTATGTATGGTGAGCTGTAGAAATACCATACCAGTGCTCATACCCACAGTATCACTACAGAGAAAGGGCAATACTAGTACCATACTCATATACAGCCCAAAGTACAACTACTCATACCAGATTCATACCCAAGTTGCTCATACCTGTATAGATACCTCTACCAGCCTACTCATGTTCGTCGCGATTGGCTGGAACTGCCAGCCCGGCGGTTTCCAGCCGGTCATCCCACGATCTGCGGGGCTTCAATTTGAATTATTTTTTATAATCGTGGCCAATGGCGCCGCAACGAGTGCGCGTAGGGCCCACATTTTTCAAAGATGCATGGAATGTCGTGGACCCAGATCTGCCGTATTCAGTCCACTCATTCTTGCATCTACATACAAAGATATTGGAGCCCCATTGACAAAGAATACCTGCTCCATTATGCAGTGGATTCACAACCCATGAATGGTTGTCAACAATCCTGACTGCAACGAAGAATTCCAGTTACCACAAAGAAAACCAACACATGTTAAGGAGTTGTCATCAAAGACACTAAAACCCAAGCGGCCTGAAGCTACGAAGTCCAGTGACATTGTCGTGCGCATACATATTGCTACACAACTACATCGTTGTCCAAAACCACACAACACATGTGCACACCACACACTAGTATACCACTAGTCCACCACTAGGCTACAACTAGTCAGTCACTAGGCTGCCACTATGCTGCCCACTATGGCAGTCACTAGTCCACACAATCGCCCCCCTAGTTGGTGCTTAGGTCCCTCTAAGTCCAGGTAGCCACAAGATGTGATAGTGACCATAGCCTCACTAAGTCCTCCACCACTGTTCCTACTACACTCAAACTCGATAGATCAAGTGGCCGGGTGCAAGAGTTGCCCCATCGTTAGTTGCCGTCTTGCAACCTGTGAACGTGAGCCTGGGATCTCGTGTATTGACTCCTATGAGCTTAGCTTCCCATGTCTTGTTAGCTGCCTCTAGTCATATCCACTGCCACTATCCCAAGCAATGTGGACACAACCAATCTCCATCAGGAATCTTCTCCAGAGGTGGTGTCAAGCATCCCATGTGTCAGCCTCTTGAGCATCGATCACACACCAGCATGGTGGCTGCCTCTTTGGTAGACTCACAGAGCATGCACCTCAAACCTGCAAGTACCATTGCCAAGTTTGGGTCAACTCTGCCATTGACATTGGGAAGGTGACATGGCGCACAATTACGCACATGGTCCTTCCAAGTCACGTCATCCCGACCCTCCAAGATCAGAACCTGTCCCGGACCTTCGCCTTGAGGGCAGGGGGTTGGGACACAAAAGGGGCTGCCTCTGTGGTGGGGGCAGTAACAACAATAAATACGGAGGCTGAAGCACCCTTGAGTGCCCAAGGCACTCAAGGAGGCGGAGGCGCTCACTAGGTGGAACCCCGCACATCGGGTTGCGGTGGGGGTGGTTCCACGAGGAGTGGTGGTAGCTTAGTGGGACTTAGTGGGGGTGGCATAGGACTCACCATGGGGCGGAGATCTTGTGGTGGGAGTCGTGGGGAGTCTTGGGACTCATCACGGTCCATTGGGGCCGTGGTGGGTGGGCCAAGACTCACCGCGACTCACCACCGGGAATGGTGGGTCTTCGTGGTGGTTCGCCATTAAAGGATGGTGTTGTTTGTGAAACCCCCGCGGACAGTCACAAAAGTATATATAGGGAATAGTAACCCCGAGAACGGTGCAAGCCCGTTGGTGACAAAAAACTAGTGAGTAAGCGTGCGAGCCGGAAAGCGACCAAGGTGTGGGGAGCTATTCCGGACTGCCAACAACCAAAGGGAATTTCCACTAGGCCCAGATTGAGAGAGGGTCTTGTGGAGGAGCAAAGGGGGACCGTTATGTTCCGGTGAGCAGCCGAAGCTCCGAGTTGGCCCGGCGGCCAGTTTGGGAGTTAGGTGCGCGCATCAAAGCGAATAACTATGAGTTAGGTGCGCGACAGGACCCCTGAGGGCAACACCTCTCGAACCCTCAGAATAACACGCCCTGCAATAATATCCAGGGTTGTAGGAGCAGTCTGCTGCAAATAAACATAGTCACCAGGGCTAAACCTCCGAACCCCATGACGATATCCTCCACCACGTATAGTGACATACCTCAACGTATCACAGTGTTGTGTAATGGCAAGGTTCTCAAAAGCCATGGGCATAACTTTCTTAAACAACTCTGCACGCTGATCACATGCACATACCCACACGTCTGGATCATCAAGGTTAAGGACTTGAGCAGTGTCCCCACGAATGGCTACAGGAAAATCTAGCTCTCGGCTAAAGAGAAGGAAATATGGTGAGAATGAGGCAAGTGATGCTTGCTTGCTAAACCTGTAGCCCATGGCTAACCAAGGTTCCTGAAGATCCCAATCTCCTAGGTGTCCCTTCTGCAAGCCATACTTGTGCAAACCCCTCTTCACCGTATGAACAACTCTCTCTGCGAAGCCATTAGCCTCATGATGATCCCGAGAAGTGGTGCGGTGGTCTCTCAAGGCTTTATCACGCAAAGTCTAAAACTCCCCCAAGAACTCTCTTCCTTGGTCCGTGAGTACCTCAGCTAGAGCACCGAATCGGCTAAGCACACGATCCAAGAATGCATACGCAGCCCCCTCACTAGCCTTATCAGGCAATGGAACCAACTCAATCCACTTGGAGAAGTGCTCCACCATCACCAACACATATCTGTGGTCAAGACTCCACATGTAGCCCAATCCCATGATCGGAAAGGGATGCAACTGGGGTGTAGGGGCGTTGAATAAAGCACGCACCCTGTCACACACCATGCACCTAGCCACGAACCGTTGCACCTCTGTGTGCATACCACGCCACCAATACTGCCCCTACAGTAAACTGTGAGTGCGTCACACTCCAAAATGCCCCAACTCCTCATGGGCATGCCGCACTAACTGTGCACGCTGTGTTGGGTGAGGCACAATCCTCACCCGACCATCCTTCCACACTCGGAGCAGGTGTATCCCCTCCTACTTGAACCTCTTGGCTCGTTACAAGATCCGATCCCTCTCCTTGGCAGTCACAGTGGCTGTCGTGTCTCCAGTACGGAAATAGTCCAACACAGCCGAATCCATATGTATATCTCTGGCACCACCTGGCTCATCACTAGCCTCAGGGTCCTCAGACACTCCGTCTACAGTCATCCCTGTTGTAGGTCCAACCTGACCTCCCGATGCCAAGATACACAAAAAGGCAGATGCATGCTATCCCAACACCATCTCCTCGTCCGTCTCACCATGCCACCGAGCTTCAGTGTCATCCTGCTGGCTCATGCATGGATTGCGACTCAATCCATCCGCATCCCGATTGACCAAACCCGGTCGATGCACCACCTGAACATGTCTCTCATGCTCCTCCACCGTAGCACGAGAGACAAAGCAATTCCTGTAAGCCCTCCGGAACTGCCATATACGTCGTCTCTCTCCTCCGATGACAATGGGTCCAATGTCAGGCTCCCAATTGTCCTCCGTAACTGCAACCTTAAGTCCAGCAGACTTAGAGGTAGGAGACGCGTCCCGTGGTTGTTATGCTGCAACCTCTTGAGCAGTGCCCATTGCCTGCTCTGTCAATCGCAAGGCCTCATCCTGCCCCATCATCTCATCCTTAAGGACCTCTTCAACCCGAGAAGAATCACCAACCTCATCCATCACCGCCGCCTTGGCTGCCAACTCCATCTGAACCTCGAGCACCTCCCACGTGTGCCATGGATGTCTGCACCCCGTGGTCCTCACCTGCTCGCCCTCACTCACTGCCTGTACCGTCTTGGTAGGCAGAGATACCATCAAGGGAAGTGCACTCCGCACTCTACGTTGCTCAACCATAGCCAAGCTGATAATCCAGGTCAAGCAATTGAGATCCATCGCTTGCCCCAACACGACGTGATGCCTCAGAAAGAGAAGGCACCGCCGTGGTCCCACTGAAAAAACCCATCGCCCGCTCACGCTCGTCAGCATTAGGTTCCACTAACTGTTGCAACTGAGCATCCCACAGGAGGCCAGGTCCACTATCCCGGAAAGCATGCGATCTTGGGAAGCTGAGCAGTGTAGGTAGTCTGCACGTGGTTGACCCACCTTGTTGACCACTGCCAAAGGCGAACGGTCATCGTGTCTCACACGCTGAGACTGCCTCCCTGTGTCCAAAATGCTATCCACTATGAGGTGTGCTGGTCGCTGCACCCCATCAAATGCATGCTTAAGTAGTGCGGGTGGCATCAAGTTAGTCCACCATAGTTGTGGACGATGAGTCCGTGACCCCACTGCAGCTGCATCTAGCAACACTGCTGACCCAAGCCACGACCGGACTTGATGCACACTGGCCATCACCTTGGCCCGAGAATCGCCCATCACTGGCACGTTTTCCAAGATGTATGCTGGAGATAGCTTGATGAAGCTGGTGCAAAACTCGCACCATCTCCCAAAACAGACCCAACCTCGAGTCTTGCAATCCATTGCCATGCCCGGCTGATGAATGCCCTTGGCAAGGCCAACCTGCCACTACCAAATCAATGGAGACAACCCGCTCCAAATCATGCGCCCCCAACAAAGAAATGTTTGCTGACAAGGCCTGCTGATAGCCATGAACTGCAGACACCGACAACAACTCAGGATACTATTGCACCAACTGAGCAACATGGCGTAGGGAGACGCGTCGTGCAGTCTCATCCCTCTCCACATACAGGTAACGCCAAACTCGTACACCTGCCTCTAGCACAGCAGCTAATCCGATGCTGATCCCGCCCTTCATCCGGATACTGCCACACAATAGGTGTGGTGTCCTATGGAGACAACTGAGGTGAACCTGGTGCAATCCCTGCACTCTCCTCCTCTCCTGATGGTACAAAAGCCTCTACCCAGGCAAGTTGTACCCGTCGATCAGCCACCTGCTGCAAATCCTTGCTCGTGCCCCACAATGGAGTCTAAGCAACCATGGCAGACAACTCCACCATACCATACATGTCATCCTACTCTCTTGGAGGTGTATCATCCTCTGAATGAGCGTTGCCTTCTAGCAACTCTCCAGGCCAAGTCACTACAGCTGTGAATGCTGCTAGTGTCGGCATCTTGCCTCGCTTCAGCAACTAGTGACACCTCCGTATTGACAAACTGTCACTCAACCGGTCATGAACATGTCCCTAACCCCCTCTCCACAAGGTAACCGGGTAGAGAACTTGTTGCGGCTTATGGTTTGGAATACTAGGTTCTTAACATAGCCTACACCTGCACCTGCATCCACCGCAAGCACTCCTATGGTTGGCTGGTCATCACCTCCAACCTCACCACAGGAGAAACAATGATGGTCTGACTGGTCATCACCCCAGCCTTACCATCGACAACATGCTCTAGGACTGGCCGGTGATAAAATCCGGACCAATCATCTATAAAAACAAGCCCACACAAAACTAACATGGCGCACAGTCAAGCATGCAGGTATGGAGAGGATCCAAACACAAGAAATCATAACGACAACTCTCCCACACCAAAAACAACTTCACGGTGTTGCTCCTGCAAAGACAACCCAGCCCAAACCTGGACTGACTCTTGCCTCCACCTACGGAAATGTCTTGGCCTAATGAGAGGGTGGAAAACTACGAGGAAGAGAAGCTAAAGCAATGCCTAACCCCAGCATGCCCTCATCCCAACACTCTTTCTCTCCTCTCTTCCCTCACTTGCATGACCATGGGAATATCATGAAGATACTCCTCAAATTGCCCTCCACGAGCTTCGAAATTTGGCCTTCAAGACCATATGCTAGTCCTCAGGCAGTCCACCAGTGCCTCCACGAGTCAGTACAGGCCGTCCACAGGTCAACACGGGCCACCACAGACCAGCACAGACCCACACAGATCACAGGTCACAGCCGTCACAGCCCCACACAGGCCACAGCCCCACAGCCCATCACAGCCCATCACAGCCCCAAAGGCCATAGGGCACAGCCTGTCACTGCCAGTCACAGTCCGTCACAGCCCATCACAGCCCCACAGGCCACAGGTCACATCCATCACAGCCCTACACAGGTGACAGGGTCACAGCATTACACGTCACAGCCTCACACAGCCACAGTCACAGGTCACAGCCTGCCACAGCCGTCACAGCCCCACAGGCCACCTGTCGCAGCCGGTCACAGCCCCAAGGCCACATGGCACACAGCCTGTCACAGCACGTCACAGCCCATCACAGCCCCACAGGCCAAAGGTCACAGCCTGTCACAGTCCGTCACAGCCCCACAGGCCACAGGTCACAGCCTGTCACAGCCCCAAAGGCCACAGGGCACAACCAGTCACAGTCCGTCACAGCCCATCACAGCCCCACAGGCCACAGCCTGTCACAGCCCATCACAGTCCCATCCATGGCCGTTCATGGCAGTTTAGCCGTTTCTCCAAAGGGTTTAGCCACGCCAAGCTAGGGTTTGTGTCTCTTGGACTCTAGGCTTCTTTGCACCGAGCTATGGCGGCTGTGAGGAAATCAGCAAGGTATTCTTGCTCTTTATGGCTCCTACACACCACCAATAGTAGCTCTAACTCCAAAGGAAGATGTTTGCAACCAAAACTAAGTGCACAAGCTTCATTTTAACTCACAAAACAGTGCCATTGATCCCTAAGGCGACTAACCAAACATGGCTGACTTCCAGCCCTTGTAGGCACTTATTCACGTGCTTTTCTTGATCATAGCACGCCCCTTCACACCTAATCCAGCCCCTGCACCTGCTGCTTCAAGAGTTGTGCTCCCTTCAAGCTTGAAGTTGAAATCCCAACTCACATATGCCCTATAAGTGTTTTTCTTTCACCCCAAGTGGAAACCAGCCCTAGCCCTTCCATTCTAGCTCTCTAAAGCTTGAAAACAAGAGCCTCAATGTGCTGAAGGCATGCTCCACACATGCCCCACTCTCACCATAAGAGAATCAGCTCCTTTGCTTCTTTTCTTGCACCCACAAACTTAAAAATACAAGCTTCAGCGGACTGAAAACATGCTCCACAGATGCCCTACAGGGAAACCAGCCCCTTCCTTCCTTTCTTGAACTCCCAGACCTGAAAGTACAAGCCTTTAACAGGCTGAAAGCATGCTCCACACATGCATTGCCCTCACATAAGGGAAGTCAGCCCTTCCCTCTTCTTTGCTTGCCCTCCAAGCTTGAAGATGGAAGCTTCAATGGGCTGAATGCATGCTCCACACATGCATCCCCTTCACACAAGAGGTAATATCAGCCCCATATCTTGGCTCTTTGGCTCCTTGATGCTCTCTAAGACAAGATTAAGCACTCCACAGTCTTTGCCAAGCTCCTGAAACCCTAAGGTTTACATTTCCAGCCACAAGACACTCCTCTTGTGGTGCAAGAGCTCTTCTTCCAAGCTTTGAAACCCTAGGTGCACATTCCATGGCCTTGCCGCACCTCTTAGCTCCTGTTCCAACCCTGCCCTTTCAATGCTGAAGCTCGAGATTGAAATCCAATCTCAACATACTCCACAAAGTGCACTGATTTGCCCCAAGCCAAATCAACCCTTTAGCTTGGTCTTGCTGTCGCGCACCCCACTTCGGTAAACTCCCCTTCAAGTCATAGTTACTCGCTTTGATGCGCGCGCCTGACTCCCAACCTGGCCGCCCGGGCCAACTTGGAGCTTCGGCTGCTCACCGGGACATAACGGTCCCCTTTCGCTTCCCTCTAAAACCCTCCACCTATTTGGGACTAGGAGAATTCCCTTTGGTAGATGGCAGTCCGGAACAGCTCCCCACTCTTTGGTCGCTTTCCGGCTCGCTCGCTTACTCACTAGTTTTTGGTCACCAACGGGCTTGCACCGTTCTCGGGGTTACTACTCCCTATATATACTTCTGTAGCTGTCCGCGGGGGTTTCACAACCAGCCATGCCATTTTATGGCGAACCACCACGAAACCCTCGACTCCCGGTGGTGAGTCGCGGTGAGTCTTGGCCCACTCACCACGGCCCCTATGGACCGTGATGAGTCCCAAGACTCCCCACGACTCCCACCACGAGGTCTCCGCCCCCATGGTGAGTCCTATGCCACCCCCACTAAGTCCCACTAAGCTACCACCACCCCTTGTGGAGCCACCCCCACCGCAACCCGGTGTGCGGGGCTCCACCTAGTGAGCGCCTCCGCCTCCTTGAGTGCCTTGGGCACTCAAGGGTGCTTCAGCCCCCCATACCTATCGCTGCCGCTGCCCCCACCACAGGGGCAGCCCCTCATGTGTCCCGACCCCCTGCCCTCAAGGCAAAGGGCCGACACACACCCCTACCAACAGGGAGTCGATGTCCTCATCGACTTGTCCATTTTGTAGAAACGAACATCCAAGTTGTGGCGTCCCACATCAAGGAGTTTGTTTCCGTACCATGGCGTCCCATGGCAAAGAACCAAACCCCACACTTGACTCTACTCTCCACTAGCTAGTTCGGCCGACTTCCTCCAAGTCCCGGCCAAGGGTGGAGCCTCTCCAGCTCCTCCCAGTGCACTCTTCTTGGCCTACTTCAAGGCCAAGGAACGATCCTCCCGAGGATCGAATCGCCTTACTGCAACAACATTGCTTGCGATCGCTCATGATGCCGCTTTTGGCATCACCTTGAGCAAGGGTTCACCTGGAACCCTCTTTGACTAGGAAGATAACCTTGAACCAACCGTGCGCCCCAATCACTACAATTGGGTCCGCCTTGGAATGCTGGCCTGAGGTACGGGAACACGCCGAAGCCGCACTACGACTTCGTCCCGAGGCTACACGATTATAGTACGTGAACGGAAGCACGTAGCTTCCGCGTTAGCCCGCACTACAAGGCAACCCCCTCGGTAGCGCAGTTATACGCGCACGCGCCAGGTGCGCACTAGCACGTGAACTCCCAAAGAAGGCGCAAGTTTCCTTGCCCCTTGGATGGGAGTCACCCGATTTCGGCACTGCGCAAACACGATTAACCCAATTTACCTCTCCCACTTTTGTAAGCTAGCATGCATTCTACACACTAGCCAACCACACCATGCATCACCATTCCAAACAAATAGGACGCACAATTTGGAACCCATTTCCTTTATAACAAATTTTTGTACAATACAAGTTTTTGCAATCGGATTCCTGAGCTAGCTAACCGGGCTAAGCATGCATTTCCTCCCCCACGCTCCAAGGTTGATGTCCCCATCAACGCTTCTTCCGCTTTTGAGGTCGCCCTTCGAAACTGCAACCGCCTCGGATGCGTTTCCCATTTCTGAGGCACGCACCCAAGATGCCTCCACATGATGATAGCCCTTCCATTTGACGAGATACTCCGTTTCTCGGTTCTTGAACCTCCTCGACTTAAGTATTGCCTCCACCTCGTACTCAGGTTCATTTTCATGATCCAACAGCATAGGTGGCGGACGCAACACTTGATGCCGATTCGGACGCGCTTCATCTTTGAAGTAAGGCTTCAAAAGGGAGACATGGAATACTGGGTGCACCTTGCTGTTTGCCGGCAGCTCCAATTCATACACATCCTCATTCATAACCTTCCGAATGCGAAAGGGTCCCGCATACGGAGGTACGAACTTCGGACTCACTTCCGGAGGTAGTCGGAAATTCTTGATGTTCAACCAGACCTCTGTGCCTGCCTCAAACTTCACTTCCCTCCGCTTCCGATTCGCCTGCCTTTCATACCGTTTCCTAGCTTTGGCAATGTTGTACTTTGCGAGCTTCAACAAACGCTCGCGTTCTTCCAGTACCGCCGCTACTGCCGGTTCCTCAACGTCCTGGGCGGCCCAACTTGTCGGCACCAGAGGTGCTTTTCCATAGACCAACGAAAGGGGAAACTCCCGTTGCGGAGTGTTCTGTGTTATTATAACAGAACTCTGCCGCGTCTAAGTGTTCCATCCAGTCTGATTGGTCTGCCGACACGTAATTCCGCAAGAATTGCTTCACTACGGAATTCACTCTTTCCGTTTGGCCGTCCGTCGTAGGTCGGAAGGCGGTGCTCATCTTCAGCCTCGTCCCCATCTTCTTCCAAAGTGCTCTCCAAATTTACTCGTAAACTTTGGATCGCGGTCCGAGACAATATCCTTCGGGACTCCATGATGCTTTAAGACGTGGGCGAAGTAAAGTCGCCCTGTCTCCTGCGCCGTTGCCGTCTCCTTGGTGGGGATGAAATGGCCCATTTTACTGAACCTATCACCACCACCATGATTGCATCGAATCCTTTTGACAGCGGCATAGCAGTCATGAAATCCATCGAGACGCTTTCCCAAGTCCCCTCTGGAATCGGCAAGGGTTGTAACAGCCCCGCTTGCTTTTTGTACTCGCTCCGGTTTTGTTGGCATGTGGTGCATGTCTTGACATACTCCTCTGCCTCCTCCCTCAGTTTGGGCCAGAAATACTCTTTCTTCAAGAGTGCCGCAGTGCGCTTGGCTCCGCCGTGGCCCGCAAGCGGGCTATCATGGCATTCTCTCAAGAGACTATCTCTGATCCCTCCCTTCGGCACGTAGAGACGCTTTTGCTTTATACCGGAGCAGTCCATTTTGCAAGTGGAACTGCGATTTAACCCCCATCCTCAAGTCCTGCATCACGGACTTCGCCAGCTCATCCTTCCGGCAAGCCTTCCGGATCTTCCTTTGGAGCGCCGTCTCGCCCTTGTACACCAACAAGAGCTGCTGCTTTCTACTTAAAGCATCGGCCACCACATTGTCCCGTCCCGGTTTGTACTGGATATCCACGTCGAACACTGCCAAAGTATCTTGCCACCTAAGTTGTTTTGGGGACAACTTGGGCTGCGTGGCAAAATACTTCACCGTGACATTGTCCGTGAACACCTTCACTGGGTTGGAACCAACATAGTGGCGCCAAGCTCAAGGCAATGCACCACCGCCTTCATCTCTTTTCGTGCGTCGGCCACCGTCGCTCCACTTCATTCAGTTTCTTACTTTCGTAAGCCACTGGACGTCCATCTTGCATAAGTACACCCCCAATCGCGAAGTCCGACGCATCTGTATGAATCTCAAACGGACGATCGAACTCCGGGATTTTCAAGACTGGAGCTTCCGCCATCCGCTGCTTCAATTCAGCAAAAGCTTGGCCACAAAAGGTGTTCCATACCCAGACTTTGGATTTACACAGAAGGTCCGACAGCTGGCCCCGCCATCTTGTCAAAATTTCTCACATACTCCTGTAATAGGAGGCGAGTCCTAAGAAGGATCGCACTCGCCGGACCGAAGTCGAGGCTCCCCAGTCCAAGTATCGCCCTCACCTTTCTTTCATCCCATTTTGATCCCAATCCTGTGTAATCACATGCCCAAGAACTAACTCCACTTTCGTGACCCCGGGGGGGGAATTCCGCACTTTGAAGCTTTGGCATACGCTTTCCCTTCTCCCTTCTCGCAATTTTTTTGGGAAACCCCTTTTGAGTTTCTCTACAGAACTAGTTCCTGCCTTTTGTTTTTCGAGTACACCAAGATGTCGTCGATGTACACGATCAACAAAGTCATCAACCACTCCTGGAAAAGGCTGTTCATCAGCGTGCTAAAGTCGCTGGTGCATTGGTGAGCCCAAAAGGCATCACCAAGAACTCATATGAACCATACCTTGTCCTGCACGCGGTCTTCTCTCTCCTCATCTCCTTCCGCCACCCGAATTTGGTGATAGCCGGAGCGCAAGTCGATCCGGCTGAAATACTTCGCGCTCCTGCCAACCGATCGAAGAGGTCGTCGATCCTCGGCAAAAGGTACCGGGTTTTTGATAGTCACCTTATTCAGAGCCCTGTAATCGACACACATCCGCAGCGTCCCATCCTTCTTGTCTGCGAATAGCACCGGGGCTCCGTAAGGTGACTTACTCGGCCGGATGTACCCCTTTGACATTAGATCTTTGAGCTGAGTCTTCAGCTCGACCAACTCTCTGTGGCTCAACCGTAGGGCGCCTTGGCAGGCGGTTCCGATCCCGGTATCACGTCATCTTGTGGTCAACTCCTCTTCGCGGTGGCAAAGCCGCTTGGTAAATCCCTCCGGCATCATATCCTGGTATTTCTTGTCCTTTCTCCAAAATCCCTTTGATCCAATCTGGGCTCGGTTCCCCATCGCCTTCTCCTTTCACTTCTCTAATGTAAAGCAAAAACTGGGGCTTCGTGTGCCTCCTCCACGGCCCACTCATTTGCTGATAGAGAGGTTTATTATTCGCCCTCCCCCGGATTTGGGCATTTCAGACACTCGTAAAATCTCGCCACCATCCCCCACATGTGCAGCGTGACTACTCTCTTGCGGCCATCTATGACCGCTCCGGATTTGCTCAAAAATGTCATCCCCAAAATGAGATCCACTCCATCGATCTCGGCAGATGGTGAAGTTCTCACGTCCCTCCAACTCTCCCCCTTTGAAGAGGAACATCAATCGCCAACCTTGTCGCCAACTGTGGTTCTCCTTTGGCAGAACGCACCTCAATAGAGGCCCCAACACAGTCCTTGTCGGGGTCCCAGCTTTTGTGCCGTTGCCGGTGTCATGAAGGAGTGCGACGCTCTCCTTGTCCCACCAACAACGACACATTAGTTCCGGATATTATCCCCATCCACGAACAATAACTGACTCCCTTTTTCGTAAGGTGCCAGTTTCCTGATACAACTCACAAGAAAATTTGCCTACCTTGCAAGTCCTAAGCGACCACCGCTTCCACCAAGCGACTGATGGTATCTTCCAACAGGCTCCGTGGTCGCCCCGAGTCATGTTTCAATTGTCGGGGCTTCGTGCACTTCTTGGCCATGTGCCCGGGCTCCCCGCAATTGAAACACACTCCATCAAAGGTCGCCTTCTGTCCGCCATAAGCCGCTCCCACCACCGCCTCTTTTTTCCTTTCGAAGCACCGGGTGCCGCCTTGACGTTTGAAGGCCCTCCCTTCGATTTCCACGTGCCATTTTGCCGCGTGGCCTATCCCACTTCTTTTCGTCCGGTCGGAAGGAGTCACCTTCCCGCCGAATCTTCTTGTGGTTCAGCTCCGTACGGCCTTGTCTTTCACCCCTAGGGACATCCGAGAAACATTCAGCCCTCTCAATTGCCTCATTCAAAGTCTTGGGTGGCTTCTCCTCCAACTTCCGCCTAGCCCATAGGGCCAGTCCCGCCACAAAGTTGAAGACCATTTCTGGTTCTGCCATGTCCGCGACTTCGAGCAACAGCACATTGAAATCCTGGACATACCCCCTAATGTCATCTGTTTGCTTCAAATTCCTCATCTTGTCCCGGGCAAGCCAGGACGCGTTGAGGGGCACAAACTGTCTCTTCAACAATTCCTTGAACCCTCCAGTTCAAGGTTTCCGACTTGGACCTCGGTCGTGAAGGCGTTTCTGCCACCATTGTTGAGCATAGCCCCTCAAATAGGTGGGAGCCACTTCCACCCGATCCTCGTCACTCAACTTGGCCGCCTGGAAGTACTGCTCTAGCTCCAAGAGCCAGGTGTTGAGTGCCTTCCGATTTCGGACGCCCTCGAAGGTGCCGGGTTCCTTAGGCTTCACCTTAAACTTTGCCTTAGCGGAAGTGGCATTAGCCGCCTTCAACACATCTTTCAACGTCCCGCCAAACTGCGCCAACAACCCTTCCCAAAAGGCTGCCGGCATGGGAGGCATCTCTTGGTTTGTCGGAGCTCTCAAGGATTCCTCGGGCTCCGACTCCTCGGATTCCTCCCGCTCTTGGGCGGCCTTGTTTTCGGAAACATGCATCGCTTCCTCAAACGGCCGCCTCGGTGACACGCCGCCCCCATCGGGCTCACCGGGATCATCATCTTTGGGCCATTCCGCTTTCGCTTCGGCTTGCCGACCCCATGATGAGGCCAATCCCAGGACGATTGCGTACTGAACTCTAAGCTCTGATACCAAGTGTCGCGCACCCCACTTCGGTAAACTCCCCTTCAAGTCATAGTTACTCGCTTTGATGCGCGCGCCTGACTCCCAACCTGGCCGCCCGGGCCAACTTGGAGCTTCGGCTGCTCACCGGGACATAACGGTCCCCTTTCGCTTCCCTCTAAAACCCTCAGCCTAATTGGGACTAGGAGAATTCCCTTTGGTAGATGGCAGTTTGGAACAGCTCCCCACTCTTTGGTCGCTTTCCGGCTCGCTCGCTTACTCACTAGCTTTTGGTCACCAACGGGCTTGCACCGTTCTCGGGGTTACTACTCCCTATATATACTTCTGTAGCTGTCCGCGGGGGTTTCACAACCAGCCATGCCATTTATGGCGAACCACCACGAAGACCCTCGATTCTCGGTGGTGAGTCGCGGTGAGTCTTGGCCCGCTCACCACGGCCCCTATGGACCGTGATGAGTCCCAAGACTCCCCACAACTCCCACCACGAGGTCTCCGCCCCCATGGTGAGTCCTATGCCACCCCCACTAAGTCCCACTAAGCTACCACCACCCCTTGTGGAGCCACCCCCACCGCAACCCAGTGTGCGGGGCTCCGCCTAGTGAGCGCCTCCGCTTCCCTGAGTGCCTTGGGCACTCAAGGGTGCCTCAGCCCCCCATACCTATCGCTGCCGCTGCCCCCACCACAGGGGCAGCCCCTCATGTGTCCCGACCCCCTGCCCTCAAGGCAAAGGGCCGCGACACTTGCAATCCTTCACAAGACTCACGGACCAAGATTGACAAGAAGCAGGGATGGAACGTTCAATGTTACGCAAAATCAGATACTTCCAGGGGCCAGCAAAAGGAAGAAAGGATCTGGGGATCCATTTCACAATCAAAGCTCTGAATTCTCGTTCAATATCTAAAATGCCCAGTCCCCTATCCTTCTTCTTACAACATAATTGATCCCAAGATACAAGTGCACTCTTATAAGAATTGACATCCTTTGCCTCCCATAAGAAACTTCGTATGAGGGCCTTGATATGCCTTAAAAGAATTGAACCGGGATCCCACACCGAAGCTGTGAACCATAGAGAAGCAGACAACACCTGGTTGACCACTAAAACCCTACCAGCCAGAGAGAGATGTGCTAAACTCCAAAAACAAAGCTGCATCCTAAGGGATCTGATGATTTTATCAAAGCGCAAGTCAGGAGAAATAAAGTGACCCATGAGGTGACCGAGCAAGGAATGGGAGTCACCGTCAGCAAGCCAAAATAGTCCAAGGTCCAGACCCCAGGGAGGGAGATGAGTAAACCGACCTAAACTCAAGGAGAGGAGCCCCACCGACTTACCCCAATTAATTTTAAAGCCCGAAGCCAAACAAAACAAGTTCAGGGAGTTAATCCCTAAATCAATGTTCCTCTTATCAATGTTCCTTCAATAGAGCACCGAGTTGTCATCATACATCGAAACCTTGAGGTTATAAGGGGACTGGTATAAGAAGACCAGTCAGATCTCCCTGAGAATCCATAAGGTAACCGAGGCAATCAGCAACAATTAAAAATAGGAAAAGGGAGAGGAGACATCCCTGTCTCACCGAGCGCTGAAGGGGAAAGGCAGAAGAAAGCCAGTCGTTAGTCAGAACTCTGCTAGACCCCGAAAGAGGAGAATCTTAATCCAATCCAGAAAGGAACCATGGATGCCGGACTGAAGAAGGGCCGAGAGAAGACAACCCCAATTAATCCTGTCAAAGGCTTTTTCGAAATCTAGCATCAACAAGGCCAGGGGTTGATCACAATCAGAAGCAAAATGTAAGGCCTCATTAGCCAATAAGACGCTTCTTCACAAACCCCGTCTACGCCGGGCGGATCACAGAAGGTAATAAGGATGGAAGCCGGATTGCCAGGGCCTTGGTGATTATTTTGTAAGCCGTGTTTAGAAGAGTAATAGGGCCGTAATTGGCAATGTTATCCTTATCCCCCTTTTTGAAGATAAGAGCAATGACACCCATGGACATTGAAAGGGCATCAGTTTCTTAGAGAGGATGTCGTTGGCCATTGACAGGAAATCCCCCGAAAGAGTCATCCAAAGGGCACTATAAAATTCCACTGGAATCCCATCCACCCCAGGGATCAATACCAGCACTACTAGTCTGGTATGTGAAAATTAAAATATTGGTACAACAGTGGTCGGAGCCAGCGATCATATAGGATAACAGGAATTTCGTTATCGGAAAATGGGCACATTGGCTAACGGGTCTGACAGGCCCAATACAGAAATCCATGCGAGGCTGGCAGGAAGGACTAGCAGCTACAGTCCGTGAACTGTTTGTCTTGATTCTCTTTTCTCTCTCTCTCTCTCTCTCTGGGATTTGTTTGTGTTTAAACGTTTCAACCCTGAGATACTTTCCTGGAGAAAGTTTGTGGATCGATGCAATGTAGATAGTGGGCGGGGTTGGAGTTGGAGTGTGTGCATTGTTGGCATGGCTTGTTGACACAATGTCGACAATTTGCCACTCTCGACTCTCTCTCTTCCCTTCAACCATCTCTGTTAATTCGAAGAAAGATCACCAACTTGCAATTACACAGCTTTCATGGTCATCTGGGTGCAACGTGTTTCGCGAGACTGAGGCCATACACAGCAGGTCCCCAGGAAAAAAGTCATCTCGCTCGCAAGAGGGGCTCGTGGCGTGCAGGGCAAGCACGCTGCTAGAGAATGTGATCGTGTCAGAATCCAAGAGGATGAATTTGAAGTACGATTTAGCCCGGTTTGATCCCCTTAAGCGGCGTCCAGTGGACCTAGTGGTGGTGGGGGTGGGTCCAGCGGGGCTGGCTGTGGCACACAGAGTATCAGACAGGGAGTGAGTGTTTGTTGCATAGATCCAGCTCCTCAGAGAGTTTGGCCAAATAATTATGGTGTCTGGGTTGACGAGTTTGAGGCCATGAATTTGTTGGATTGCTTGGATTACACCTGGGCTAGCACGTCAGTGTATCTTGACGATGCCTGGAAGAAGCTGCTGGATAGACCCTATGGCCGTGTCAATCGTACTCGGTTGAAGTCCAAGATGATCGAGGCATGCATTTTGCAGGGAGTTGAGTTCCATCAATCCAAGGTTTGCTTTTTCTTCTTCTGTGTAAAACATTTTGATATATTTCACGGGACTGGGATAGATGACACTACGGCGAGTTTTACGTAGTGAGGGAAACGTTCATAGATTCGATATACCATTGTAACAGTGGAAGTACTAGACAGGAAGTTTGACTTTTGGGAAATCACTCATCATACTGCGCTTTAATCAACATATTGTCCAGAAGTTAACCAAGGTTGCTGTGTGCTCATCTTGTTACCTCTTATGTGTTGCCTTTCAGTATCCTAAAGTCGCCGCATTGACCGGAACAGGTTAGGAATGTGGCGCACAGCGACGATGGCTCTTATGTAGCATGTGATGATGGCACTTTGATAGAGGCAGCTCTGGATGCCACGGGGTTCTCAAGGCAGCTGGTGCGACATGACAAGCTCTTCAACCCTGCCTACCTAGTTGCCTATTTGTTGGAAGTCAATTCTAACATTCATCAAGTCATATGATGAATCTTGAAAGGACACAACTGTTAGACAAAGTGTTGTGATCTGTGTGAGTTAGACCTATTGTGACCTATTGGCTGTATCAATAGTCACAACTGTTCATATGTCTTAAAGTGAGCACACGCTCACTATTGTAACATCTTCTTCATTATCAATTCTCCATAAATTTTACATGGTATCAGAGCTAGTGCTCAACCGATCCATAGAGATCTAATGAGAGTCGACTTAAGATTGTCATGCTAGTATTGTAATACTAGTAGATATGATTGTCAAACAACTATCAAAGAAGATCTAAGATATTCACGATCTAAACTATTATATATAAAACCAAACTTTGCAATATAGTATACCATAAGCACCTAAATCTGGTGAACATTATTCCTAGGCAAAGAAGCCCACGATGGAATATTCATGGTGAAAAACTGCAGAGAAAGAAATCATGGAGACAATTGAGTCTAATGGCCATTTCAAACATTTTAAAATGTTATTCAAGCATGTAACAATTTCGATTGTTAATGATGCTTGGAGTTCCAACAAACTTGTTTAAGAACCTTCATAGAGTTATGTCATGCGGCATTAGCTTAAAGAAGAGTTCTAAGGTGTCATCCCAACAGCACACTATTGGTGCATTATTTGAACTTCAAATGAGCAATTTCTCCAACAAGAACTTCTATTTGAAAATCAAGCTGTCTCTGAACTAATTGATAGCAAGCTGGTCACAATTACGACTTCCACTTTGATGTGAACGAAGTCTCAGTTCGACCACGAGAAAGGGAGCACATGTGAGAGGACATTGGCCAACGCCGACAACTCTATAGATCTTATTTAATCAAAGATTAAAATTATGTGAATATGCTTTAATAGCATTGTTGGAAAAAAACAGGACCTTCAGAATTTAGACTCTTGAATTTTTTCATTGAGGGAGGGTGTTGGAAGTCAATTCTAACATTCATCAAGTCATATGATGAATCTTGTAGGGACACAACTATTAGACAAAGAGTTGTGATCTATGTGAGTTAGACCTATTGTGAATAGTAACAACTGTTCATATGTCTTAAAGTGAGCACACGCTCACTATTGTAACATCTTCTTCATTATCAATTACAAGTCACTCTCTCTCTCTCCATAAATTTTACACTATGGCATTGTGGCTGAGGTACATGCCCTTCACTGCCCTGGCCTCTTGTTGTTTTGACAACTAACAAAACATGCAATCCGTGTAACGCCAAGTCCCTAACCAGCAAACCATTATAGAAGGAAGGTAGAGAGAAGAGAAAGTGAAGGAACTCGAAATTTCCACAGGTGGGGCCCAAGTGCCCACGGGAAGGGATCGACATGATCAATTACACCAAATTTTGCCCAAAGAGAAGGACAGAAAAACATTGTGGTTGTAGTCCCAAAGCCCAGTTTGGATAGAGCAGAAATAAAGATCTGAAAGGGATCAGGAGGATGGGAGAAGGACAGTGGCCCACTACCATTATAGAAGACTTGATCCAGTTGTGAGACTAAACTTTGATAATGAACTTGATTCCAGCCTTCAGATGTTTTGGAGAAAGCTCTTTAACATAGCATCAATTTGATGTGAGCTCTGATAATAGAATTCAGACCCAAGGAGGGCCTCAGAATTCAGCATTGTCTCCAGCCTCTCAAACTGAGTAAAAAGCGGTGAAGCTTTATTGCTTTCGAAATGCCTCTTGTTCAGAAGAAATGAGTTGCTCTGGTAAGGAAATATACCCTATCTGCATGCAAAGCAGCCACACGGGGCACCTTTCCCCAGCTGGATCAACCTGCTGTTTGCAGAAGTAAGCAACCTGCTCTTGTGTTGGAACTTCAGCCCCGAGCCCAGTGTGAGAAGGCCCACTAGATGGTACCTGATTCCACTTGTTCATCACAGAATAGCTGAGCATATTTTATGCCAAGCTTCACTTGGTTTGCTTTTGAGAAGCAGTTATACTAAAAAAATCAAATCGGGGTTCACTTTTGCAGGTGGATGGCCATCCGTTTGATCTAGACAAGATGTTGTTGATGGACTGGCGGGACTCACAAGGCCCTTCTGGCTGACAATCTTAAGCTCCCAACCTTCTTATATGCCATGCCCTTCTCTGCTAATCATATCTTTCTAGGTGTGCTCCTTGTCTTCTTATGTGTTGTGTTGCTCATGTGCGTTGAACCCTGGCAGTCTAGGCAGAGTTGCTCCTGGCTCTGACTTGAAAGCATACCCTGGTCTTCATAAGGTGACCTCAGCAATTTTGCATCATTCTGTAGGAAGATGCAGAATGTCTTCTCATTCTAACTCTCCTGGTCTGGGGAAACGTCATGTAGAACTTTTGACTCTCCGTCCTGAATGCATGATATCACTTTTGGGATGTAAGATGTGAATGTGTGGCAACCTTTGTGAATGGCTAACCCAGGGGGCATAAAAGATTCATAGTTCCTTGGGACAGAGTTTTGAAGTTCCTTATTCACACTTGTCATTCATCCAAAAAATTGAAGTCATCATGAAAAAACCTCTTTGAACCTGCATATTGTTTCAACTCTTAATAATCTGGGTTTCGCCTCTGCAGAGGAAACATCGCTGGTGGCAAGGCCTGGGGTTCCAATTGACGTCGTCCCCTAACGAATGGAGGCACGCCTCGAGTACTTGGGAATCAACCATTGTTGGACTGGTATGTCCATTTTTTAATACCAGACTGGTCCTGGTATGAAGGGTCCCAACCCCTTTTTCATACCGGCCCGAGTGACCGGAGCCACCGCCTTCCTCTTACGTTCTTGTTCGTGCAGCAGACCTCGCCCGACTTGCTATCTGTCACTTGGCAGGCTGATCTTATGTTAGATGGTAGTCAGTTTTTTGAAAGTCTTACTTGCGGATTCAGAACTGCAGAGATATGATAGCTACAGTACTATTCTAACATTACGATGTATGCTGCATGATCATTGCTACGTGGTACTATAGTTGAGGTGAAATTTGCTGTGCATTTCTAAAAATGTGGCCATTCTGGTGAGAAGGCAGTGGTTTTGAGTGGTCATCGTTCTGGTGAGAAAGCGGTGAGGAAGCGAGTGAAGGTAGAGGGTAGTGTGAAGGCGCAAACCAAGTATGCGCCACCTGTGCATGCTACACCACCTGTCATTATATTTGATGGCAAGAATGATGTCACTCGCGATATGTTTGCAAAGACATACGATCTTTGCAATGAAGGGCTGCCACCGAGAGCTTTGATCCCAGGCAGAGATTGCACTGAGGCCGAAGTTGCCGAGCTTTTTGGCACTCTACTGAACAAGAACGGTTATAGTTACTTACACGATCCTGCTAATTGAGCTTATCACTAGAGTTGAGGAGCTTTGGATGATCATTCATCAAAAGCAACATGTCATTGCGAGCCGTATGGTAATCAAAGCCATAGCTAGAGGGATTTTCTGTGAGAGAAACGGTAGAAAAGTTAATTGGGCTGTGTTTGGAGAGTTGGCAGTTAGGGAAGCGCTGCGAAAACTCCAAAACGTGGAGCTTCTGGGAGGTGGGGATATTAACCCAGGGAACATAATGTTACAGAGATCTGACATTCCAAAGCCTCCCACTCAATGTAGTGGAGATCAAACCCGAGCTGTTGCGCACTAAAGATGACTCCCAATATGAGGTTCCCTCCCTGGCCTGTTCTTAGGTACTACAGGCCTGCTGCTATTTGCTGTGACTTCAGTTTCGTGCAGGATCTGATTCAATCACCAGGTTGTCTCTGTGGCCGTGCCAAGAGATTTCATGGTTTCTGTCATGAGGATACAGGCAGAATTCCACCTGCCTGGTTCTGCCCCCAAACAACACATACGTACCATGGACTTGAGCAACATTGGGCACACAAAGCTGAAAGAACTCTTCAGCCTTGGTATAAATCACATACCTCTCAAACATACTATGTTGGAGGATATGGTTGAAGAGTGCAGACAGAAGCAACAACAACCCTTGGTGGGTCTAAGGTTCTTATTCACAAATAAGAAAAATGCAGATAATGGACACATTGTTTGCCTTGCTTGAAACATGAGATCATTGTTGGCATTATAGCCCTGATACAACCAGCAACATAGCCAGCAAGAGATGGTTCACATCTTCTAGGAGCAGGGACAGCCACACATCCTATTCCCATGCACATAGTGCTGTGGAGCCCTTGGCATCCAAATGGAAACTGGACTCCCGGACCCATACTTCCAATTTCGCCATACCTGCCAACTCCGTGTTGATTCAGCATGAAACTCTGTTGCAGATGCGAATGAGCGACCAAGAACTATCCTCAAACGCACAAGGAGGCATCTGTACCTATGACCACGGCAAAACATGCCATGCGATCAGCACCAAACAGAGTAGGCTACAAAACTAACGGTGTCCCCTAAACGAGGGTTGATAAGAGATGAAGAAGAGACCTACACAAGCACTGAGAATACCTATAATGAATGAAAGCCACCCCCCCACTAATGGCCACAAAGGTACTGACTAGTTTAGATTGCATGCTTAGAGAAACACAAGGAACACTCATCTCTGGCCATGTGTTATATGTAAAAGGAGTAAATGTGGAAATGTAAGGTGCATACCTCACTGGGCCTGTCTACTTATGTGACTTTCGTGTCTTCAAACGGCCAGCAGCCCGTGTATTCTTTGCTGCAGACACCCGTGCCTTGACTTGTACCATGGGTTTTTTGGGCTTCTTTCTAGGGGAATGTCCATCATGGTTGTCTTTTGCAACCTGCTGGTTACACTTTAACAAGACAGGTGGTGGTGACAAAGCATCATCTTGCATAGCCGTATCCAAATAATTGTCAGGAACAGATTGGGAGTACGGGTCCTCACTGACCATCTCATGGTCTGATTCATCACCTGTGCTTAACAGTTTCCTCACCAACTTGGGGTGAGATCTACCAGGGGGGGCACATCTGCAGGTTTCAGATGAGTCTCAATTTGCATATACTGTGGATTCTGCTGATGGTGTACTCCAACTCCCAATTGGGTTGTGTAACAGTTAGGCTTAGAGTTTGGAGATGTTACCTCCATCCCACAGCCACTTGGCTTCTTTATTATTGCAGCCAGCTCAATGCTCGCGACGGATGGGCTCAGTAGAGATGATCTGTTAGCTCCCACATGAGAGCGTACCCAAGCTGCGATATGATCATTAGTCGAGAATGAAATTGAAGTACAGGTTGGGTTTGCTCCCACCCCACAGTCAATGAGACAATTAAATGAAAATGTGACCCTGATAGGACTACAAATAGAAAGTCAAAATGGACTCCAGCACATACTATTCTTGGTAAGCAGGCTCATCTGGAAAAGTAAACATCAGATCCTGAATTCTGGAGAAAGGTTCAGTCAAAGCCACCAGGCTGAACGAGCAGCTCTATCAAAAAAAAACTAGTAGCTAATAGTCCGACCCTCTTTTTCGCATTCCTCTACACATTGATCAAAGGAATATTGATGCAAGCATAATGTGCTTGACTGGGCCAAAGACTTGCCCACTTTGAAGGCAAGCAATGATAAAACGGTGACATGCCCATAAAGAAATGTGCACAAGCCATCGAGGCCTTCCAAAAGGTTGTTGTGGCATGACATAATCTCAACAGAAAGGATTGGAAGTGCAACTAGGCCTCAGTTTGCAGACCTGCAAAAATTTCTACATTTTGATGGAAGATGGTAAAAAAAGAGCTTTGCAAAACAGGAATGGCTCTTCCCTGTTGCGACGATACCCAATGCCTGTCACATGCGGTAGAGTATTTCCTATTCATTGACTACTTGGATCCAAGACAATGATTCATTCATGCTACACCTTTGGGCTCAGGAGGGACTCTATCACCCGAGTGTACTTTCTAACTGTTGACCATCAAATGCAATGCAAGAGAGGTCAAAAATTGGCTACTAAGATCCTAAATCCAGCAGCTGGGAGTGACGATACAAACCCAGTGCAGCAAAATTGACTTGATCTGCATAATCGGGCCCATCCAGGAGCCTTTACAGCTATCCATACGAATCTTTTGGCTCAACCCAGTAAAACATCTCGTTTGCAAATTCCATGTTCAATGTTCAATGTATATTCAATATTCAATGCTTAGTATATTCAATATTCAGAAAGTAGATAGATTCATAAATAAATAAATAAAATAAGTTCTACGGTTGAGGGGGAGGAGAGAGTGTGGAGGGGGGTCAGGAGGATTTGACCCCCAACCCTATGCAGCCTCTTTAGAGGGTACTCTCCACTACATTACCAAAGATACATCAAAACCGACGGTCCTCTTTTTTATTTAATAGAGAAGTAGAGAGATTCTCAAAATATATATATATATACTACTGTTAAGTACTACTGGGGGTCGAATCCCCCTGCCCGCCCTCCCCCTCAACAGTAGTACTTAGTTTTTTTTTTTTGGAAATCTCTCTATTTTACTATTAACTAAAAAGCAGGACTTTGCTTTCCCAAGTGGCGTTGGTATTGTAGTGGTCAGAAGCTTCTACCGGGGCTACATAGGGTTGAGGGTCGATCCCCCCCCTGCCCCCCCTCCCCCTCAACAGGTAGTACCTAGTATTTTTTATTTATTTTTGAATCTCTCATGCATGCAAAGAGGACACTTATGAAGGTGATACCATTTGGTTTCAAAACTTCCTGTTGCACTTGCTCAAATTGTTGGAGGGCCTCCCTACAACCCCCATGCTGAGCATACCCAATGATCATTGCGCGCCATGAGACCACATTTTGTTTTGCCATATTGTCAAAAACTTCGTCGCTCCCAGGTGTTTCCCTTAAAAATAAAATAAAAAAATCCCTTGAGTATATGCTTTATTGCTCGGTGTGGGGGAAGGTTCCCCCTTTGTCAGCATATGGATAACCGTGTATGTGCTGAGAGGTTTCTCACAGTTCACATAACTTTTGCAGTGGGTCCTCAATGATTTGCACAGAGCAGGTTTGTCAAAGTTGAATATATAATGAGTGAGAGAGCCTAGGGACAAGTCTGTCAGGCATGCCTGGTTCAGTAGTTTATCTCAGCCACCACCACTTAGCCACCAGCTCCTTATTCTCCCCACTTCAAATAAATGCCCACAATCAATGCATGGTGCAGTGCTCTAGTGCCACTCATAAAATTTCACTCTCATAGCCCAAGCTCGTCCCGGCCATACTAAAACATATGTAGTATTCAAACCTTCACAATATAGTCCATCGAGTCACTAACAAGGGAACTCTAAACTTGAAAAATGATCTCTGTTGAAGGATGGCTGCTGAAAAAATATCTACAGGTACCACATGCACATAGACAGAGCATATATGAACAAACCGAAGTAACTCGAAAAAGTAGTGGCACGGGTGCTCAATGATATATTCCCTAAGGTGAAAATCATGTCCTGAAATCCAAATGCACATTCAGTAAAGAAGCTTTTCACCAGCAACAAACCATGAAATAGCTCTGTCCACAGCATACCACAACAGAAGTGGTTGTTATAAGGATCTGCAAGCTAAGTTTCAACAGTACAGATAACATCACATATGGAGATCACTATCCTCCAGCAGTGACAACAAAGCACCCACTACCCCATCTGCTGCGATGCACACTACAAACACACCCCCCTAACTTGGGCTGCTAGTGGGGCCTCAACTTTAAACTAAGAGATCCCAGCACCATGTCACGCCAGGTTACACCACTGTAATAGCACTGTTTGGATCACAACACCCCCGACCAAAGAGATTACCAACGACACCCATACATACGGGATTAGATGCCATCTCCACTAAATTGCTCGCATAGGTGCCTCTATTTCTCTGATCCAGACTGGTGATGGACGTGGTATGTCAGTATGCACGCACTGAAATTACCATCCTGGCATGAGACCACGGTCACTACCAAAATACGAGCAATGCACAGTTGGATTTGCCGGGGTACACCTTTGACTGCTACTGTCATAAACAACAAACCTCAGAAATATCGATGACCATTCAATCCTAAATGTAAGCAGTAGAAATTGGCCTTGTTAGCCAGTACAGCCAGTGTAGCTACCACGTGAGCACGCTTGGCACACTAAGCGTGAGCAGAATCCCTTAAGCGTGAGCAGATTGTAAGCTTGAGCAGATTAGGGAAGCGGAGCCTACAGCCGAGGTAATATAGGGCCTATTGCCGTGGACGCAAACTCTTTTGAATGGAAATTCACGTGGGACCAAAGATGTCGCATGCAATGTGGGATGAATATGTGATGAAAAACTGTCGGATGAAAGAAACATGGATGAATGAAAGAAGTGAAGGGATGAATGTGGGATGAAAAGCCGCCCTGAAGAATGGAGCATGCATGGACTGAAATAAGATTGATTGTACGGCATTGATTGTACCCTTTTTTTTGGACGACACCTTGGCTGGAATTAAGCTTCTGCCAAATTAAAATACACTTATTTAAACTCAACAACACATACAATTTCCGTTGAGCTTCTTTATGACACTTGAATTTTTCCAATATCCTTCTGCTTGGAGGGGTGGAGATTAAGTTGGCGTCAACGCCATCTTAATCCAGACCTAGACAAACATACAGACAGGCAGGGTTCTTGAGTGGTTTCTACCTTTCTGTTTGTCAATTTCCTTGTGCTTAGAGAGGTGGAAATTAAGCTGGCGTCAACACCATCTTAATCTAGACCCAGACAGACAGACAGGGTTCTTGAGTGGTTTCTGCTTTTCTGTTTGTCAATTTCCTTGTGCTTAAAGGGGTGGAGATTAAGTTGGCGTCAATGCCATCTTAATCTAGACCTAGATAGACAAGTAGACAAACAAACAAACAAACAAACAAACAGATACACAAACAGACGGTAGGACTTGAGTGGTTGCTTCTTTTCTGTTTTTCAATTTTCTTTAGCTTTAGAGGGGTGGAGATTAAGTTGGCGTCAACGCCATCTTAATCCCGACCCAGACATGTAGCCATTCAGACATACCATTGCAATGACTCTCTATGATGTTGTTGAGCAAATTCACTCAGTGGAGATGGAACACAAGATGCAACATAGGAAGGTCACAGAAAGGGGTGCGACCGAAAAGGAATCCTCTTGTGAGATTGATGCAGACAAAACCTATTGGCCATCGTACACGAAAAGCAGCATCGCCCCCTCTCTCCTCCAAAGCAACTTCTTCCCTCTTCAAGCTTTTTACCTTGCTTACATGATAAGCAGACTGGAATCGATATTTTGCATTCATCCACTCTACTTTCATCCTGATTTTTTATCATATCACATTCATCCATCATTCATCTACTCACCAAACTTATTGCCAAGCCGTAGTCACACTCCAGGAATACTAAGCTCCCATTTTTTGCGGTTAAGCCTTGCGGCAATAGGGCTTCTAGGAGTTCACGGACCGCGGTAATAGGCCCAACCCTAAATTCTAATTCCGAGGAACGTGAGCAGAATTCTGCTCACAGTATTTTCTGCTCACAATCTAGCACGCCCCCAACCAGTGTGTGAAGGACCCCTTTCTTGGACTTCCACAAAAGACTGAAGAATCACTCTGGGCAAGGTATGCTTTATATGTCTCATTTAAGTTGCACAAATCTCTCGTGCTTAATGCAAGAGAGTAAAATCAGAGAGAAAAAAAACATAGAAAGGGAGAGGCAAGCACACCAGTAGTGGCAGGTGTGAAAGACTTGATTGTCTGCATGAAGGAGACGGGGATGTATCTAAGGCTCACGTTTCCCAGCACAATGTTGATGCAAAAAACAAATGACATGGGCAAAATGCAGCTCCATCGATCTACTGGGTTGACTTCAATTAAGGGTAGACTGGCTCGCTGTGAAGCCTTGCGTGCCCTCCATTCTGCTTCTACTTTCCATTCACCTCACATCGTCTCCGAACTCATGGCCATTCATGCTCCGACACTATCTCCTTCTCCCTACAAATCAATCCCCCTAACACTAAACTTCTCACTTGATTCCATAATCTGACTCAATCCATTCACTGTCACTTTTGCAAGGCTTGGTGAAGGGGTGAACAGCTGCAGCACATACCCAAATTACTACAGCCCATCAAAAAGAGATGCAAGAGTGAGGAAATAGCTTTCTCAAACGTACCAAGCAAATCAGTGTGTACATACTTTCACACTTGCGATGTTTCACTGCATTCATATGGAATGCAGAAAAAAACGATGCGCATCTTGCATGACTACGAAGATTTCGTTTGCAGAGACAAATCATGCATCCCTCACTCTTTCCTCCCCCTCTACAATTGCACAGATCCATTTGCGCATCTACCCTGCCAACAAACTACCTTGTTACTGTGTCTCTGTCCATTGACTTAGCCTATGAAGAGAATCTATCCACGTGGGGCTTGAACCCACTGTGATGCCCAACCACTTCTGGCGTGCATGTGGGTGCAAGGTGTGGGTCAGGGCAAACTGCAAGTTTCATGGCCTACTGCTCATGAGGTCTAGCTGCACACATCAACAATGAGAAATGCTACCTCTCCAGCGTCAATGGTGCCTCAGGGTCCATTCATAGACAGTTGTGCCTTCGTTTTGGACACTGACTCCAGTAGCAGTGGATATTCTTCGTCGGAATGAATCGACTGTTTTCAAACGATTTTTATTAAAGCACCAAATGGCCTCTCCACCTTCTTTGCAATTGGGTGTGAATGAGCAGATCCTGAAGCGTGAGCAGAAATCTGCTCACGGAATTTTCTGCTCACGGATTCTGCTCACGCTTTAGCAATCCCCACAAGGTTGTGAAGACACTAGCCCTGCTCTTCAGAAAACCATCTCTATTGTAAAGCACAGGAGGGGGAGATGAGATGAGACTAAATCGCCCGTTGCAGCCACCGCATAACATGACAACTCAAAATCTGTTTGCAAATTTTCCAAAATAAAAAGCAAAACAAAATAAAAATCCGATTTTTATTTTATTTTTATTTTTATTTTTTCCCGATTGTGCTAGATTAAGGTGTCGTCAACGACACCTTAATCTGGTTGCTCTTCTGGTGTGCTATTTGGGGTGAATGACATCTACAAATTATTCGGACTACATAACTTATGATTCATTGTCATGTCCTTCTTTCTGGTGACCAGAAATCCATGCTGGGTAAACGCTAACAAAAGCAAGGGTTGGGTTCAATTGCAAGTTTCAAAAAAAAAAAAAAAAAAAATGTTTTTTTTTTTTTTTTTTTTTGGTTTCCCTCCCCCCCCCCAAAGGCTGCTCTTCTGGTGTGTTATTTGGGGTGAATGACATCTACAAATTGCTCAGACTACATAACTTATGATTCGTTATCATGTCCCAACAGGGCTGGGAATTAAGATGTCGTTGACAACACCTTAATGTCTGCTTCTTTGCACAAAAAATGTCCCCCACTATGATTTTTCCAGGGGACATATTTGTTCTAGGGAGTATTCATGGGTTCATTTGTCATGTGCTGACAGGGGCTGCGATTTAAGCTATCGTTGACGACAGCTTAATGCCTACTTCCCTGCGCATGCTAATCCCTGAGGATAGATGTTGTTGCAGTCATCCAACGATTTATTTATTTATTTTCTCCCGAATGTGCCTGATTAAGGTGCCGACGACACCTTAATCTGGCTGCTCTTCTGGTCTGCTATTTGGGGTGAATGACATGTACAAATTGCTCGGACTACATAACTTATGATTCGTTGTCATGTCCTTCTTCCTGGTGACCAGAAATCCATGTTGGGTAAGCGCCAGGTCTTTTGCTTGCAAAGCAGGGGTTGGGTTCATTTGCAAGTTTTCCAATATATATATTTTTTATTTTTTATTTTTTATTTTTTTCCCCTTCACCCCCCCCCCCCCCCAAGGTGCCTGATTAAGGTGTCGTCAACAACACCTTAATGTGGCTGCTCTTCTGGTGTGCTATTTGGGGTGAATGACATCTACAAATTGCTCGGACTACATATTTTATGATTCGTTGTCATGTCCCAACAGGGCTGGGAATTAAGATGTCGTTGACGACACCTCAATGCCTGCTTCTATGCACAAAAAATGTCCCCCCTATGGTTTTTTCGGGGGGTGCTATTCCGTGAGCCCGGAGGCGTGAGCCTGTGAGCCCAGGAAACCGTGAGCCCAGCATAGGCTCACGCCACGTCAGCATGCATACAGGGCTATTTCCGCGGGTGTCACCTATTACCGCGGGTTGATCAGCCATTTGCAGGGAATGCAGACTGGTTGTGTTACATCCATTGTATCCATCCTTACTATCCATTGCATCCATTTAGACGTTATAAACATACCAAGCCCCTGCATTGGAATGTGGCTACGTCGTGAGCAGGTGCACACTCACATCATCCAAAGCAGATCCCCGCGAAATCTTTTCTTACTCACCTCCCTTGCGAACATGCCAAGTATGTGCGGGAGCATCATGGATGCTCACCAGAATTGAGAATGCCTGAACAATCTTTGATCATGTGGACTTTAACGTGATGGATTTACCAAGCATTCTTCTAGCAGGAAGAGACCAACGAGCAAATGATGCGAGAATGCTCTACCTGAACCAAAGATGTTTGTTTGTTTTTGCAATGCTAACAAGCTTGTGAGCTCCGCAAAACACTAAATAGATTGAAGGAACAATCCGGGCAGTCCATGCAACCCCCATCTCCAACGATAGTCTGTTCCCATGAATTTGCATCCCACGCACACATTGCAAACAGGACAACAGGGACACACAACCATCCCATTTCCAAATTGGCCCCGAATAAAAACAAAAGAAAACTTCATATCAAGTGTCACAGTCATCAGAATCAGTATCGACCTCCTGTGCTATGTCATCCACAAATATTCCGGCCCCAACACCACGTCTTTTATCACGGCCGTCGATTGTTGGACTGCGAGTGCCATGAACGGACATGCTTGCTGCGAGTGCCTCCGCATAGACAGGTAGCACGTAAGACTGAGGAGGACTTGAAAGAAGTCCAAAAAGGTGTGATAACCCTGGAGGGTCAATGGAAGCACGCGGACTCCTGCACAAGTCGACAAAAATCCATTTTGAACACAATGATGCAATGCACAAGTCCAACGAAGAGGATGTCTCACATGTGCACTTCACCTTAAGAACAGTGATTTTGGGTGTTGAAACAACAATGCAAGCATCCACAGGTTGAACTTACTCACAGGCAAAGTCGGAGTCCAGCTCCTTGTCGGAAGTCTCCCCTGTATCAATATCAGCGGGTAGGGGCTTCGGAAGGACTTGAGAAGTGTGTCCACCCAAACCCATCAAGAGGTTCTTGTAAATCTCGGCATCCCCTTCAATCCCAAAGAGATGTCGCGCACTAGCCTTGCAAGCGTGGTACGAGGCACCTACAGTGGAATACAATGAAGGAAACAGACATTGAAGACACATTTGGAACGGTGGGAAGAGCTGAAAGTGCAAGCTCAAACAAACCTCATGAAATGTGAATGTTGAAGAGACGAACTTGTGCCCATTGACAAATCTAGAACTCTGGCGTCTGTGTAGGTGCAGCACTCCACAATCGTCTGAATGAAAGTCGGGCTCCTCTCCCTGGCCCCTCTCCAAGGAACCCCATTCCCCCTTCGCAAGCACACGTTGTTGTCCATGTAGTTGTGGTGCATGTCATCCGTGGGAGGATCTGTCCTCTCATCTATGAACTTGCCCCCATGAGTGATGACGAACTCCCTAATGACGGCTGGAGTCGTAGGTGGATGCACTCGGACGAGACAAACGGCTTCAAACAAATGAGTCTGCGAACATGACATACACAAGGAACTAAGAAGCTTGAAAACCAGGCCCCTACATATTCATTTGAGCAACTTATGCAACTCCATCCGAGAACCACCAAGAAGAGGAATGAGAAGACAGATTTACCATCTCTCCGGGACGATTCCCCTTCGTCAGGTATATGCTGTTAACACAATTCCATGACTTCACGACCCTCATACTGGAGGCTTTCAAATAGCTGGCAAGTGCACGGTGACAGCGAAGGTCGATGGACTGGATGAACACCAAAACACCTGCATCGGACAGAAAGAAATTGCAAAAGGAGAAAATCCACCACCAGTAGCACTCATCAAAGGCATTCCAACCTGGACAAGCACCCGATGGAAGGACATCCGGGATTGGCAACCCATCAGGGATGTCCAAGATGATGAGTTCGGCTGCATATAGCTTCTCCTTCCCGTTGACCCAAGATTTGGTCATTTTAGCCTGCAAACAAGCATGCAATGGAATGCTCAAGAGGATTGAGACGATCCATGCCCACAACAGACAAGAAGCAAAAGACAACACGCACCGTGCCGAGGAACTCCACAATCCTCTCCCACACTGGTGATGGTTCGCCCTTGTAATCAGATTTCTTGGACTCCGTCATGGCAAGGAACCCGACGTTGGCCATCTCCAACCTGGTAGGGCGAATGACCCTCGTGGGATGCTCCACTGCATGGTACGGGTCCTTGGGATCAACCACCCCCTTGTTCTTTCTCCCGGATCCCCTACCATGCGGTGGAGTCTGTTGGACATCCACCAGAGGGCCAGTATCTGCAACACTTCCCTGCCCACCTACATGCCCTTGTGCCCCCTTCCCCCTACCCCTTCCTTTCCCCACACCACCAGCAACATCCTTTCCCTTTGTCTTTCTACCTTTACCCGGTGTATCCTGAGCGGGAGGCTCCTTCTCTGCAAGAGTCCTCAAATTTCTATCATGAATTTCGAGGTCGGCTGCTGTGGCGCTGGCTGCTATACGCTCATTCTCTCTCCTCAAAGACACCTCCTGAGCTAGGGTCTCAGAAGCAAGGAAATCCAAATACCAACCATAAGCAGAAAGATGGTCTGGGCCCCAGTCATGCAAGATCCCCGTAGTAAACATGGTCTGGTTGCCAGCAGGGACAAGCCAAAGGTCCACGAAATCAGGATGTTTGTCCAAGCAGTTCTCTGCCATGAGAACATACTTTATGTACCTGCAGGAACAGAGACAGCCTCATTATGCAATGCAAATATTGTCTCCCAGCTTTTCCACCCTATCACAAAGACCCCCTAAAAGAGTATGCGGCACAGTACACTCCACCACAAACTCATATGAGCTAGCCAAAAACAGGTTGGATGGAGGAGAGTGTGTCTATGCAAAACAAAGAAGCACAGTCCATTTCGCACATGTAAAAGCATCGTTTCCAGGCTTCCTCTCCTTTCTCTTGCTGGTCAAGCTCATTTGTTCGACTGATGCCAGCATCTTTGCTGAACTCTCTGAAGAAACAAGATTGCCACACTGTGGCTCTCCATTTCCTCATGTATGCTTGGAAGGAGACTTTTGGTTCTGTCATGGTGATCCCATAATCAACCAGCTGCGTATGTAGAACCGACCGGGCCCTTTCCTCCAACTGCAGACCAATACAAAAGCAAGAATGAACCCAAAAACAATCACATCCAATGTAACATGGAAAGATAATGACAGAAAAATCGAAAAGAAAGTGACACATCAAAGGATATCATACCTGGCTCCAGTAAGTGGTCTTGTGAAGCCATGTGTCCAGCACATTGTCACTGACAGGAATGACACGCTGGGTCTTCTTCTCTTTCTCCGGCCTAGGGAACATGTGGGTATCCCTAATAGTGGGATCGGAGTTCCATATCTGTAGCCACTTCACCTTCTGTTCTGAAGACACAACGGCAGTAGACAACCTGTGTAACTTCTCATGGGTCATCTCCGGCTTGCCTGGCTTGTTGTAATGGTTTTTCACCTCTTGAAAGAACTTTGGTCCGAAGGTTGGGTCTGCAATTCTTAGTTGTTTCACAAAAGCACTCATAATAGTCCTTCTTGTGGCGGTCATCTCTTTCTGGATGTGACTCTCAACACCTTTTGCTGTCATTCTCTCCTCAGGGGTAGAGCTTTAGTATTCCAGTTTGTCATGCTCTCCTGCATCTGCAATGTCTTGCTGCAAGGGAGTGCATGAGAGTTGCATCAACCCAAGGGCAAGGGAAACAAACAGAAACAAACATGTGGAAGCAGGAATATCGAAAGGCCAGATGATGGAAGATGTATCTCACCGCGTACATATACTCCATGAAAGCCTCACGGGTCAACGAGTACCACGTTTCTGATGTCTTGGAGCTTTCGCACTTCTTGTACGTCTCTGCTGAAAGGATGGTCTTGAAGTTGGTCAAGGGCATCTGCCCGATCCTTTGTATCTTGTACAATGTGTGAACCAGACTCGTTTTGACATGCGATGTCTCCGTCCCTCTGCAGAATGATGTCTGAAAGTCAGAATGAAATTCAAGGACCGTCAACAGAGGACTGGAACCAAAGAACCACGGAACCACAAGTGGAACATGTAGAATGAGAAACCAACTTGTTCACATCATTCATTGCCGTCAGAAGACCCATCATGTTCCCGTCACAATCCAGTACCATCGATCGAACAGAGTAATGTCACTCTTCCTCCTGTGAGTGCAGCCTCCCAATGACAGCCATCCATGCAAGCAACCGGTGGTTGCCATCCCAAACGTGAAACATCTTCCCTGAGAATGCCTGGGTGGAAGGTTTCCTGGAGAGAAGAAGTTCGAAGGATTCGTTCACCTGTCTCCAAATGGGATCCCAGCAGTCCACGATTGACTCATCCACAAGGAGCTCATTGCCTCTGGAATCCCTTGTAGAAACGTAAAAGACTGCGGATCCATCCAAATACCCATGAACAAACTCGGCCTCCAGCTTCAGGATGTCCTTGATGAGGGGTGGACGAACGATGGGCATGGAAACCAACCTACACAGGGGAATCTTCAACCTCCCACCTAGGGCAAGCATACTTTGCACCACAAGCTGAGAGTTTACCTTCTGACCCCGCAACATCTCAGCGGCTTTGCTTTCATAGAACTCATCGTCCACATCAACAATGATCTCCTTCCCCTGCCCCGAAGGGATCTCATCCGCCACACTTTGCATCTTCTCCTGCAGGGTTGATCATTCAAATTGATATAAGAGAGAGGCATAAAACGATGGTGTTTTGAGCATGGCAGACAGGCCCTGTGTGGCCCAATTTCTCATCAGAAAACAAGCATTGTGGGGGCCAAAAACACTGTGTGTTGCCACACAATGTTTCAGCTTCCAAATAGTGGTGTTTTGAACATGATATTTGGCCCTATGTGGCACATTTCCACCAAAAAAACAGGCAGAGAGGGGGCCAAAAAGGGGGCACAAACAGTGTGCGTTGCCGCACACTCTTCGTGCTTCCAACTATGGGAGTTTTGAGCATGCATACTGGCCCTGTTTGGCCCAAATTCACATAGAAAAACAAGCAGAGAGGGGGCTCCAAACAGTGTGCATTGCCGCACACTGTTTGAGCTTCCAATAAGGGTTGGATTCAACCTGCCAGAGTGGCCCTAAGTGCCCGATTTTCAATCAAAAAACAAGCAGATAAGGGGGCTCAAACAATGTGCGTTGCCGCACACTGTTTGAGCTTGCAATAAGGTGTGATTTTAACATGGCATAGTGGCCATGAGTGGCCGATTTTGAAATAAAAGAAAAGGCAGTGAAGGGGGCTCAAACAGTGTGCGTTGGCGCACACTGTTTGAGCTTCCATTTCCGGGTGGATTCAACCTGCCAGACTGGCCCTAGGTGCAAAATTTTCATGTCAAAAAACAAGCAAATCAAGGGGCTCAAACAGTGTACGTTGACGCACACTGTTTGGGCTGCCAGGTAAGTGTGAATTGAACCTGACAGAGATGACCCTTTGTGGTCGATTCTAAAATGAAATCAATTATGGGCTCAAACAGTGTGCAATGTCGCACACTGTTTGAGCTTCCAAAAAGGGGTGGAATGAACCTTAGTGAGAGGCGACTGTGTGCACGATTTTCACATTAAAAAAACAATTACAAGGGGGGCTCAAACAGTGTGCGTTGACGCACACTGTTTGAGCTGCCAGGTTAGTGTGGATTGAACCTCACAGAGATACCCTGTCTGGACGATTTTATTATGAAAAAAACAATGAGAATGGGGGCTCAAACAGCATGCGTTGGCGCACACTATTTGAGTTTCGAAATAGGGGTGGATTGAACCAGACAGACAGGCCCCTGTGTGCACTATTTAAACACCCAAAAATAAGGCAAACGGGGGGCTCAAACAGTGTGCGTTGCCGCACACTGTTTGAGCTTCCAATTCGGGGTGGATTCAACCTGCCAGATTGGCCCTACGCGCCTGATTTTCACATGAAGGAACAAGCTAAAAAGGGGGCTCAAACAGTGTGCATTGCCGCACACTGTTTGAGCTTCCAAATAGGGGTGGAATGGACCTGCCAGAGTGGCCCTATGTGGCCGATTTTCACATGAAAAAAACAATGACAAGGGGGGCTCAAACTGTGTGCGTTGACGCACACTGTTTGAGCTGCTAGGAAATTGTTCATTGAACCTCACACAGATACCCTGTCTGTACGATTTTATTATGAAAAAAACAATCACAAAGGGGGGGTCAAACAGTGTGCGTTGGCGCACACTGTTTGAGCTGCCAGGAAATTGATCATTGAACCTCAGAGAGATACCCTGTCTGGATGATTTTATTATGAAAAAAACAATGAGAAGGGGGGCTCAAACAGTCTGCGTTGGCGCACACTGTTTGAGCTTCGAATTAGGGGTGGATTGAACCAGACAGAGAGGCCCCTGTGTGCACCATTTCCACACCAAAAAACAAGGCACAAGGGGGGCTCAAACAGTGTGTGTTGATGCACACTGTTTGAGCTTCCAATTTGGGGTGGATTGAACCTTCCAGAGTGGCCCTATGTGGCCGTTTTGAAAATAAAAAAACAAGCAAAATCGGGGGCTCAAACAGTGTGCGGTGCCGCACACTCTTTGAGCTTCCAATTCGGGGTGGATTCAACCTGCCAGAGTGGCCCTATGTGACCGTTTTGCACATCAAAAAACAAGCAAAATGGGGGGCTCAAACAGTGTGCGGTGCCGCACACTATTTGAGCTTCCAATTCGGGGTGGATTCAACCTGCCAGAGTGGCCCTATGTGGCCGATTTTCAAATGAAAAAAACAATGAGAAGGTGGGCTCAAACAGTGTGCGTTGACGCACACTGTTTGAGCTGCCAGGTAAGTGTGCATTGAAGCTCAAAGAGATGCCCTATGTGCCCAATTTTCAGATGAAAAAAACAATGACAAGGTGGGCTCAAACAGTGTGCATTGAACGTCAAAGACATGCCCTATGTGGCAGATTTTCAAATGAAAAAAACAATGACAAGGTGGGCTCAAACAGTGTGCATTGAACGTCAAAGACATGCCCTATGTGGCAGATTTTCAAATGAAAAAAACAATGACAAGGTGGGCTCAAACAGTGTGTGTTGACGCACACTGTTTGAGCTGCCAGGTAAGTGTGCATTGAACCTCAAAGACATGCCCTATGTGGCCGATTTTCACATGAAAAAAACAATGACAAGGTGGGCTCAAACAGTGTGCGTTGACGCACACTGTTTGAGCTGCCAGGTAAGTGTGCATTGAACCTCAAAGACATGCCCTATGTGGCCAATTTTCACATGAAAAAAACAATGACCAGGTGGGCTCAAACTGTGTGCGTTGACGCACACTACTGGAGCTGCCAGGAAATTGTTGATTGAACCTCATAGAGATACCCTATCTGGACGATTTTATTGTGAAAAAAACAATGAGAAGGGGGGCTCAAACAGTGTGCGTTGGCGCACACTGTTTGAGCTTCGAAATATGGGTGGATTGAACCGAACAGAGAGGCCCCTATGTGCACCATTTCCACACCAAAAAACAAGGCATAAGGGGGGCTCAAACAGTGTGCGTTGACGCACACTGTTTGAGCTGCCAGGTAAGTGTGCATTGAACCTCAAAGACATGCCCTATGTGGCCAATTTTCACATGAAAAAAACAATGACCAGGTGGGCTCAAACTGTGTGCGTTGACGCACACTACTGGAGCTGCCAGGAAATTGTTGATTGAACCTCATAGAGATACCCCATCTGGACGATTTTATTGTGAAAAAAACAATGAGAAGGGGGGCTCAAACAGTGTGCGTTGGCGCACACTGTTTGAGCTTCGAATATGGGTGGATTGAACCGAACAGAGAGGCCCCTATGTGCACCATTTCCACACCAAAAAACAAGGCATAAGGGGGGCTCAAACAGTGTGCGTTGCCGCACACTGTTTGAGCTTCCAATTCGGGGTGGATTCAACCTGCCAGTGATGTCGTGTGTAGGCTATTTTCATATCAAAATACAAGCACAACTGGGTTCACATCACCAATGAAGCACAAAGGTAGGTCTCAAACATTGTACCTTTTTTTTGGCTACTCCAGAAGACTCCCCAATCGCCGGGGACCCTTTGCGCTTCGGACTGCTCTCTATGCCGAGCATGTTCTGGAGCATCTCCCCCATCCTCTTTTCCACTATCTGGTTCTTCGTGAGGCCAGCATCAACATCATCTTCGGCGTCCGTCTCTCCGTCGGATGCAGTCTCATCTGTGGTGCAGAAAAACAGCACCTTGATTAGAGCCCCCTGTGATGTAACTATCCCCTCCATGTGCCCCTGCCCCTCTAAACACGTACACCTACCCCACCTCACCAAGCAGCCTCATTGTCTTGTTGCTACTGGGGTCATTGACAGAGGTTAGAAGGAAGAAGTCAGACTTCTTGTGGCCAGGATATTTCTCGTGCTTGCTAGGATTTCAGCACGTCCTCTGGCTGAAATTATCGCAGTTCAACCTTTTTGGTCTTGAAGCCTTAGGCATTGTCCATGATCAAGCTGATCTGGTCACTGCCTTTTCCAGTAACTCTGCTCCTGCCATGAAGCTAAAAAACAAGCTCAATGGGCAAGAGAAGGGAAAACTTTGCCACCAAAGTCCTTGGTGAGCTCAAGCTCACTTGATGATGCTCAGAAGAAACAAGTGGAGACCTTGATTGCCCAAAACCTTGATGTCTTCAGCTTAGGGGCATCTGACCTTGGGAGGACATCTATCCTACAGCATGACATTATGACTCAAGGGTCACCCGTTAAGCAATTTACCTACCATGAGAGTCAGAAAGTCTTACAGGTGAACGTCCGTTAAGACATCGATGGAGTAGCGCTGCATGCAGCTGATCATCCATGATAGCACTGCACATAAGCAAGGTTCAATGGGCTTTAGCAAGGGTGAACTGGAGTGCCTGCCTCATCTTGTCTCCAGCCACTAAGTCCTTACCTCATTTGAAACGGCTCATGGGAAGGCTAATCAGGCCTTAAAGCTGTGCCAAAACCTACACAGCCGGAGTACAGCAGTGGATACACCAAACCAAATCCAAGGCTGAAAATGAATAAGAAGGAACAAGGAAGGAAGCAGCAGCCCCTACTAAGGCTTTATACATGAGATCCATTGCCCATACTAGCACCTAGGGACTTAGCTAGGATCATCCAAAATGCTAGACCAGCCCCATGCAATCTCCAAGTTAGTAGGATCAAGCAAAAGAGGCTGCTGATCAGCACATAAAAGGTTAAGAACAGGGCCTGTCTCCCTAGGACAGCCCATGTTAAGAGTAGCCAAGTCATCCAAGGTCACCATAGGCTGACCCACATGAGGCTCAACCCAAGTTAGAGCATCTGCATTGGAGTTCTCCTTCCCTTTCTTGTACACAATGTCAAGATCAAACTCCTGCAAAAACATAGTCCAACGTGCCCATGCAACTCGCGAGGACAAAGCAAGGCCTTGAGAGAAAAGTGATCAGGCTCAACAATAAACTTGGTGCCATGTAGAATATATTGCCTGCAATGCTTCACACCAAAGATTAGAGCCAGCCCCTCCTTATCAGTGATGGAGTAGTTCTTCTCATGTTTGTCAAGCTTCCTAGAAGCATAGGCCATGACATGTTCATTGCCATCAACAGCTTGGCATAAAATAGCAGAGATGGCTATCATGTCTGAAGCATCGGTTTGCATCTTGAAAGGCAAATGGAAGTCATGAAACATAAGGACAGGAGCAGTGGTAAGAGCAACCTTCAAGCGATCAAAGGCGACTTGTTGAAAAGTGCCCAACTCAAAGCGAACATCCTTAGCGAGAAGCTTGGTCAAGGCAAAAGCAATCATGGCAAAACGTTTGATGAATCTTCAATAGTAAGAAGCCAAGCCAAGGAAGGATTTAACACAGTGCTTGTCTTTGGGAATAAGAAACTTCTAGACAACATGAAGTTTCTCAGGATCAGGCTTGAGTCCATCCTTGGACAAGACATGTCCCAAGAAATGCAACTCGAGCATGCACAATTCATACTTCTTAGGCTTAACTTTCAACCCAGCAGCTCTTAATTTGTTGAACACACGTGGCAAATCCAAAAGATGAGCCTCAAAGGTGGCTAAGTATACATTGATGTCATGAATGTATATAAGAGCACACTCCCACCTCAAATTACCAAGGACAATATCCATCAGGCGTTGGAAGGTAGAAGTAGCATTGCATAGGCCAAATGGCATGATCTCATACTGATATTTGCCCATCCTGCAAACAAAAGAAGTTTTCTCCTTTGCTTCTTATGTCAATGACACTTGCCAAAAGCCAAAAGCTAAATCTAAGGAAGAAATCATAGTGGCCTCATGCAACATATCTAGAGTCTCATTGATTCTAGAAAGGGCATAAGCATCATTTTTGATGACAACATTGAGATGTCTGAAGTCAACACACAAGCAAGTGCTTCCATCTTTCTTCCCTACTAAGACAATGGGACTTGCCCAGGGAGAGACAGAAGGCTTCATTACTCCTGCATCAAGCATTTTTTTCTATTTTCTCTTGCACGATAGTCCTTTCCCTAGTTGAGAAAGCAAGTGCTTTATAATTTGGACACTCATCGCTACATGGATAGGCGGTTGTTCAAGGAGTGTACCAAAGATGGAAGTCCTTGCTACATGGAGGTACCACCACGGAGCTAGTTGAATACTTTGTTGGAACGCTTTCACTCTTCTTTGTATGCAGGTCATCTTGAGATCAAGAAGACCATTGCTCGCATTCAAGAAGTGTACTACTGGAAGGGAATTCAAATAGATGGGACAACATATGTCTCCAAGTGTGAGGCATGTCGCTCTAACCTTGCACAGTTTCCTAGGGTGGGGGTCACTTATGAATTGCAATATTTGTCTGTGACACATGCCTTTGCCCGTGTTGGTTTGGACTTAGTGGGACCTCTCGCTCTCACGTCAAATGGATATAACTATCTCTGTGTAGCTACAGACTACTTGACCAAGTGGATAGAAGTCCGGAGGACATGGAAATGCGGTGCTCCATTTCCATTTTGGAATGGATGTTTGTCCAATTCCAGACCCTTCAACGGAAATGCGGCACCGCATTCCATTGTCCAATACGAAATTTCGATGACGGACATGAAAATGCGGTGCCGCATTTCTATTTTGGAGATGGATGTTTGTCCAATTCCAGACTCTTCGACGAAAATGCGGGACCGCATTCCATTGTCCAATACGAAATTTCTATGACGGACATGGAAATGCGGTGCCACATTTCCAGAACGGACATCGTTGTTAGTCCAATCCCAGACCCTTCGACGGAAATGCGGCACCACATTCCATCGTGCTGGATGGAAATGCGGTGCCGCATTCCATTGTCCAATACGAAATTTCGATGATGGACATGGAAATGCGGTGCCGCATTTCCATTTTGGAGATGGATGTTTGTCCAATTCCAGACCCTTCAATGGAAATGTGGTGCCGCATTCCATTGTCCAATACGAAATTTTGATGACGGACATGGAAATGCGGTGCCGCATTCCATTGTCCAAAACGAAATTTCGATGACGGACATGGAAATGCGGTGCCGCATTTCCATTTTGGAGATGGATGTTTGTCCAATTCCAGACCCTTCGACGGAAATGCGGTGCCGCATTCCATTGTCCAATACGAAATTTCGATGACGGACATGGAAATGCGGTGCCGCATTTCCAAAACGGACATCGTTGTTTGTCCAATTCCAGACCCTTCGACGGAAATGCGGTGCCGCATTCCATTGTCCAATACGAAATTTTGATGACGGACATGGAAATGCAGTGCCGCATTTCCAGAACGGACATGGACATGCATTGGCGACATGCTTGGACAATTCAAGGTTGAATATGGAAATGCGGTGCCACATTTGGAATTCGAAGTATGGAAATGTCATGTCAAGAAAGGAAATGCGGTACCGCATTTCCGTTACGACCACAACGGAGGAGTGGGAGCTGCCGGAAATCGTTGCATGGAAAAAAATGAAATACGGTGCCGCATTTCCGAGCTTGGGCATGTACATGTTTCGTTTTACTCATAGATGGATTTCCTTCACCTCAGGACTCTAGTATCACTGACTCTGATATATTGATGTGGACAGACACATTGCAGAAATGAGACCACAAATTGTAAATAGTGGGCCAATTAGATATAAAAATTCGTTCTTTATGTAGGTCTACTTTGTCCCACAGGCCCTGGGGTCGCCCTTTGGACAACACACAGAAGTGAGGGACGATGAGTTGTTTTATTGATCAAACACGGTGTGTCACATTTAGCAACTCCAAACAAATCTAAGCTCTTCCGCCTTCCGCCTTCACCAAGTCGACGGAACTTCGATAGCCCTCAAAACAAACTCATTACTAACGTGGCACTTCCAGGTAAACTGCAATGCGGTCGTTCTGGTTCCCTTGGTGGAGCTAACGACAATGTCATGCCCATCAATGATACCACCATCATACATTGACAAGGTCACTGTGGGCCTCATGTGCCCATGCGATTCGTCTTCGCAACTCAGCTGAATGTCTCCATACACTAGAAGAGCGGAGTGAACTCCACAAATATAGTTTTCCCCGGTGCCGTCCTCCCTGGTCCACTGGCAGCAGTTCTAACGCCAAAGCGAGGCCGTGCGTGATCTGTCCGGCATCCCATTCCAACTTGGTATATCGAGGTCAACAATTTTCAGGACCCACGGACCGCATTGACCCTCGCCCTCACCTCGCTCAAACTGGTAATACTCCATTACGCGCAAAGACTCCCGCTTGACTCTTGAAGCGTCAGTGAAAACAGAGAGCCACACAATGATGTCTCCTGATTTTGGTTTGAACATCGCATAATTGTGGCCATGATAAGGGCAGTCAGCAGGATTGCGGCGGCACGGCATCCTTGCAAAAGATTAGCGGAGTACGCTCAATGACAGCAGCTCCCGGATGAAGGAGGCAGCAGCGCGGTGGCTGGAAGTTCAAGGACATGACAATGTGTTTGCAAATGCTGCAATTCCTCACTAACACTCCAAGGCACATTTAAATTTCCCCCCTACAGGAACTTGCACGGATGAAGATTGGCTGCTCCATGAATGTAGCCGTTTCAGTTTCCTTCCGTGCCATGCAAACTATGGGCCGTAAGTGCCAGATGGGCCTATAGCCACTCGAGATGACGAAGTCCATCCCCCCTTCGATGTAAATGTGGCGCCAAATTTCCATCCGGGGGATGGACTTTCATCGTGTAACGTGTTCATCACGCCAGCGGTGGATGAACCGCTACCTCTTTCTCATCCACGGGGAATAGTTTGTAATCTGCCACGGGTACGTGGGACCCAGATGCTCCATTATTGGAGCCCGCACTGCTCTTCCGCTTCTCATCATTTCGAAAATCAAAGGGCTTCGTTGTTGCTGCAAGGTCATTGTCATCGGCATCAAACACGTCCTCAGGACCTCCTTTGCAAGGATGTCGTGCTTCCGGAACCGGGACGACTGCCCTTATGGAGGCTTCGATTATGCAATGTATTCGGCCTCATCGGGAGACATCGTTATCTGGCACACAGTTTACACAGAAGATAGTGGGGCGAATGTGGAAACATTGTCAGCTTTTGAGTATATCCCAGGCCACTACACCTTCGAGCGGGGTGACGATCTTGGTCTGAGGAGTCTGTGGCTCCTACGCATCCTTGATTCCGATTTCCCCAGCTACGATGGGCACCCATGCAGAAGAATGCGCACTGCTATGCTGTTGCGTTGGAACCGTTGCCAGTGGACGTGGGTGGACTCCATCGGAGAGACGTATACTCCTGAAGGAGTGCGCTCCTCTTCTCCATTGTATGGGGACATTCGCATTGGTGTGGACGACGAAAACGTGAAGCTTTCCATATTCGATGGTGGTATGATTGAAGGGCACAACATTGTGGTGAGCATCAACAGGGGCGGTACAACGGCTGCAATCCAGTTTACCTAGAGGAGCCCGATGACTCATGAGCTAGTTTTCAGAGCAGTCGAAGTCCCATTGACAACGTGACTTGTATTCAGAAGGCATAGGGCTATAGATTTGTTTGCACCATCAGCACAGTAGACGTGTTTCGAATGCAATTCATGTGGATCAATAAAAACCCCATTGTGCCCTCTTTATTGTTCTATTCTGTATCCATCGTTCCCAGAATGCATCATTCCTCATTTCGTTTGGGATTGGGAGTGGAGGTGGATTTTGCAAGTGGCTGGTAGGCTGAAATGGGCCCCCATTGTACAGAGCAGTACCACCCTACCATTCGCGAAACATTGCCTTTCAATATGTAATTCTAAAAAACATTGCCGAACCTCCTTCATCGGGAGGTCCTTCTCCCCCTATGACCGTGACACCCTCAACCCTATTCCCGCGGACACTCATTTCCGGAAAATAGTCCAGCTCATGTTTTTTTCGACACTTACGACTCTGCTCATGGCTCATGCCGTTCATGGCTCATGGCTCATGAAATAGCAGTCCCCGACAGCATGCATTCGAGTGAGAGTCATGAAGTCATATGTGCGTCTAGCAATTTGCACACGTCATTCCAGTGTAGTGGTGTCCGTGACTAGTAGTCATATCCGCCATGCCAATATTCGTGGTCAAACATGTTTGACCTCTGTTGAGCAGAGTCTGGAGTCATGCAGTTGCATATATGACTTCTCCATATCTACGTGTCAACTGCAAAGGCTTTTACGACTGCATATGGCATTTCTGCCACAAATCTGCCATGACTGCGCACAAATGGCAGTCATGAAAGCCACAATCTGTTGTAAGGATTCCTCACATACTTTCGGTAGTAAGAGGCGAGTCCCAGAAAGGATCGCACTCCCGCGACCGAAGTCGGAGGTTCCCAGTCCAAGATTGCCCTCACCTTTCTATCATCGCAAGAACTTCACTTTTGTGACCCCAAATTCGCACTTTGTTGCAGGGGAGAGGGAAGAGCTGAAGGCGGAGGTCTTTTGCAAGGGGCCATGTGGCAGCTGTAGCCCACCTCGAGAAGTGTGCGGAATCAACACACAAGTGGGGCCCCGGCGGAAGCAAGAGTTTTGTCACCCGATTCATAAGTGTTCTTTCTCTTGTCATACCCATTCTTTTTTTTTAGCTTCTCCCTTCCATCATGAATTCTGACCTGTCATTGCATTTGTATGCCATGTGCAGAAAAAGAAGTTTCAGAGGCCTCCCTCCGCCATCGAGCACAACTTTTGCAAGACTCAGGGGTGGAAGGCCCTTGTAGCCTCAATGGCCAAGGCGCCCGATAGTACATCTGTAGGGGTGGGGATGGGTAGTTCAGTGGCTCGGCCGGATGGGGGAGAGCCAGTAGTAGGGGGTGGTTCGAAGGATGATGTAATCTCGGACTCCGCCTCATCATCCTCCAAATTGGAGGCCCAGCGTAGCTTGCATTCCTCGGACGAGTACACCTATGAGTCAGGTGATGAGGAGTGAGGGATGGTTCCCAGTTAGAGACATGTACAGGTAGTACTCGCTTTATGTATATATTTTTTCAGTTGCCATTTCGATCCTCATTCTAACCTTAATGGATATGTGGATTTGGTGGGTCGACCTATAGATTAGAATGCATGCAATTGTTGCAAGCACGAGGCACACCCCAACCCCCGAGAAAACCCCACACCCAACCCCCCCCCCCCCAAACGAAAAAAAAACCCCCAAATACCAGCTGGCTACCCTCCCACCCACCCCCCTTTCCCAGCGACGCCTTTGCGACGGCCCCGGGTGACCAGCAACGCGCTAGCGATTCCCAGGCGTCGCAACAGAACCACCCCATCGTGGAGCTAGCGACGCCGCCCAGGGGCTGCGTCGTTGGTGCGACTCTCGGGAGTCGCATAAGAATGTGCCCTCCCCTGGAGCTAGCGACGGCCCCCGGTTTGTTGGCGACGTCCGTGCGATTCCCGGGCGTTGCCAGCAAACCTCCCTACCCATGGTTGACTAGCAACGCTCGCACATGTTAGCGTCGGCATTGCGATTCTCGGGCGTCACCAAGCCCCTAGGCAGATTAGACCCCATCTCGATGTCCTGGCGTTGCAGAGCGGGGGCTTTAATGTCCCACGGTGCGACGTGCCGGTGACGCCGTCGCGTGGCTATTTCTGGAGATGGGCGACGTCTTTGCGACTGCCCCACGACGCAAGGGGAGGAATGGACCCCCCCTCTTTGCCCTTAGTTGTGACTCCCGGGAGTCGTAATATTGCGACGCCCCGGAGGGGTGGCGACATTCCGCCGTCGCTGGTCGTGGCCAGGGGGATTAGCGATTCCCCTAGGTCGCTATTTTGTGACGTTCCGGGAGCGACGTCGGACCGATGTGGGTGCGCCAACGTCACAATTTGCCCCCGAGGCGCCCCGAGCGCTGTAGTGTATTTCCGTCGCTAAGCGCGGCGTTTGGAGGTCGCTGAGGCATCGCTAACCCCTCCCAAAACGTAGTAGTGACTACCAGTCAATTCTCATCCCCCATTGGGAAGGTGGGAGCGTTCCACACCTCATGTTCCCTCCTCATGCTCCCCACCTTTAGGACCATGTTCCCAAACATTCTCCAATTTTGCTCCCCTATTCCCGCTTCCCGATCCCTACTCCCCATAGCTCCCCCATAGTGGGACAGGGGAGTAAGGAGGGGAGCGGGGATCGAAAACAAGGGAGCAAGCCGCGTTCTAGAGGACGAGGGGGAACGGGGACAGGGGAGCGGGATGCGTTCCACATGGTGAGGAGGGGAGCGGGGACCGGGAACAGGGATAGGGGAGCGGGACTGGGAACAAGAAGGGGAGCAGGGAGTGGATACTAGGAACAGGAGAGCGGAGCGGGGATCTTGGACTCATAATTATTTTGGAGATGAAAAAATACATTAATCAATCACATATGTAACCAAGCACTAAATGGGCTTTGACTGCCGCGAATTGATCCTCAACCCTCACCATTATAATGCATATCTCCTAGCCACCATGCTACCATGTGCTTATTGCCAAACCTTCATTTTTTAATCCTTTATTCTAGAACATAGGCTCGCAGGTGAGAGGGGAGCAGCGGGGGGGGGGGGGGATTTGACAGTGCGCCCCGCCGGAACATCACCGGTACGGACATCCCCCGTGACCGTACCGGCGAGGCTCCCATGCTTGCATTCAACTCGTTGGGTGCGCATAGTCTAACAAGGCCCATCTAAGCCCAAGTGCAATCTCCTATGTATCCAAGTGCTTCTCCCACTTAGAGGCCCAAGTGCGCGGCCCCGTTCATTCTCGGTGGATGTACTACCTTGAGCGATACATGAAGACTTTGAAAGCACATGTAAGACAAATGGCGCACCCAGAGGGTAGCATGGCGGAGCTCCAATATCATTCCAACACTTAATTTTGTAATTTAGTTGAATTTTCAGCAACCAAAATTATTCATAATTCTATAATTTTCTATAATTGTTTATAATTCCATAAGTCTCGGCCCGTAGGCCCAAATTTTGTGAAACCAAGTAGGTGCACCCCTACTCATCAAGGGCTTCCAGCGGTACTAAAATCGTGGCCAAAGGCCCCGCGGTTTGGGAGATCTCAATGACCCTACAAATAATACAAACAATACTGTGACCGCCAATATTAAAAAAAAACCCAATTTATTACATCCACGTGCACAAAAGACAAATGAAGGGCCAATCATTACTCCAAGAAAGCCCACTTTGCTATTTTTCACGAATTTCCAGCGACCAAAAGTACTTGTAATTCGATATCTCCCACACCGCCCAAAAATTATGAGACTAAGCCGGTGCACCCCTCCTCATTGAGGGGTTTCCAACGGCACCAAGCACCAGGGCTGGGGCCCGCAGTTTGGGAGATCTCAACGACGCTACAAAACAAAACAAACTACCTTGCTTCATATATTGATGAAGCAATAAAGAAATCAAACTATTATTTATATCCGCTCTAAAGATTAACCTATATCCACGAGTTCCAGTTGCACATCTATGAGGAGTTGTGCAAGTATATTGAATACACGCAAGGTAAACCCTTGCCGAGACCCAAGCTTGAACTAGACACTCCTTCGGATTTTTGGGTTAAGAAGTTCGAAGAGGAGGCGGCTGAAGAAACAGCCAAAGTGTGTACCACCAAAGCTCAGAAGTGTGAGCAGCAATGGAAGATTGTTGAGGTGCTTCTAGTTTATCTCACATTCGATTAATTTGAGGAAGTTAATAGATGGAAATTTGAACCCTTGCCATGTGAGAGGGGGATGCGCGGCCCTCTATAACCGGGGTCGCAAGTTGGCAAGAACAAGGCAGGGCGCCCCCCTTTGATGAATTCCCATAGATGCAAGGGGCTAGGTTTGGTGGGAGGAAAGAAGTTTTCTAGCTCATAGCCCACTTCCCTGGTCATACTAAACTGAGGAATGCCTACTTCGGCCCAACTCAAGAATTCGCCAGCACACGTATGTAGCTGAATGACGTCCAATTGTAGCTTGCGGGCGACTTCATCAGCATGCAAGACCTGCAATAATCTACGGCCAGCCCATGCATCCTATAACGCCCTGTCGGACATTGTGCTGTCACGCTTAATTCTGCAGCAAGGCTGCACTTCGACCTATGACCTCTAATTATGACTCTGCTCGCCTTCATCACTACACCCTCTCAAACACTATTTAGATTGAGCACTATACATTGCTGCCTAATTTTTTCGTTATTGCTCATTGCTCATCTAGACTAACACTCACTTTGTATAACAATCAATCTGCCATTCCAAATCACTCAGGTTCACTTGTCTTGCTTTCAGCCGCCTCACCTCATTGTCCAGGCAAAATGTTAAATGAGCAGCTTGTTGCTTACCCCTCACGCTCCAAGTGCTTTGTGCTCTGGATCATTACCACGAAAAATCACCACTTAAAATCACCATAACATCAGTAACTCTCACTTCATAAGTGCACTCGTTGCTTTCCTGCTGGCCCGTCAAGGGCCTAGGGCCAACATCTCGTCTCATTTCTATTATGTGGTTCTCACATGTTTCATCATGCGGGATGAGTTCTCTCTCTCGTGTCTCTAGGTTTGTCCCTCGCCTTCTTTGGCGTGTTTGCTTAGGGGTTTATTTTTCCTATTCATTAACAAACGGCTCGTCACGTAATGGCTCCTCGTCATGGTGACTACCTATTAGAGTATTATGATGATGATATATGTTGGTAGCAAGGAATGTAATTAGGTAATTTAAAAGCAATAAGTACATGATGTTTATGGTCCATGCAATATGCTTTTGTAATGCCACATATGCAGTGTTGATGATGTGCATATTGTCCAAACATGGTCTAGTTGAGATCCATAAATAGTAGTATTAATTGGAAATTGGAGTTGCATGTGAAAAGAAAAACATGAATTTTTGCAATTGATTTGTTGTTACGGTATTATTTTGTAAAAGATCTACATTAAAGTCCCCTATTATTATCGTTGGGCATGTATGTGGGATGGTATCAATGAGCTTTTTGGAAGAAGATAAGAAAATAGTAAATTGTAGTGTTGGAGGTTTATAGACCGCAATAATATGAATTGTTTTTTGGTATTCAAATTAAATATTGCAGCTATATATTTCAGATTCCCGCTTAGCGGTTTTTTTAAGAAATTTCAGATCGAGTGGCTACAGAGTTTAATAGCCGTACATTCTGTTCATCCACTGACATTCATCCAAATCTCTACTGTAATCCATTTGTATCATCCATGTTTTGTGAATCCATCCATAATTTATCTTTTATTTGGAGAAGTTTGGCGATTTCATCCATGAAAAAATAGGGAATTTGTTACAGAATATTCCATTTTATTCTTGAGGTCAAAATCTGATAAAATTTGCCAATAAAAAAAATGCAAGGTTAAAATATATATGTATATATATATATATAGTCCAACTCTTTTTTATTTTTTACCTCTTATAACAGGAAGGTGGACACCTTCATGACACACCAGATGGTGGTTTAAACCCACAACCACATCCAACGTGGTATGTGCCCATTACCACTGGGCTACATGCTGGTTGTCAATATCAACAGATGTGAAATGGTATATAAATTGATGGATCTAAAGGGACCTGAAGGAATCTAAGATCTGAAAAAAACTACGAGTTTTGAAATTTTGAAAAAATATAGAAATTACTAGACTGCAAAAAATTCTTTAATAATTAAATAATTAAAATAAAATAAACACTTACATTCGCTTACATATAGATACATAACAAATTTAAGAAGAATTGGAGATTACTAAATATGAGTATTGTTTTATAAAATAAATGTATTGACTAATTACAATTTTTTTTTCAATGATATGCAACAATTTCAAGAAGATAACAACAATTCAACAACAAAATGAATTTATAATATATAATATAATTATATTAACTTCAAAAGATTGAAAATATCTATATGATAAAGACTTAATATATTGGAATTAAATTAATTTTCTTAAAAACAAAATTAGCACTTAATCTGCGACTCAATTGTTTTTAAGAAAATTAATTCTTCATTTGTATAGTATAAATTGATGGATCTAAAGGCACCTAAAGGGATATGAGATATGAAAAACTAAAGGTTTTGAAAAAATCTGGGTATTATTAAATTGGAAAAATTATTTAATGATTAAATATCTAAATAATAAAATACCTACATTCATCTTTTAAAATATATATAATAAATTTAAATTTTTTGAAGATTGATAAATATGAGTACTTTATTTAAATTTATTAATTAATTACGGTTTTTTTCAATGATATCTAACAACTTCAAAAAGATATCAACAAATCAACAACGAAATGAATGATAATATAAAACATATCTTCATTTACAATCGACATTTAAACTAAAATGACGACATTTAAAATATTTTGAAATGTAATAGTGAACCACCAACAATGTCAAAGTTAATTTTATGTTTAATGTTTTGATTCAATGGTAGCAACTAAAATAGATGAAACTAATTTGAATCAAACTATCTAAGCTGCATCATAACCTGTAATCTCAGAGAAGGGACTAAGTGCAAATGTGCTTCTCAATTGAATTTTTCGAGAGCCGACCAACTAAATAAAAATTCAGACTCTATATTCATGAAACCAAACTTGTATCATTGTGAATCGGAAGGAAGCTAACTAAAAGTAGAACTTTAAAATCACAATCTCAAATCCGCACTTTCAAATCTGTCATCTTGTAAAATCAAAAACATAGGATTAGACCTTACAATCTAGATGTAGACCAATGCCGTCGGCAACTTCCCGTAACTGTACTTCTGCCCTCGCCTCCTACTTTCAGTCATCATTAGAATTACTACTGGGAGAGCAGAAATTCCAAAAGGCCTACCGAACATCTTTTTCAAGATAAATTAATTATTCCGGCAAGGCCCCGACGACCATCATGGGCAGTTACGGTAGTATAACTCACATAGATATTGTCTATGTGTGAACTCAATTTATCGCCCTCATCATGGGGGGTTTTGTTTCTTCCTCACTTGTGCCGGAGTGGTTTTTCCTTTGCGGTTCCGAATTGGTCCCCTTGTACTCCTTATGGCCTATGAGGTTAATTTTTCTTGTTTTGTTTTGTTTTGTTTTAATTTAATTTTATATAAATAAAGGGCACATAACTCTGTTAATCAAATTAGAAAAACCGAGAAAAAATAACTTTGACATGGCCATAAGGCAGAACAATCAGGGGAACCTCCCAAAACGTTCACAATGGGCAGCTAGTAACACATATGGTTCACTGTTTGAACCAATTTATCAGAAATACCAAGATAAAATATTACCTGAGTGTGCCATCTAAAAGCCAACCATCATAGCAAAAAATAGGGGGGAAGGGGTGAGAGAAGAAACGAGGAACTATTTCTTCCTACGCAAAGGCTCGAAATTAAGGTGTGCCTTTATTTTTGAATTCCTATTCTTTCAGTGGTTCCAATTGATGTCCTTATCCGCGACAAGGGGGGAAGGCCAGGGAGAGGGCAGGTCACTAGCAATTGGGGATGGAAGACTTGAAGATGCAAGAATCACTTGACCTAAAGCAGCACGAGATGCTCCTCCATGCCCACGTGGAGTCGAACTCCTGCAGAAGTTGGAGTCTTCTCTCCTCATAGCATCTGCGAATAGCTGTCCCAACAACACCCCAAGCCTTCCTTCTCTTGATGACCCTTATTCAGCTCAACTGTTCCATTAATTAATATATCTATGGTTCATCTTTGCATCTTTTATTGGGGCCTTGCGGGTGGAGAGCCCACTAAAGTAGGTACTAACTTAGTAAGTAGTAAGAGGCAGGAAGGAGAGCACTCTTCCTTTTTATATACCCTCTCAAGGCGGCAGCCCCCACCCCCATCAAGCGGTGGGGGACCTTTCTAGAAGGTTGCCCCACACATGTCACCAGAAACCACCAGCTGACAGTGCTCCCCCACACATGTCACCCCTAGAAACCACCACTTGACACCTGGACTTTGCATACCCCAATTTGGCGCCTGAACCATCCGCCACTTAATAGCTGTTGCCTCCCTACCCTCTTTCTTTGGACCCCCTTACAAAGGGGTTATTTCTTCAAATCCTTGTGCAGCGTACAATATATCTCCCCTTTTTAGTTCCTAGGCCACCCACTAGTGGACAGGCCCAGGAAACTTGGGGGGCTTAATCTCTCGATCAGGAGATTTGTCACAATGTCGGAATTGAATGAGGGCAGTTGGTATGGGTAGCTAGTTTGATCATGGATACTCTCTACTTGAAAGAATTGCAAAATATTTTTTTGTGGTGAAATGGGAGCACCTGGTATGGGGCTGGCCATTTTGAACAACCTCTATGCTAACCATTTGTGTGTTCATTGGAAAAACAGGTGCCAATCTTCACAATGTCGGAATTGAATGAGGGCAGTTGGTATGGGTAGCTAGTTTGATCATGGATACTCTCTACTTGAAAGAATTGCAAAATATTTTTTTGTGGTGAAATGGGAGCACCTGGTATGGGGCTGGCCATTTTGAACAACCTCTATGCTAACCATTTGTGTGTTCATTGGAAAAACAGGTGCCAATCTTCACAATGTCGGAATTGAATGAGGGCAGTTGGTATGGGTAGCTAGCTTCTCATGGATACTCTCTACTTGAAAGAATTGCAAAATATTTTTTTGTGGTGAAATGGGAGCACCTGGTACGGGGCTGGCCATTTTGACCAACCTGTCTGCTAACCAATAAATGGGCCTTTTATTTTTAGAGGCACTATGGTGGCCACTTCTTAAGCCCAGGCTAGCTTGCTTGGAGGTAATTCTCAAGCTCTCAATAGTTTATTGGCTAGTAACTCTTATTCCTCCGTAGCCGCCCGCCCCTGGGGTAGAATTCCGTGCACATGTGCCCACCCGCGGGGGCTACCCCCTTGGAAGCAACGCCCAGGCTGCAGCCGCTGGCGGGGCCCACCACATCCAGCCGCCGCTTAGGATGCAGCGAACTGCTCATGTGCCCGGCACATGAGGCACAGTAATGAGAGAGAGACCAGTCTGTCAATCCGCCTTCCACACTCTTGAGAACCCACGTCTGACGACCCTCTGTCACAAACGGCAGATGCAAACTCACTGAACTCAGAGATATCTTCAGAAATATTTGATTGCGACGGGGTAGGTCGCAAATGGAGAAGTGATATTAGTTTACATTTTGAGAGGAGGATTCGCACGGATATGTAACGTAGCTTGCTTGCAAGCACTGAATTGGTGAAGTAAGTTTTGGCATATGCTAGACTCATGGCCGGGATTGCAAGAATAAGCAATCAACGTAGGATACGGTTTCAGACGCGCAGCTATGTGATTCAGGAAAACAGATCTCTCTCTGTCGAATGAAGTTCCCATGGAGGGGGTGAGCACGACAGGGTGCTGGGGGTCGGATGAGAGAGACTGCGATCATTAGCATCAAGCTGGTTGGACATGGTGGTGTGGACACAAGTAGTGGAAGCACTTCACGGACATGGTTTCCTGCTCCACAGCAGACGTCTATGAAAGGAAACACAAAAGCCAGAGAGGGATTGCGCACCACGTGCACTTCAAGTTTCCTACTCCAGGTTTTGCAAAAACAAGTGTTCCTGACTGTGCACCACATTCGTTGACAGTAAGTGTGCTGTTCAATCGGACCTCGTCCTATTGGAGGTGTGCAGGATGCTACATCTGTGGGTAAACAGCTAATTTCCCATATCATGATATTTCAGCTGAAGGTGTTCAAGAGCTGTTGAAGAAGGGGGACGAAGTTCACGTTGAGTGAAATGCCCGAAGTGTTCCGCTCTAGGGAAGATTTTGACCATGACGACTTTGAGAAAAGAAGATTTGCAGCTGGGGCATACCCGTATGTGCCTGGTTGGGTGATCTGCACAAGTCAGAGCCATTGCAAGTGAGTCCGGAAGATATGGCTCCCAATGCTCCAGATGCAGACCTCCTTCCTCCACTTCGTCTTCCGGGAGAGGCTAACATGGATTTCACAGATGGAATCGCCAATGAAGAAGGCGTGCCTTTGGTTGGATCGCCCTCGCTCGATGTTCCCACACTTACGCGGCGCTTGACCCTCATCGACGGATTAAGGTTGGTTCCTCAAATTTGTTCCTTGTCTTGTCCGCTTAGCCCTTTAAGTGTACACCATAGCTTCGGTTGAAATTGAACTTGTTTTGTGAGATGAGGGAGGACCTTAAGGATGATCCGAAGGGCCTACCCTGCCCCCGGCACTAGACTGAAATTTAAACTCAGGGTGGGGGGTCTACTTTTGAACAGTAAACAGATGCAGAAAGGAAAGGGAGATTGTCAATGCCTGATGTGTGGGCGGCCTGAAGACCATATCCGTTTTCTGATACAATGTCCGGGGTATTCCCAGCAGAGAGCAACCCTCTTGAGGACCATCAAGAACATAGTCCCTGCACCTGTTCACCAACTTTCAAAATCTCGAGGCTGAGCCTAAAGCCCTGCCCCAGTTGGGGTCTAATTGCTGGGCAGCTCACACGCAGCAGATCGATGCTTGTGTGAAAGGCTTTCTAGAGGAGATCTGGAAAGCCTGGTAATCTGATAATTTAGAGGGGAACGTGTTGGTTAAAAGTATGCATCTGCTTTGCAATGTTTTTACTTGTAGAGACGGACTGTCTTTCATGAAGCTAATGCAATGTGAACATCTGAAGACTGGAAACATAGAAGTCCCATCACAAATTTTTGGAAGTTTTATGCCTAACTTTGTTAAGAGAGAGAGAGTTTGCTGTCGTCAGCTGGATCATGGAACAGATTTTCCTTGGCAAGTGCAGTGTGCTGGTGGGAGTAATCGTAGGGAGTGGTATCTTCACATCACCGGGTGTGGTGCTACTGTATGCGGGAAGTGTAGGCCTGGGGTTTTTGGCGTGGGTGACTGCTGGAGCTGTGGCGCTTTGTGGCTCCCTCATTTATGCAGAGCTTGGATCCGCCATACCTCTAGCTGGTGGGAATGCCGCGTATTTCGAGGTGTTTTCTGCAGCCCTTTGCATTCTAGAGCTCAATTTGAGTGATGCATTTCATTCCCTTTTTGAGTGGTTCCGTGGCCGCTTATTTCCTGCTACATCCAAATCGCAAGTGACTGCAAGGATTGTTCAATGAGTACATCTCTATCTCTCTGGATGTCTCATTCTCTCTCTTTCCAAGTTTTACGTGCTGAGAATAGCCATTGTCTGTGGGTTTCATTGATCCTTTAATCACCTCATGTCCTTTCTGCTGTAGACTGAAGATGGAGTATAATGCCTCCAGGTTAAAGCACTGTGCTGTTTCTCTCCCTATATGAACCAGAGTCTTCCATGAGAGGATAAATCTGTCATGGACCTGTGGCGGGCATGTTCTAGCAAGCAAGGAACTATCAATGTATCCAAGCCGCCCACTCCCCACATTCCCCAGCCTGTCTGTCTAATTCCTCTCTTGTTCTCTCTCCTCCGACCCGCTTCTCTTACAATTATCTTTCAATTGCTTTGGAAAAGCTAAAATTGCATCCATTTCCATCTCCATTTGTATACTCAAATCTGTGTTGATGATAGTGGTTCGGCATTGGCAGATGGCCTTCGGTGAAGCCTGGTCGTTTGCATTCATTTGGACTATGTTCTTTGTTCTCACCAATGGGAGCTTGGCTATTGTGGTTCTCACTTGTGCTCGCTACTTTGTTGCTGGGGTATGTGCACTGCTGGAGCCCTATCTACTTTCTTCGCGGAAATGATGAAGTACTGGTTATACTTTGTGGTGTAGCCTTGTGACCATAGACCCTATGCCCAGTTTGGATGGACATGGCAAGGGAGGTGAGGAGTGCAGTATGGGACCCATTACCATCAGAAGGAGGCTAGTGGGAGTTGATTTTGGGGCCTAGTTATTGGGCAAATCACACACAGCAGATTGATGCTTGTGTAAAGGGATTTCTAGAGGATATCTGGAAAACTCGGATCAATTGTCTGTTCCAGGGTAAGCCATACTATTGGCGTCAGCCCCTGACAAAGGTAGTTTCTGTCCCATTGTGTTCCGCTCACACTGGGCGTGGGGTTAATGGCCACAAGGCTACAGCAGACAACGTCTTCTGATTACATGCTCATCCTCTAAAGCTCCTAGAGAAGCTAGTGTAAATTGAGCTCACAGCCTTTGCTGAACAATCCAGAGTGAAAGAGGGCCTTCACACATGTGCATGCTACACTGAAGTTCAAAGTTGTAGAAGGCATCCGAATCCTTTTTAATAAGTTAACTGGACAGAACTGTCGATCTGGGCATGATGGTGAGGAGAGCGAGCATTAGGCACTGGCATGGGTAATCATCTGCACAAGATGCTCCTTCAAAGAGGTTCTCATCTGAACTAGAGGCCCTCGGTCACTGCACCATTTTCACTTAGTTCGCAAAGCTCGAGACACTAAAAGATGTGGCTCTCTTTGGGTATGGATACTGGGGTAAATATTCCCACCAAATAGATGGAGATTTTCAAAGTTGGTAAACAGAGGTACAGGCACAAATCCCTTGATGGAATTGAAGTGGGCGTCTCTCTGGCGAGAGTACTCAGGACAATGAATCAGAAAATGTATATTGTCTTCAGGTTGCCCACACAACGAGCATTTGCAATCCCCTCTCTGCATCTGTTTGCTGTTCGAAGGTAGGCTGCCCTTAGTTTAAATTTCAGTCTCGTGCCAAGAGTGGGTGAACCCTTGAGGTCATCCATGATATCCTCCCCCATGTTACAGACTGGAAACAAGTTCAGGGAATTTTTTCTGCCTAACTTCATTTTCATCAGACAATTTCCTGGCGACAGACTTTAAAGGATGAGAATGAGAAATTAAGGGTCTATGTGACCAACAGCAAGTTCCAACTAAGAATTTCAAACCAAGCGAGGGGGAATGAAATAAGAGAGATAGAGAAAGGAATTTATTATGTTTGTGGGAGGCCAAAGGGTCTGAGACACAGGTAGAACCATGCAAGTAGAAGAAAGGTTTCTTTTCGGGGGAGGGGGAATTTTTGCATCCTGTTTACTACATGACCTCCTGATCGGTGCACCATGATAAGGATGATCTACTCGATGATCATTGACTCAAAGTGACCATAAGAAAACTTAAACTGCAGGAACACTGCAGTCAGCATGCATCTTACGTGTGTGAGTTGCGGGGCAGTTTGTAGAACACCATGCTGTGGACGAGGATATGGACTCATACCCTCTGGTCAAAGCAATTGCCATTGCTTGTGTGGTGGTTTTAACTCTCTGTAACTGCCTTGGTAAGTTTGTATCAGTCATTTGCAACCCTACTGACTGACTGCTCTCATTTGTCCACTGAATTTGTTTTTCAGTCTTGCAGACACAAAGTAGAAAACAGGCTTGTCTCGTGCTTGTGATTATGAAGTCCCTTTGGCAGAGGCATTAATCATATGTAGCCCTGATAGTTTTATGTCAGCAAGGTCTTCCTAGAAGGAAAACGACGTTGCAGATTCTTAGTCACAGCCCTTGGCTCCAAGAGTTGCAACTGAGTCTCTGTTTTGGCACAGGGGTGCGTGTGGGCAGTGGGTTGCAAAACCTCTTCAGTTTGGTGAAGGTTATGCTGGTAACCCTTCTGACTGTAGCAGCCGTGGTCTTCTTGTGGAGGGACACATCTGTACTGCAAACCAACGTACATAAACCGTTTGTAGGCAGCACCTTGTCGGGCTTTGGTCCGAGCATGGTAGCGGCCCTTTGGTCCTTCTGTGGCTGGTACGTTGTTTTGCCAACCTCATCTTCCGGCCTATATATTGCACCTCTGTAGTCCCAATTGAAATTACCTACTGGTGTGAATCACTTTGTGTTACAGACATTTTCTCCCAAATCATGTAGAGAGATTGAAAGCTGTTTGTATTGCCAAAGAATCAAAATTTCCCGGTTTATTGCCCAGTTTGAAATGAGCTGCTGGCATCCACATTCGCTGGGATCTTAGAGGAGCTGACGCCTCCCCAAACTCTGAGTTCTGGTCACTTTAAGATGATACCAGCTGTCCTGTCACTCTGGTCGTCCATTTTGCGAGTTACTCTGTAACTACACCAGTCAAGTTTTGGGGGACGGGGTGAATGAGCATTCCAATTTGTGAGAATTGTTATTCTCTCCCTCTTAACATGGGAAGGAGGAGTTATTCTGGCTTCATGTGGTAGTCAAACTTACTTGGTATGGTTCCATCGACTTTTGATGCTTGTGTGTAGGGGTGACCTTGTCTTTCTAACGGAGGAACTCAAGAATCCAAGCAAGGATATCCCTCTTGCTACTATTGGTGGTTTCTCACTTGTGGCGGTCATCTATGTGGGTCCCACTTAAACCAGACAGTTCATTTCATGAGAGGTTGACTGACATGCAAGCTTCAAGTGAGGTAACCCAAGTTAACTTAGAAGCTGCCGATGCAACTTCCTCGAGTAGGTGTTGGTTCTGAGAACCTTCCAGAGATGACCAAGGGCGCAAACTCCCCCTTAACTCTCAACACTGGCCTTGGTCAGTTTTTAGGCCTCCAGCAACACATGCTATTCTCACTTTGGGTGGAAAAGCATTTGTAATAAATCTTTTCTACATCAAGCTCATTTTCTCTCTCATTCTAGTTCTTTCTTACTTTATCAGCTTAGGAGGTGTGCATGTGCAGACATGAGGAGAGGCAAGGTAGGGTCAGATTGTATTAGGAGAAAGAAAGTTATTTGCTGCCAGACTTTTTTCCATGTAGCCTTGTCACATAGATCCAATACTCAGTTTCGAGTAAGAGCAGAGGGGACCAAAATGAGTATATCGGTTATTGGACCTTCATTATAGAAATTTATTCAGATGGAAGAGGGAAACTTCCTTGCAATGATTGCTGGAGGGAGGTTGGCTACAATTTTTTCCCAATGATTTTGGTTAAGTTGAAGCCCCAGTCCAAGTTGTGTGAACTCTGCTATTTAATGGGTTGTTAAGTGGCGTATCATATCCTAAGTTCTAACTGTTGTATTCTGGTTGGATCCATTGCAGCTGATCATGAATGTGGCCTACCTCTGCATTCTACCTGCCTCAGGCAAGTGACTCCCTATGCATTTTCTAACTCTCTTTCTATGCGTCTATGTAACAACATATGTAACAGCTGCAACATATGTCCAACACCAGATATCCTAAGTTAATCGACTCTATATCTTGGAAACAGGACCGCCCTGTCAAACAGGCTAAGTCCTGGCAGAAGAGAGTAGAAGAGATTCTCAAGGACCTGGATCTGGATCCACAAGTCTTGACCCTGCTGGATAAATCTGACTTAGAGGCTGTAGTGTCCGAAGCCATGTCTGTTGCCATGAAATTGTCTGATGAAAAGGAAGTTAGGCAGAAAACTTCCCTGAACTTGTTTCCAGTCTGTGACATGGGAGAGGACATCTTGGATGACCTCAAGGGTCTACCCACTCTCGGCACTATACTGAAATTTAAACTCAGGGCAGGAAGCCTACCTTTGAACAGCAAACAGAAGCAGAGAGGAAAGGGAGAGTGCAATTGCCCGTTGTGTGGGCAACCTGAAGACAGTATTCATTTTCTGATACACTGTCCGGGGTTCTCTCACCAAAGAGACGCTCTCTTCAAATCTATCAAGGGAATTGTGCCTGTACCTCTGTTTACTAACTTTGAAAGTCTCGAGGCTGAGCCAAAAGCCCAGGCCCTTCTGAGGCCTAGTTTTTGGGCAAATCACACACAGCAGATTGATGCTTGTGTGAAGGGATTTCTAGAGGATATCTGGAAAACCCGGATCGATTCTATGTATCAAGGTAAGTCTTACTACCAACGTCAGCCCCTGACAGAGGTAGGTTCTGTCCCTTTGGTTTCCGCTCAAACTGGGTGTGGGGTCAATGGCCACAAGGCTACGGCAAACAACGTCTTATGAGTACAATCTATGCATCTATGTAACTTCTCGAATCCACTATCGAGCTACAAGTCGCACTGTGTAGTTGGTTTCCAATCCCTTAATCGTACCAGATATCCTATCAATCTACCAATCTTTCTCATTGTGGAAGTTATCATGAAGTGTATTTCTTTCTTTCTCTCATATCTTTCCATGTTGGCGCATTCCCGAGGTGATGTAACGATTAGGACTCATTGCTTCATTGTGTGGAGCAGCATGTGTTTTTCTCAATGAACAACATATCATTGGCATGGGTGCAAGTACTGGCCACTCATTTGTAGCCGACATTGGTGGGTGGCTCCCACAATGCCAAATGCTGACCTATGGGCGGCGGACCTTCTCACATCCCACAAAAATGAGGAAACCTAACTTGGATCACATCAGTGTGGATGCAGAAGTCAAAACGTCAGTAGCGGTTGGCATTGATGCTACACAAGCAGCGCTGGGACCTTGGGCAGGCTCAGCCACTGCCCTGCTTGTATCCTTCTCAGTGTTGGGTGCTGCCAATGCCATCATTCTCTGTGGTGCTCGTTATCTGGTATCTGACTCTGTGTGTCTGTCCTCGAGTCTTCCTGCATCACTTAAGTCCTAGTGCTTTTGCTTGCAATACCTGTGAAGTGTGGGATCTAATCAACAAATGGTACAACAATTTGTTCGCTTGTTTGTTTAGTATCAGAAGAACAACTGTGTTGTGGGAAAGAGAGAGAGAGTGACAATGTAAGTGGAGGCAGTATGCAGCAGCAAGGGAGTGGCAAGTCATAAGGTGGTTGGGGCTGCTGGGACAACACAGCCGTTCTCCGTATGCTGCACTTCTTGCCCAGGTAATCTCAGTTTGTGTTCTTCAGGTCGTTATCTCCTTGCATGGAAGCAGCTACCTTGCGCGGTACGTACATCCTTGTTTACAAGTGCGCATTCATCAGCTTATCTTCAAGCCTGCTCTCACAGTTTTCAGTCTTTCTCTTTTTGTGTTGATTGTTGTACCTACCCACATGTGAGGGGGAAAGGAAGCACTCCATTGCAGCATCGATTGGCATCTTCACACTTGTTCTTGACTTCTTGTTTGTGGCAAGTGTTGCAGGGGTTGATGTGCTGTCTTCTGTTGCTTTGTTCCAGTGACCTTGTAGAGGTAGGCCCCTCCCATACGTCAGATTTATATCGAGTATTTTCTCTGACTTTCCAGCTACTCTGTTCATGTTTTCCTTTGATGATGTTGTTGGCCTGCTGCATAGTATGATGCTCTGTTATGCAGTCATTGATGTTCCAATATGATATGGTTTGGCAGCTGCTGAACTATTTTGGGGTGGCATCATTTTTATTCTACGGCCTCACTGCTGCTGCCCATATGAAAATACGTCGCGACTTCCCTGACCTGCACCGGCCCTATCATGTTACCTTCTATCCGTACGCCCCCATCATCATGATATGTTCATCTTTGTAAGTGCCTCTCTTGGCTTTTCCTTGTAGGATATGCTGGTTCTAATGTGAATTTGAGTCCTAGACCACAAAACAGTGAAAACTGAATAGAGAGATTCTTATGCTTAACCAAGAGCAGATGGGACCCAACCAACCTCTATTTGTATTTCGTAACAGCTTCTTTAGATTGTACATCTCTTTTTGTATACCTGAATAATAAATATGGACATAGACCTAAACACTCTTAGAGCTACGAAAATAGTAAGAGGAGAGAATGTACTCATAAGACGTTGTTTGCCGTAGCCTTGTGGCCATTGACCCCGCGCCCAGTTTGAGCGGAAACCAAAGGGACAGAACCTACCTCTGTCAGGGGCTGACGTTGGTAGTAAGACTTACCTTGATACATAGAATTGATTCGGGTTTTCCAGATATCCTCTAGAAATCCCTTCACACAAGCATCAATCTGCTGTGTGTGATTTGCCCAAAAACTAGGCCTCTCTGTTTCTGTTTGCTGTTCAAAGGTAGGCTTCCTGCCCTGAGTTTAAATTTCAGTCTAGTGCCGAGAGTGGGTAGACCCTTGAGGTCATCCAAGATGTCCTCCCCCATGTCACAGACTGGAAACAAGTTCAGGGAAGTTTTCTGCCTAACGTCATTTTCATCAGACAATTTCATGGCAACAGACATGGCTTTGGACACTACAGCCTCTAAGTCAGATTTATCCATCAGGGTCAAGACTTGCGGATCCAGATCCAGGTCCTTGAGAATCTCTTCTACTGTCTTCTGCCAGGACTTAGCCTGTTTGACAGGGCGGTCCTGTTTCCAAGATATAGAGTCGATTAACTTAGGATATCTGGTGTTGGGCATATGTTGCAGCTGACCCCACCATCTGACCTTGAATTCATCTCGTCGGGAGCTTAAGGACGGAATGCCAAACTCACCCCGAACAGCCACATTGGCTGTTTTGGAGCATACTGACATACACTCCTTAAGCACCCCCACTTGAATGGATTCTAGAGACTTAGCCTGGTTGGAGTTATCAACCCATATAGCAGATCCGTACTCCAAGGCAGGTCTAATAACGCGACAAAGCATGGTGTCCCAAGATTAAAGAGATAGAGAGAGAGAGAGAACCTTTGTACCATCCACAGGAGGGGAAAAAGTACAACAATAATCGAAGAGGGTTGGTTCCAGAAGATCCCCTTGTCACTGTCTGAAGTTGACAAAGTGATCACTTAATGCAGTTGGAGGACCTTACGAAGTTTATAAAAGAGAAAGGTGAAGACCTGCCAAAAGATATTGATGCCGGGGAGAGTGAGGACAAGGAGGAAGGACCTGGAAGCCACATTGGCTGTTTTGGAGAATGCTGTCATACACTCCTTAAGCACCCCCACTTGAATGGATTCTAGAGACTTAGCCTGGTTGGAGTTATCAACCCATATTGCAGATCCGTACTCCAAGGCAGGTCTAATAACGCGACAAAGCATGGTTTTCTTAACCTTAGAGTTGACCCCTCTGCAGTGGAAAAATTTAGTGAGCCCCAGAGCTTTGCCCTTGCCAGTTTGAACAACTTTCCGGATATGTGCATCCCAACTACAATTGGAGGAAAACTCAACACCCAGGTAAGTGTAGGAAGGGAGGACCGGGATCTCTTGGCTACCCCACTGCCACTTAAGATCACTTCCTCCCTCTCCTCTGTCGTTGAATGCTACCACTGCACATTTGCTGACGTTAGCCTCTAGCCCCCAAAGATCAAAGTATCTCTTCGCGCAATCAATCAACTCCTGGAGATTGGTTGGAGTCTCCCCTATGCCTGCGAAGTCATCCGCAAACATAAGGGCTGGTATGGTGGTATCACCCACCCTTAACCCAAATCCCTCAGTTTCCACATCCTCGAGGAGTTGATTGATGAAAACATTGAAGAGCAGAGGGGAGAGAGTACAACCTTGAGCTACACCTTGGTCTATGTCAAAGAAGTTGGACTTCTGTCCATTAACAGTGACACAGCTTTTGGTGTGAGCATACAAGTTGTGGACAACTCTCCACATCTTTCCCTTGATCCCACAAGACCAGAGGCAGAGCCGTAGGCCATCTCTCCACACTGTGTCATACGCCTTTTTGACATCCAAGAAAAAAACATAAGTGGGTTTCCCGCCTTTTTTCCTTCCCTGGATAATCTGGCTTAGAGTGAAGATATGATCCACACTGCCCCTGTTTTGCCGAAAGCCAGCTTGGCCTTCATGGAAACAACCTCTAGATTCCAGATCAACCTCGAGACGAGTACTTATAACTCTGCAAAATGCCTTGCCAACAGCATTGAGGAGCGTGATGCCATGGTAGTTCCCCGGTTCTTCTCTGTCACCCTTCTTGTATAGATTGACAATTACCCCCTGTCGCCAGTGAAAGGGGATCATTTCAGTCTTCCAGATAAGGTTAAAGAGGAGAACTAGGGCCTCTATCATGGGATCGCCACCGTGCTTGATAAGCTTGTTGACTATGCCATCAGGTCCACCAGCTTTATATCCGTTTAAATGTTCAATTGCTTCCACAATCTCAGAAGAACTAATGGGAGTGTTATAAGCCTTTGAAATATACTCCAGTTCATCAGGGCTGTTTTGAATCATAGGAACAGTTTTTCCAACTGTGTCCTTCCATTCATCAGAGGACCCCTCACTGTGAGACCTAGAAGTTCTGCCAAGGATACTGTAGTGAGTTTCAAAGGTTTTGACAATGTCAACCGATGAAGTCACCACTGCACCTTTAGTAGTCTTCAGCGCTTGTGCGCTTTTCGGCCTGTACAAACGTTGAAGGGCCAACCAGAATCTCTTGTCATTACCATCATGGTGGTTTGAGTTTATTTCACTGTATAACTTGTCCCAGTATAATTTCTTCTGAGACCTTGCAAGCTGATTGATATCTTTACGGGGCTGGTAGTACCTCGCTCACAAATCTCTGTTGGTTTTCAGATTGCAGCACTCTTTATAGAGGGCTCGTCTCTCAGCTATCTTGAGTTTAATCTCATTGGTCCACCAATTAACAGCTCTACCACAGACAATTAGTTTCCTCCCAATGATCTTGTCAGCCACAGAGGAGACGAAACTCTCCCAAGAGTCCACTGCTCTTTCGACTTCATTTCTTGCGTTGTCAGAGCGAGACTAAGTTCTTGGAGCGAGTGGACAAAATGAGGGAGCGCCTCTTGCAAGGCCTGGACATACTCAGCCTTGACCTCTTCATTATGGAATTTTTCTATGCGCCACTTCCGAATCAAACGTTTCACTGATGTCTTGGTGTTGGGAAAACACCTTTTGATCTCAGTCCAAACCAGAAAGTGGTCAGAGGTACCAATATCAGTTCTGTCGATCAACACATTGGCACACTGGGGAAACAAATTTTTGTCCATTATGATATAGTCCACAATGGAACGTGCCCCAGTTTGGGTTTTCTCACGAGTCCGCTGCACTTGGTCACCAGGTAAAAAGCTGAAGCTCTTCCAGACAGTTAATTAACCGTCTGCCATTAGAATTCAGCTCGTCCTCCAAAAGGCCCAATGATATCATCCTGATGGAGACCTTTCCCCACCCGGGCATTGAAGTCACCCAATAGAACTACCTGACCTTTGGCAAGGAACGAAGCACAGTCCAGCTTTACATCTTCGAAGGCTTTGTCTGCGTCAACACTAAGGGTCCCCTCTGTGGGCATGTATACACAACCCACAAAGAGGTCCTTCGTATTCACGCCCTTCAGTTTCAGTTTTAGCCAGATACTATGATCATACCTCAAACCCTTGGTGATAATTTCACAATTATCAAACAAGAAATCGTGGACAAAGATCCAACCCCTTTTTGGCCGCGTTTGGCAGAGGCTGCCTTGAGAGTACACATCTTACCCGTCCACTTATACCCATTGACATCTCCAACCAATTTATCCGGTGTTTCCCACGTCTCTTGACCAGCACAAATATGAATGTCATTGGCCTGAAGAACTTGTCCCACTTCGAATTGTTTCCTTTGGTTAGTAAGAGGAGAGAGGCATACTCCTAGCTGTTACTTGCCATAGCCTTGTGGCCACAAACTGGCAGTTGTGCTGCAAGCCTCATTTCTCTGTTTCTCAACTCCTCTCTAGAAATCCCACAGGCACATACGAATATAGGAATTCTAGTGCTTCACCAGTGAGTGAAGGTGATGGCATGGTTGTGTGGGAAATTAACACGTGTTGTTGGACTGAGGCAGGTACCTGGTGGTGACGACGTTCTTGGCAAGTCCTATTCCAACAAGTCTATCTATGGCTTTTGTCGCCCTCTCCTTTCCATTCTACTTTCTATTTGTACGCTCTTCAGGCACTAGAATACCTTAAAAAAGTCCCTACACACTCTCTCTCCCAGTCACAATTTTGCATGTGCAATAACAGACCCTGCATAGAAGTCTCCAAGCTTGTCTCACAATCCTCACATAGCTGCCCTCACCTAAACCATTTGTTGGGCAGGCTTACCAATCTTCCCGTTCTATAAAAGTAAAACTCAAAGCAACTCCAAAACATAGCTTCTGACAAAACCGGAATAGTAAACCAGCTTTTGGACACCAACACATAACAAGATGTCAAATGTTCTGTGGTCACATGGACAATCATCTGTTTTATGAAAACAGTTAATTAGAAGAAGGTATCCCTGTTGAAGACACAGGCTCAATCAAGCTGTATAGGAGTGCCACACCTAGCATATCCCGCAGTCAAACAACAGACAATGGTTCTCTTTCTGGTGGGTTCCAACCTTTACTGTAGTGGAGAATCAAGAGATGGAAGGGATGTCCACACATTTATTTGAGTTAAAAAAGGGGAGGAAGCCCTTTCAATGGGAAAGAAAAGATCTTAGTGCATGGAAGCGATCCGATGGTATTTTCGCAAACTCCAGGCGGTGTTAGGGCCCTGTCAAATCCTCCCCACCTCAGACTCGCAATTTTTTTTCCGAAGTGCAGGAGGCTTGTATGCAGCTGAGCAGCGGTGAGTGGTGAGTAGCCTACTGTAATGATGGTGGTGATGGTGTCTATCAGGTGTGGGATTTGATTTGATGGTTTGGTGGGCAGTGGTGTCACCCCACCACCCCAGCTTGTGTGGTTTGTGTCATCTTGCCTTTGGTGTAACTTCCCACTAGTAGATTTTATACTTCATCAAATTTGGACTTGGTCAAATTTCACTACACCAAGTGGGAGTTATGGTGAATGGAATGGAATAGAAGGTGTCACTCCTGATCATGTTACCTCAATTTGTGTCACTCTTGAGAGGGGGTGGGGGAGATTTGACATGCTGAAAACCCCTGCATTAAGTTTTTGCATTATTCTTATTTTTCTCCCCTTCTAATCACATTAATACATAGGAAAATACTCTTGATGCTGAGCGTATTGAAGGGTATCATACTCTGATGTCAAGGAATTTCCTAACATTTTTAGCAAGCCTAGAAACATTGAATGACAAACTAGGGGGAGACAAAAGTAGGTGAAAAGAGAGAACAATCTTGCTCTTGAGGTGCGGAAAAGCATGGCTATGAGACAAACCTACTTGGGTGGCTGGGCCACCCATGAGTTAGGGGCAAGGCCCCGGCCGCACCTACCCGTTAGCTAGCAGGCCAGTAGAGGTGGTTATCGCGCCTGTTAGCTAGCAGGTCTGGCAAGAAACTATGCGGCGGCCGCACCTAGCTGCTAACAAACTGCCACGCGGCAGTTTGTTAGCAAGAGCGCAAAAAAAGGTATTTCGGGCTGCCCGCCCGTCGTCCCCGCGGCTATGGTGGACGGAGCCCGTGGGAGCTGCTTGCTTGACTTTGACTCCACGACTGCGAAACCTGCAGGGAAGAGGGAGCTCTGTTGCTTGGTGCCTGTAGAGTTCACAGAGATTTGAAGATACAAGAGCGTGCAGCAAAAGGCTTGGTTTCATATACTGGTGTGGGGAATCCATTACCAGCTTCTGTTTAGAATGCTGCAGGGGGTATGCTACATCAATGTTCTCAAGAAAAGGGGACGTTGGCGAATAGATAACCTAATAGTTTGCCATAGGAGTGTGCTTCTGATCTCTGAATCGCACTGCAATGGTGTCCACAGGTCCTTGAGGTTGAGCAGTTGTATTTCGGCCGATTGCTGAATACTTCTTTTGTTTTGTAAGTGCTTTGAGCTTCCAGTGAATGTCACAAGGTTCTTCTCCTTTCTTCTGTCTCATTTGGTTTTATATGTATCATTTGGCAATTTATTCTACTGGCAAGTCTCTTCAGTCCGCCTCTTTCTATTGTGATGATCATAAAGTCGGCAACAGGAACCCTTCAGAAATTCCAGGCTGATTTTCACTTCCTTGGTGGGGCCAGGAAAATGCTTTAAGGTTATGTCATAGTCAAACAAAATCAAATTGATTGTATAGTACCTGAAAGAGGTAAATCCCTCAGGTTACATGAGAGGAAAACTTAAAACAAGCATAAGAAGAGATAAGCTCCAGTGTCCAGGTAGATTATGAAGAAACAGATAGCAAACGGAATCCTGGAAGGGATGAACATCCCTATCAAACCAGTCTTTGATATGATATCAATTCATTGGATGTCACAGAAGGGCAAGAGGAATCAAATCACCACCAGGTTATAACTTCTAGCAGAGCCAGTTTCAATAGCAAGTATGAAGAGCAAACAACAATGCAGAGACACATGTAATGGCTGCAATTCAAACCGCAAGAATGGACTCCAATACCATTTGAAGAAATGGGGGAATAGAGAGGGAGAGAGGTAGCACCTTAGATATCTCAACAACAAGGCTGTGATAAGAATTAGGGGATAGTTGATGCTGCCTGTAAATTCAAGTCATCCCCATATATGATGCTGCCTATTCAAATTCAAGTCATCATGATATACACCCAACAAGTTGATAACTTCGCCCATGTGGTACAAATAGATAGGAAGTACAGAACCATGAACAACTGCTGCCACACTCCCCACAGCCTCGAAAAAGGGGGTGGAAGCACCGGGTGGACCATCAAAAGGATCTGCACATGTGAAAAGCCTGACAAAAGGGACTGCTGGAGAGGGGGCTGATCCCTCTCTTCTACCCTTTTGGTACTGTCTCTCAGAAGTCTTTAAGAGGTCAACAAGACACCTCAAAACTTTAGTGTTGCATTGGATCCCTTCAAAATCACCAGTTACGCTTGGTGTTTCATCAGTTACGCTTGAACTATAACCCAAGAGAAGAACAGCTGAAATAGGGGAAATGAAATCTGCAGACAAGGCTAAGTTGAGTTCCAATCTAAATCACCAGACTGATGAAACCATACCCATCACAGAGCTCAGTCTGTGCAGATTTAGTGACAGTGAGGGTGTCATTGAGCAAGCCTCCCAGAAAACGCACAAGGCATGCACTTGTGTAAGTGCTGCATAGCCCGAGCAGTGCATTGAGCATCCAAATGCAAGCCATGGCTGCAACATCCACGATGAAAAATAGAGGTAAGGCCGACCATTGTTTACTTGCCAGGGCTGGAGTTAGATTTAAGGTCTTTTTTAATGGGACTGTTCTAAGGCCCCGGCCTATGTACTAACAGTAACAGCACGTATCCAACAGGATTCATTAACATCAGTCATGAGTCAACTAGCATGATATATGACCAATCTGAAGCCAAGCATGCATGAACGAAGGATGAGGGAGAGACTTACACGACTTTGAGGCTAGAGATTGTTGTTAAGGCGCCTGTTGTAAGAAGCCACATTCCCAACCCAAGGTAAAAGTTATATGCATGCCCAGCATCATCTTACCAGGACTCCAGGCAGGGCAGGTTGTTGGAGCAAAGCTCCTATGCAGTCTGCTTAAAAGACCTAAAATAAAAAGAGAAGGAATAAACTTTACAGCATCCACGGAAAGATTAAAGAGCTTGTGGGACAAAATACAATAAAGAAGTGAGGCCCTCAACAAGCAGCCCAAAAGCAACTTCTATACAACATCCAAACACAAATACTAGCAGCTCACCTCATGTACAAAACGCAGGCAAGTACGCAATAAAAGAATTCTGCTGGACAGCTTAAGCATCCTGCATCAAATTTAAGGAGACAGACAAAAGGGAGAGGTCTTACAGAAATGAAAGATAAGAGAGCTTCCCACGAGAGTGGGGAATAGAGCTGGTGAAGTTGTTGTGATACAGATCAAGGCTCACCAGCATCTTGAATCACAATTGCATGACACAAGCATAAGACAGGCATTTAGACATGGCCATTCAGTCAGGTGGGTGGCACTAAGTACTTTGAACACACTATACTGGTCTCATAGGGTGTCTTATGCTCAAACAAAAATACCCCTGGTCACAACGGCCTCTCTCTTACTTCTCCCATAAAGTGATTCATTCTCTTAATACCCCCGGTCAATACAACGGCCTTTCTCTACTTTCTACCTTATAAAGTGATTCATTCTCTTTCTCCTGTATAACACAGAACCCACATCCAGTCACCAAGGGGGTACTGAAATGAGCTCATCAACACTAATTCATCATTCAAATGAGCCTGTAATACAGGATGCACAGGCAGTATATTTCGCAAGTAGGAGCTACCTTTATTTTCCCAAGCTCACCTGGTATGTGGCCAGTAAGGCTGTTCTTGTACAGTTCCCTGTCCATATCAATTTCAACAATCATAAACACATCCTTCTTTTCATCCTCCTCCTACCTCTCTCACACAAGCACATGATAGACCTTATCCCAAGGGTCAAGACAAACAGAAACAGGGTCAACTTGTTTGATATTTTCTAATAGATGTGCCTGTCCATGATATTACATATTCTAGCACCACATTCAAAGCTAGAAAGCAGAAAAAGAGTGGGGCAAAGAGGGAGCAAGGAGGGGAGTTGACCAGATATCTCCCGAGTTACTAAAATTTGCAGTACCTGTATGTATTCTAGCTCCCTTCTACCTGGAAAAGGGGCAATGCACTACAATACTCTCTCTCTCTCTCTCTCTGCCTTGAATAATGAACACTAAACCTTCATAAAGAACTCCATTTCAAGCCACAATTACGCCTGATTTCTTGGCGATTGCTTTATTTATTGCGCATTCATGTTCCATAAGTTGTTAGAGTTTCAGGAGGAAATTAGGGCCAGTTTCCTTCTTCTTTCCTTGGTATAGTTTGCCTGGCATTGCCATCATAGCCACACCTGTCTTGCATCTTCACTGACCATGGTGCTACTACACATTGGATATCTTTATATTCTGTGATGCTAGCCTTCAAGCACAGCCCTGTTACCAAATTCTTGCTGGTTGAATGCAAGCACTTGGACAATCTCATGATGATTTCATACGTGATGTGCAAAAACCATCTGCACAATGTTCAATCTGTAATAGTTTTCTAGTACCCAGTGGGCAATTCCTTCGACATATCATGCCACAGCCACCAAAAGCATGCACATGGGCGTTGGCAACGACTGGCAATCGGTGGTGCAGGCTCTGGATGAGGAACAAGGGAGGAAGGCCAAAGGCAACTCTCTTTTCGGAGAGGGGAAGCACGACGAAGCCGTGGCAGAGTACAACAAAGCACTATGTGAATGGCACTCACTGAATTGCGACCGAGTTGCATTGACTGAGCTGCGGTCGCCGGTGACTTGCTCGCGCCCGCCCCGCGCTCCCTGCTGTGCAGTCACCCACCCCATGAACACACAAACAACCAAAAACAAAAGCAAAAAACAAGAAAGAACAAGAATAGAAGGAAATGGATTGAGAGAGATGATGAAAGAGAGGGAGGCAGAGAGAGGGAAGAGAGGCAGGGAGGGAGAAAGGGAGAGATCGCAGGGAAGGGGAGACGAGCTGCATAACTCTGTTGCGCGCAAGATCGACTGCACGATTTTTAGTCGGTGACCATGATTTACCACCTGGGGGGAGAACGTGCTAATTTTCGGAGGAACCCCTACGTCAGCTTTAACGGCCGCAAGGAGCCCGCTAACTAGCTGGGGTTGTAACGGGCAAGTGCGCCGTCACCACGCCGTTAACGGCTGCTAGCTAGCTTAGCAGGCCGCTTAGCAGCCAGGTGCGGCCGGGGCAGGGATCTTGTATTCTCTTCAGCTTAAGGTGGTGCATTAGTTGGAGTTAAGGGTCGCATGCATCTTTGACCATTGACTACTGATTTTGTTAGCTAAAATTTTATTTTATTTTTATATACATAGTAATAGTTTGCAAACTTGTATTCAAGGAAAACAGTTTCATATTAACCAAAATATGGACTTTTTGAACTAACAAATGCATATAACTAACTAACTAATGGCAACTAGGGCCCTCTTAGACTTGACTTACTTAGCAGTTAGTTAAAGTTAGGTGTGCTTAAGGGTTGGTTAAGGGGTGAAGGCTAGAAAGACCTTTAAGTTGAGGTGTGAGCATGCCAGCGGGCCTGAGCACAAAGGCATATTCTGAATATTCCAAAATATTCTGGAGAATATGCGATTGCGAAACCAAAATGCGCTCAGGTAGTAGAAATACGAAACTATCTAAAAACCTTGCTCACGCGAAAAAATTCATGAAATTAATTGTCCAAAGCTTAAACCCTAAAGGACGAAGCGACCCAAACTAGGTTGGTTAGGTTTAGAAAAGTGTCTGGTTATCACTAGGGTTAAGCCTGATTTGGGCATGTTTAGGCTCATTGGATAGGTAATCGCGTCAGCTAAGAGGTGGCATTGCCCAATTCGTCATTGGGCCTGGCCCAGCCACGTGGAACACCTAGAGTCTCCCACACTCGTGGTTTTCAGCCCCATTTTGGGCAGCTAACCTGCCCTCCATCCTACGTGTCAACTAGGGTCAGGTTCCACGCACCCCCCACTTGCGCAGGGTGGCGCATCTCCCAACACCCTTTATTGCACCCCCTCCACCCTAAAGCGCCCCCCATTGGTAGGGAAAGACAAAGGCACCCCCCCAAAACCCACATACCCCAGGGCTACCGGCCAAAAAGTATAGGCAAACGTAGGTGCACATGGAGAAGTCATGGGCATGGGCAAGAATCATATGAAGAGAAACTCTGATTGGCGCGAAAGTTTTTTTGTGCTTACACAAACTTGCCCACTACAGTACAACCGGAGCGATTGACAATTCAACGGTTCAGATCTTTTCACCGAATTCTAATATGGTTTTGTGCTTGCCCCTTTGAAATTGGGAAATTTGACCCCTCATATTGGCCATACAAAGCAGCCCACATGAGAACATGTCAGAAAAAGCTGAAATTTTCAGGGAAGGTGTCTTACTTGGCAGGGTACAAGATTATGGTTGTGCCATGTCAAAACATTTCACAGCTGGGAAATTCGATAAGAAAAGCTGTATTGTTTACCCCATTGTAAATAAGAAATTTGTTTTTGGTCCAACTTTCAACATTATTATCTTGCAATCCGGCGGTTCGATTTGGACCAGACTTTTTGTGGTCATAGCTGGGGTAGGTAGGAACGTATTTCAACAGTCAGTTTTACAGGGCTTGCGGAAAATCTCAAGATATAAATTATTTAGTGGGGAAGGGTCAATGTTTTGGGGGTGGACCCAAAAATTGGTGTTAGTCCTTTAGGGGTTAAAACTCAAGTGAGTACACATACCCACAAAATATATCTGCCAGAACTCAAAGATCAGCGCACGCAAACAATGTGGCATTTGGTAACATTGTGTGTAGAACATCCCCAAAAACCACCCAAAAAGTGGGTTTCGCCGGCGAAACGCAAACGGTTTTCGCCAGCAAAACTTTGTTTCGTCGGCGAAATTGGGGTTTGGTTTTTTTTTTTTTTTTTTTTTTTTATTATAAATTACAAGCTCCTTCGATATGTTTTTTAGATTATATATAGACACCATGGAGACCCTATTAACGCAGATATGCGTTGATAGACCCTATGTATGTCTATTGTATGTATTTCTGCTGACATACGTATCACCCCTATAACCGTGGATCCTGCGACGATTTTTTTGTGCTCGCGCCATACCAATCCCCTTTATAAGTTAAGGAGGTTGTCTTTCTTGCTGTGGACCCGCCTTTTTTTTTTTTCAAGAGCTGGACCCCTTGAAAGCCCATGGGACCTTCCTTGGGGAGAGCGGGACCGCATGGAAGGTTGAAAGCACCATGGGACATTGTTGTAGGACCTTGGTATGTGTATTAACAAAATTGGTGCATATACAAAATCGGCAGAGTGCTATCAGTGTGTTCCAGAAATTCAAGGGGAGACCGGACCGCATGGAAGCTTAAATGGGAGGGTAGGACTTGAATATGAGTACTTTCTTGAGTGGCGTGGACTTGTTTGGAAGGCAATGCCATGGCCATTGATGAAACATATGATGGCCAACTGTGGTGGATCCTTTGCCCTTGCCCCGTTGCTACACCTTGTTGCTAAGAATGGGGCATCCCCTCACCACCTTGCCGCCAACCCCTTGGGGCTCTTCCACAAAGTCTACCCTCTCTCTTCGTGCGCCCGTGGTTGACCTCCCCACACCTGTAGACTTTATACACTCTATGTGGGCCCCACATGCAATATCCACGGCATGCAATAGGCATGTGGGGCCCATGAAAATAGGGCAGACACCTTGCTAGACGTCATGCCCCTTTGGTCGATTTTATTTTTTGAGTGACTAGGGTACATGTATTTTGTTACAACAAAGTTCTAAGCCAAAAAGACAGCCAATGATGAAGTGGCTTCATGAGCCATTTTGTGACACAAAAGCGATGGAGAATTACAGAATGCTACAATAATGACCTGTGAGGTAGATTTCCAAATATCTTCGTATTTTGGTCGACTGAGGATTTTACTTTGTATTTGGTAAAGACTGCAGTTGTTTTCAGTACAAATATTTGGTAAAGACCTGCAGTGTTTCCTTTATAAATATTTGGTTGACCTGCAGTGATTCTATTAGCAGGGACCGAGGATTTTACTTTGCATGTGAAGACTTGCAGTGAATTTCCAGGACACTGTTCTAGCAGGGCTTTAATTAGGTGGAAAGACGAAAGCAGCAAGCAGACTATGTACTATATATCCTATATAATGGCCTTCAGTGGCCTTACCTCTAGCTGACACGTGTTGTAAATGCTTCATAATCGGCCACCTCAACCAAATCGACATAGAGTGAAATGACATACATAATCGGGCCATTGAGACCAAAACAGGGCATTACACAATGTATAACCGTATATATTCTATTCTGCTCTTCAATCCTCCGCCGAATGGGCCTGCAAACTCCTTAACATACGTAACCTGTAGTTGTGGGCCACCATGACATGTAACGGCCTGGTGCACGTAGCTTTGCCTTTACGTACTAGGGAATGGGCCCACTAAGGCCTTTCCCAGGTGTAAAGGGCTTCATGCTAACATTTCCATAGGAAACTCCCGAGGCTGGGGAGGAGAGACCTCTAGTGTGTCGTACTCCGACACAGTCACATGAAGCGTCCAGTACCGAGCTCTTTAACCCTTAAGTTCCCAAGCGACCTGAATCGGGTCACTTTGAATTTGCAGTTCGACCTAATTTTTGCAGATCTAATCTGATGGGGCCCACTCCTGAAGCTTTAATGACAAGGGATTTGCCTCGAGCATGATGCAAAAAATAAAAATAAAAACAAAAGCTTCAACCTACAAAAAATATCTTAGATCTCTCATTTACGTTTGGGGCCTGAAAAGGGCTTGTTGACCGCTGACGTGGCAGGTAAACAATCCCAAAACAGATTGCACTCCAAAGGCCATTTTTGGCATAAAATTAGCAATTTTGGAAAAAGCACTTCACCTTGTGGTGTGTGAGCATTACATACACACATCCACCATTGGCTTTTAAAAATTTTGTAGAAAAAAATAGTACTTCATTTTGAGGCACATTTTCTCTTGTCAATTTTGAGATTTCAACCCCCATGTAATTGCATGAATAGCAACCATAGCTGAAAAAATCAGTTGGACCTACAATTTAGTGGGGTCATAGCCACTCCACTATAGATTTGGAAATGGTGGGTCTTGGGGCAAGCAAAATTGGATAAGGCTAGGTCTTGATTTGGTCAAACCAATTTCTTTCTCACTTTTTCTTTGGGACTTGATATTTGAGGTCCGGGCCAACGCTATAATCTCACAATTTCCACGGTGGACTTGGCTCCTTTTTTGGTATGTCATGCATAAATGAGCTGGGCCCATTGCTATAAGGCTGGAATCTTTGGATGATTTTTAGTAGGTTTCTGGGGGCAATTTACTGCAGCTGGGTACCCAAAATTGGTAAAAAGTCAAAAAAGAGCTTGGGAACTTAAGGGTTAACTGCCGATGTTCCACAGTTCCGTCTAGAAAATGATCATACAGCCAGGTTGAACGTAACGATTGAAGAGAGTTGTTAGCTGGAACAAGCACAAGAGATCAATCCCCCTACCAAGCTATAAAATCTTCGTTGTCTCCCTCTCTTGATCCTCTTTCAGACTAACCGATCCTTACAGTTGAAATGTCGTGCTCAACTACAGTACAGTCGACCCTGGCTAAATGTGCCCTCTTTATGTGTTATAAAGGTCCATTTGCACCAGAGGGTAAGAGGGCTAATAATTACCACCCTCACCCCTCCTTCTAGCTAAGGGTCAAACATATCACCCAAACATATATTCCACTTAACCTCGTGCTGTTCGCACCAAGTGGTAAATATACGTGTGCTTTGGGGTTAACTTACTCCCGCCCTTCCACCCGTTCAGTCCAAGGGTTGGCAAAACCCAAATCTCCCATGTCGTTGACTGTAGCTCGCGGGGCCCTTGTGGCGAGTGTTGGCGAAGGTCGGGCCCCATAACATTCTTGCTTGGGATTAAGCTAACCCCTAGAAATGCAGGGGGTCAAAGTATCCCACGTACTTCTCTCAGATTCATGTTCAATATCTCAGATTATGACGCGGCAGAGGGGTCATATGGAATCAATTACCCCCACCCTCTATCCCCCTCTACCCCTGCTTCACCCCCACTGCCACATCAGCAATTTTTGGAATCTGGAGGGCTAACTCGATCCCTGGTCCCAACAGGGCATAAGTTGGACTATATTTACTTTGATTTAATCCGTCCTTTAACCTCAGGTGCGAATGGACCTTAAGGGGTGTAATTGTTATCTTTTTTTTACTCCCTAAAATTTTACACTATGCTGTAGTAGGGATGTTATATGTTAAACGTTATAAAAATGGTACTCCCTCCTTTGTAAAGTGACCCTTGATATACGTTATGTCCACCTCTTTGTTAGGAAAGTACAGTGAAGGCCGCCTAAAGTAGGTTGAAACATAAATATTTCCATTGACATTTCATTAAGAAATAAATAATTTGGAACCTCCGACATGTGACGATTAAATTTCTGAATTGATATAGGGATGGATGTCTAGCAAATTGGCTCTATATAATGCAATGTAGTTACGTTTCCGACTATGGGGGTACACGAATTTGTTCATTACGAGGAAGAACATGATTTGAACACTCCATATGCAACTATGGAAAGCGAGATATAGGAACTCGTTGATCCATGTGCAAACGTTGAAACTGAAGATGATGAAAATGAACCTATTTTAGATCCAGTGGCACAAGTGACATTTTCCAATGTTCAGGAGGAATTCAAAGTGATTAATATGTTTCTAGAACAACAACCCTCGGTGGTTGGCTGAGAGACTTTCTAATAGGGTTAGATCTGTAGAAAATAGTCTTAAGTTATCTAGGTTGCAGGTTGCAAATTGTCGACATGACACTACTGGCAGAATTTTCAGTCGATTTGACATTTTAGAGTTTTGTTAAATTTTCTGTTAAAATTCTGCCAATAGTGTCATGTCGACAATTTGCAACCTGCAACCTAGATAACTTAAGACTATATTCTACAAATCTAACCCTATTTGACATGTAACTCTATAGCCTGAGAGTTGAAAAAACGAGAACGGGATGTGGTCCTAACGCTCCGCGTTTGACGGTGAGAGGGAAAATGACTTAGCCGTTTTTGGGCAAAGTACCCCTCTCACCTTATGTCTGGACAAGGACCCCCATCCGTCTCTCTACCTCTCTCCGACATTCATCTCCTTCCATAATCCATCTCCTCTATCTTCCCTCTTCTCTACTCGTAAAACCCTCACCTTTCCCAACTTTCTTCCTCGTAGTGGTTTCCCAGCGAATCAGCAATTGCAACCTTAGCTGGCGTGTCGCTTTTGCTGGAGCTTTGATCCTACATTTACTCCGCTCTGAAGCTGCAGCAACTATTCTTAGAACTCGCCCAGAGTTCATCTCTCATCTCCTTTTTTCTATCTCTTCCCTACTCCCTGGCCGGAGTTTTTTCATCGCTCCAACGGGTCACGTTGATGCAAACCTGCTGCGGCAACTCCCAGCTTCTACCGCATTGATAAGCGTGGCACTCTCGGCTGAGACTGATCGCTACAAGTCGGCGGGTTTACTCCTTACACTGGGTTGTGCTTACTTCACCTCACGAGAGCTCTTGTCTCTTATCTCCCCCCTGGAACGGGCCAGCAGATTGCAGGACCTCGAGCTGTGGGAAGCTCTTGTCGCCAATTCTCCCGCCTACTGGGTTTAAGCTATGTTCCCTCCGGCTCTCTTCTCCCGCCACTCTGCTCTCGATTTCTATATATTGTGCTGCTAGGCTCCAGTTACACTCTGAATTGCTGCACTGTATTGAGCTCCTTCTTCTTTTGGGCTTCATATCCTAACCCCCTCTTTTTTCTTCTTCGCCATGTCGTCTGTTCCCATTGTTTCAGCTGCGCTTGCTGCGCCAGGCTCAAGGAACGTCCCCAGAAGGCAGGCGCGTGCAAGGAACCGGCCTGTAGAGAGTCGGAGCAACCCAGCGGGGCAAGGCATTCTGGGTTCAGGACCTGGACACCCTCCCTCTCCAATAGGAGTAGCGATGGGGTGGAGTGAAGAAGCTGGCCCATCCGACGATGCTCAGCCGATTCTTAATCTAAACCTAGAGACGATCAAAGAGCATTCTCTGCTTCTCGCTGAGCAGGGAGTTCTTATCTACTTTCCGGGAAGGATTAGAGATAGAAACTTTGCCAGGAAGTGGACCCTTGAGTATTTTGGAGCTGAGGGAGGGCTCACTTCGCATTTCTGTCATGCTCTAGGAAGAGGGTTCTACTCTATTATGTTTAGCTCGGTTGGGTATGCTGCCAGAGCTCTTGCTTTCAATGTCAGGAGGTCCAAATGCAAGGTGCATATCTTCCCATGGTCTGCAGACTGGGGGCACAAAGTGGGAGTCACATGTAAGCCTCGAGTGATTGCTCTCCTATACCTCCCCGGAAATTACTTGCGCTCTCTGCCAGAAATCGGCGCGCATTTTAGGGCATATATAGGCCCAATGAACGTCTTCGAGCAAATCGAGCTTGATCCTCGTAGTGTGGACAACGGCGGTTTCGCCCTCGATGCGATAAAGGATGGAGGAGTCCCTCAGCTCGTGGTTATGATGCCAATCTCTGCATCAATAACCTCATCCCTGAAACTTCCAACTCTTGATGGTTCCTTCACTCTGTCTTAGTCAAGGAAATCAACATAGCTACCATCACTACAACAGATTCCAGCTTTTACGGCTGCTATTTTCCAGTTGTATCAGCCTTTTATAACTGCATGACTGCCCAGTCAGATAACCCCAGTCAGTTGTGACAAATGAGTCGTAAGCGCCATAGAGTCGCATCTGCCAGTCGTGGAGCTCACTGTTGATATGGCAACGGGGACGCCTAATCATAGTCATTGATAAGACCGTAATAAATGACTGTGAATCCATGTCAGCTTCACGTGGAACGGAAGGGATATGCCACATGTCACGTCAAATGGAAGGCAACAGGGTCTTCACGACTGGCATATACGACTTCCACGGATTAACCCCAGGATAGCACGTGGAGAATATCGGGAACGACACGTGGCATGACAGGGTGACTTCCGCATATTAACCCCAAGTGTCGCGCACCTCACTTCGGTAAGCTCCTCCTCAAGTCATAGTTACTCGCTTTGATGCGCGCGCCTGACTCCCAACCTGGCCGCCGGGCCAACTTGGAGCTTCGGCTGCTCACCGGGGCATAACGGTCCCCCTTTGTTCTCCCAAAGAACCCTCCACCGATTTGGAACCAGCGGGAATTCCCTTTGGTAGTTGGCAGTCCGGAACAGCTCCCCACTCTTTGGTCGCTTTCCGGCTCGCTCGCTTACTCACTAGTTTTTGGTCACCAACGGGCTTGCACCGTTCTCGGGGTTACTACTCCCTATATATACTTCTGTAGCTGTCCGCGGGGGTTTCACAACCAGCCATGCCATTTTATGGCGAACCACCACGAAAACCCTCGACTCCCGGTGATGAGTCGCTGTGAGTCTTGGCCCACTCACCACGGCCCCTATGGACCGTGATGAGTCCCAAGACTCCCCACAACTCCCACCACGAGGTCTCCGCCCCCATGGTGAGTCCTATGCCACCCCCACTAAGTCTCGCTAAGCTACCACCACCCCTTGTGGAGCCACCCCCACCGCAACCCGGTGTGCGGGGCTCCACCTAGTGAGCGCCTCCGCTTCCTTGAGTGCCTTGGGCACTCAAGGGTGCTTCAGCCCCCCATACCTATCGCTGCCGCTGCCCCCACCACAGGGGCAGCCCCTCATGTGTCCCGACCCCCTGCCCTCAAGGCAAAGGGCCGCGACACACACCTCTACCAATAGGGAGTCGATGTCCTCATCGACTTGTCCATTTTGTAGAAACGAACATCCAAGTTGTTGCGTCCCACATCAAGGAGTTTGTTTCCGTACCATGGCGTCCCATGGCAAAGAACCAAACCCCACACTTGACTCTACTCTCCACTAGCTAGTTCGGCCGACTTCCTCCAAGTCCCGGCCAGGGGTGGAGACTCTCAAGCTCCTCCCAGTGCACTCTTCTTGGCCTTCTTCAAGGTCAAGGAACGATCCTCCCCGAGGATCGAATCGCCTTACTGCAACAACATTGCTTGCGATCGCTCCTGATGCCGCTTTTGGCATCACTTTGCGCAAGGGTTCACCTCGAACCCCCTTTGACTAGGAAGATAACCTTGAACCAACCGTGCATCCCAATCACTACAATTGGGTCCGTCTTGGAATGCTGGCCTGAGGTACGGGAACACGTCGAAGCCGCACTACGACTTCGTCCCGAGGCTACACGATTATAGTACGTGAACGGAAGCACATAGCTTCCGCGTTAGCCCGCACTACAAGGCAACCACCTTGGTAGCGCAGTTATAGTACGCGCACGCGCCAGGTGCGCACTAGCACGTGAACTCCCAAAGAAGGCGCATGTTTCCTTGCCCCTTGGATGGGAGTCACCCGATTTTGGCACTGCGCAAACACACGATTAACCCAATTTATGTCTCCCACTTTTGTAAGCTAGCATGCATTCTACACACTAGCCACCCATACCATGCATCACCATTCCAAACAAAATAGGACACACAACATTTGGAACCCATTTCCTTTATAACAAATTTTTGTACAATACAAGTTTTTGCAATCGGATTCCTGAGCTAGCTAAGCCGGGCTAAGCATGCATTTCCTCCCCCACGCTCCAAGGTTGATGTCCCCATCAACGCTTCTTCCGCTTTTGAGGTCGCCCTTCGAAAACTGCAACCGCCTCGGATGCGTTTCCCATTTCTGAGGCACGCACCCAAGATGCCTCCACATGATGATAGCCCTTCCATTTGACGAGATACTCCGTTTCTCGGTTCTTGAACCTCCTCGACTTAAATAATGCCTCCACCTCGTACTCAGGTTCATTTTCATGATCCAACAGCACAGGTGGCGGACGCAACACTTGATGCCGATTCGGACGCGCTTCATCTTTGAAGTAAGGCTTCAAAAGGGAGACGTGAATACTGGATGCACCTTGCTGTTTGCCGGCAGCTCCAATTCATACACATCCTCATTCATAACCTTCCGGATGCGAAAAGGTCCCGCATACGGAGGTACGAACTTTGGACTCACTTCCGGAGGTAGTCGGAAATTCTTGATGTTCAACCAGACCTCCGTGCCTGCCTCAAACTTCACTTCCCTCCGCTTCCGATTCGCCTGCCTTTCATACCGTTTCCTAGCTTTGGCAATGTTCTATTTTGCGAGCTTCAACAAACGCTCGCGTTCTTCTAGTACCGCCGCTACTGCCGGTTCCTCAACGTCCTGGGCGGCCCAACTTGTCGGCACCAGAGGTGCTTTTCTATAGACCAATACAAAAAGGGGAAACTCCCGTTGCGGAGTGTTCTGTGTTATTATAACAGAACTCTGTCGCGTCTAAGTGTTCCACCCAGTCTGTTTGGTCTGCCGACACGTAATTCCGCAAGATCTGCTTCACTATGGAATTCACTCTTTCTGTTTGGCCGTCGGTCGTGGTCGGAAGGCGGTGCTCATCTTCAGCCTCGTCCCCATCTTTTTCCAAAGTGCCCTCCAAAATTTACTCGTAAACTTTGGATCGCGGTCCGAGACAATATCCTTTGGGACTCCATGATGCTTTAACACGTGGGCGAAGTAAAGTCGCCCTGTTTCTTGCACCGTTGCCGTCTCCTTGGTGGGGATGAAGTGACCCATTTTACTGAACCTATCCACCACCACCATGATTGCATCGAATCCTTTTGACAGCGGCATAGCAGTCATGAAATCCATCAAGACGTTTTCCCAAGTCCCCTCTGGAATCGGCAAAGGTTGTAACAGCCTCGCTTGCTTTTTGTACTCGCTCCGGTTTTGTTGGCAAGTGGTGCATGTCTTGACATACTCCTCTGCCTCCTCCCTCAGTTTGGGCCAGAAATACTCTTTCTTCAAGAGTGCCGCAGTGCGCTTGGCTCCGCCGTGGCCCATAAGCGGGCTATCATGGCATTCTCTCAAGAGGCTATCTTTGATCCCTCCCTTCGGCACGTAGAGACGCTTTTGCTTATACCGGAGCAGTCCATTTTGCAAGTGGAACTGCGATTTAACCCCCATCCTCAAGTCCTGCATCACGGACTTCGCCAGCTCATCCTTCCGGATCTTTCTTTGGAGCGTCGTCTCGCCCTTGTATACCAACAAGAGCTGCTGCTTTCTACTTAAAGCATCGGCCACCACGTTGTCTCGTCCCGGTTTGTACTGGATATCCACGTCGAACACCGCCAAAGTATCTTGCCACCTAAGTTGTTTTGGGGACAACTTGGGCTGCGTGGCAAAATACTTCACCGTGACATTGTCCGTGAACACCTTCACTGGGTTGGAACCAACATAGTGGCGCCAAAGCTCAAGACAGTGCACCACCGCCTTCATCTCTTTCTCGTGCGTCGGCCACCGTCGCTCCACTTCATTCAGTTTCTTACTTTCGTAAGCCACTGGACGTCCATCTTGCATCAGTACACCCCCAATCGCGAAGTCCGACGCATCTGTATGTATCTCGAACGGACGATCGAACTCCGGGATTTTCAAGACTGGAGCTTCCGCCATCCACTGCTTCAATTCAGCAAAAGCTTGGCCACACAAGGTGTTCCATACCCAGACTTTGGATTTACACAAAGGTCTGACAGCGGCCCCGCGATCTTGGCGAAATTTTTCACATACTTCCGGTAATAGGAGGCGAGTCCTAGGAAGGATCGCACTCCCGGGACCGAAGTCGGAGGCTCCCAGTCCAAGATCGCCCTCATCTTTCTGTCATCCATTTTGATCCCATCATGTGTAATCACATGCCCCAGGAACTCCACTTTTGTGACCCCGAATTCGCACTTTGAAGCTTTGGCATACAGCTTCCCTTCTCGCAATTTTTGGAACACCTTTTTTAGGTGCTCCAAGTGCTCCTCCTTTGTTTTCGAGTACACCAAGATGTCGTCGATGTACACGATCACAAAGTCATCCAACCACTCCTGAAAAAGGCTGTTCATCAGCGTGCTAAATGTCGCTGGTGCATTGGTGAGCCCAAAAGGCATCACCAAGAACTCATATGAACCATACCTTGTCCTGCACGCGGTCTTCTCCTCATCTCCTTCCGCCACCCGAATTTGATGATAGCCGGAGCGCAAGTCGATCCGGCTGAAATACTTCGCTCCTGCCAACCGATCAAAGAGGTCGTCGATCCTTGGCAAAGGGTACCGATTTTTTATAGTCACCTTATTTAAAGCCCTGTAATCGACACACATCCGCAGCGTCCCATCCTTTTTATCTGCAAATAGCACCGGGGCTCCGTAAGCTGACTTACTCGGCCGGATGTACCCCTTTGACATTAGATCTTTAAGCTGAGTCTTCAGCTCGACCAACTCTCTGTGGCTCAACCGGTAGGGCGCCTTGGCAGGCGGTTCCGATCCCGGTATCACCTCAATCTTGTGGTCAACTCCTCTTCGCGGTGGCAAACCGCTTGGTAAATCCTCCGGCATCACATCCTGGTATTTCTCCAAAATCCCCTTGATCCAATCTGGGCTCGGCTCCCCATCGCCTTCTCCCTTCACTTCTCTAATGTAGAGCAAAAACTGGGGCTCGTGTGCCTCCTCCACGGCCCACTCCCTTGCTGACAGAAGGTTTATTCGCCCTCCCACGGGTTTGGGCATTTCCGACACTCGTAAGACCTCGCCACCATTCCCACATAGCAGCGTGACTACTCTCTTGCGACCATCTATGACCGCTCCGGATTTGCTCAAAAAAGTCATCCCCAAAATGAGATCCACTCCATCGATCTCGCAGATGGTGAAGTTTTCACGTCCCTCCCAACTCCCCAGTTGAAAAGGAACATCAAACGCTAACCTTGTCGCCAATTGCGGTTCTCCTTTGGCAGAACGCACCTCAATAGAGGCCCCCACGTCACTTGTCAGGAGTCCCAACTTTCGCGCCGCCGCCGGCGTCATGAAGGAGTGCGACGCTCCTGTGTCCACCAACAACGACACGTTAGTTCCGGATATTATCCCATCCACAAACAATAACTGACTCCCTTTACGCAGGGCGCCAGTTTCCTGATACAACTCACAAGAATAGTTGTCTACCTTGCAAGTCCTGGCGACCACCGCTTCCACCAAGCGACTGATGGTATCTTCCGACAGCTCCGTGGTTGCCCGAGTCATGTTCAATTGTCGAGGTTTCGTGCACTTCTTGGCCATGTGCCCGGGCTCCCCGCAATTGAAACACACTCCATCAAAGGTTGCCTTTTGTCCGCCATAAGCCACTCCACCCGCTTTTCCTTTCGAAGCACCGGGTGCCGCCTTGACGTGTGAAGGCCATCCCTTCGATTTCCACGTGCCATTGTCGCCGCGTGGCCTATCCCACTTCTTTTCCGGTCGGAAGGAGTCACCTTCCCGCCGGGTCTTCTTGTGGTTCAGCTCCGTACGGCCTTGTCTCTCATCCCTAGGGACATCCGAGAAACATTCAGCCCTCTCAATTGCCTCGTTCAAAGTCTTGGGTGGTTTCTCCTCCAACTTCCGCCTGGCCCATGGGGCCAGTCCCACCACAAAGTTGAAGACCATTTCTGGTTCTGCCATGTCCGCGACTTCGAGCAACGCACATTGAAAGCCTGGACATACCCCCGAATGTCATCTGTTTGCTTCAAATTCCTCATATTGTCCCAGGCAAGCCAGGACGCGTTGAGGGGCACAAACTGTCTCTTCATCAATTCCTTGAACCCACTCCAGTTCAAGGTTTCCGGGCTTGGACCTCAGTCGTGAAGGCGTTTCTGCCACCATTGTTGAGCATAGCCCCTCAAATAGGTGGGAGCCACTTCCACCCGATCCTCGTCACTCAACTTGGCCGCCCGGAATTACTGCTCTAGCTCCAGGAGCCAGGTATTGAGTGCCTTCCGATTTCGGACGCCCTCGAAGGTGTCGGGTTCCTTAGGCTTCACCTTAAACTTTGCCTTAGTGGAAGTGGCATTAGCCGCCTTCAACACGTCTTTCAACGTCCCGCCAAACTGCGCCAACAACCCTTCCCAAAAGGCTGCCGGCATGGGAGGCATCTCTTGGTTGTCGGAGCTCTCAGGATTCCTCGGGCTCCGACTCCTCGGATTCCTCCCGCTCTTGAGCGGCCTCGTTTTCGGAAACATGCATCGCTTCCTCAAACGGCCGCCTCGGTGACACGTCGCCCCCATCGGGCTCACCAGGATCATCATCTTTTGGGCCGTTCCGCTTTCGCTTCGGCTTGCCCGACCCTATGATGAGGCCAATCCCAAGGACGATCGCGTACTGAACTCTAAGCTCTGATACCAAGTGTCGCGCACCTCACTTCGGTAAGCTCCCCCTCAAGTCATAGTTACTCGCTTTGATGCGCGCGCCTGACTCCCAACCTGGCCGCCGGGCCAACTTGGAGCTTCGGCTGCTCACCGGGGCATAACGGTCCCCCTTTGTTCTCCCAAAGAACCCTCCACCGATTTGGAACCAGCGGGAATTCCCTTTGGTAGTTGGCAGTCCGGAACAGCTCCCCACTCTTTGGTCGCTTTCCGGCTCGCTCGCTTACTCACTAGTTTTTGGTCACCAACGGGCTTGCACCGTTCTCGGGGTTACTACTCCCTATATATACTTCTGTAGCTGTCCGCGGGGGTTTCACAACCAGCCATGCCATTTTATGGCGAACCACCACGAAAACCCTCGACTCCCGGTGATGAGTCGCTGTGAGTCTTGGCCCACTCACCACGGCCCCTATGGACCGTGATGAGTCCCAAGACTCCCCACAACTCCCACCACGAGGTCTCCGCCCCCATGGTGAGTCCTATGCCACCCCCACTAAGTCTCGCTAAGCTACCACCACCCCTTGTGGAGCCACCCCCACCGCAACCCGGTGTGCGGGGCTCCACCTAGTGAGCGCCTCCGCTTCCTTGAGTGCCTTGGGCACTCAAGGGTGCTTCAGCCCCCCCATACCTATCGCTGTTGCTGCCCCCACCACAGGGGCAGCCCCTCATATGTCCCGACCCCCTGCCCTCAAGGCAAAGGGCCGCGACACCAAGACAACACATGGATTAGACTGGATATGACACGTGGCATGACAATATGGAGCGAGAGGATCTTTCGTGACTGGCATATATGACTTCGGACGTTTAATCCTAGGTCCACACGTGGAGTCAAATTATGCAGGATGGGGGTGGGGTGGTCGTTATGACTGGAACATATGACTTCCATGGCGCAATCTAGATATTGCACGTGGCACGAGTATGGGCGAACGTGAGGGGTGAAAGTGGCACGTGGCGGAGGCTCTGTGGATGGGAGGTAGTCGTCTACATGACCGTAGTCATGGGCCTGACTCTAGCAGCATTGAAACATGAAAACACATTTGAAATTGGAACATCAATTCAAATACCGTGACTTAATGTTCATAGATCCGTTCCATTAATCTAATCCGGTGCTGCTACAAAAATGCACAAAGTCTAAGTAGACTTCCAAATGCCTGAGCAGAAGATGCATACATTGGCTTGGTCGGACTTGGTCACCCACCTTCAACTGCCATCCAGCCCGAAAACGGCAAAAGATACATGAGCAAGCTTTCAGGCAATACCATAGCAACAACAACATTGACATATGTGAAACAAACTAACATCGCTAAGAATATGTCTAAGCACCATTACACAAACTTGATGTGTGCAAAATGGAAAATTACAGGTAGGGAACCCTTACCCCATTGTGGGAGTCAAGGACTGGAGTTTGGGAGTTGTCTTGCTGACAGGTAGCGTAGTGGCTGCAAGCATCACACTCCACGACACCACATCTCATTCAGCCATAGTATTGAACACTCCCTTTGCATCCTCGATGCACCCACATTTGACATACATGTCCACCAGGGCAGTGTTCAGAATGACATCTGGTAATTGACATGCATACCCTTTTTGCCTCGATTGTTGTCACATTGGCAGTATCATGTCAAAGTCACTCCAAACTAGATTCACTCAACCAGCTAACTTGCAGAATTCAACATGGAAATTTAGGGCCGATTCTGATAAGAGGGAAAAACAGGGTCTCATGTGTTGAAGAAGGTGTCTTCATTAGCAGTGCCTAATTTTATCAATTGTGCCGCTACTGCTGCAGCTTCCAGTTGACCATCTACCCATGCAGGTTTCATGTAGCTATCCTTCCACAGGGAATCATAGGTAATCTGGAGCTTGAAATCCGGGCCTCTTCGATGAATCTGCACCCACACTCTATCCCTGCTCCTTCAGTCATGCCCACGAGAGTATTGTTCAGAATCCCATATGGTACAATTCTAGCTTTGGTGATGCAACCATGCACCTCTTTGCATGTGCTAATGTCTCCAGCTTCCAGACCTTTGATCTTGATGCACTTAAGCAAGAGACAGACATACATATCTGAATCTGCTGAAATGCCTCGTTGGTTTAAAGTCTATAGAGCCTCTGTCAGTATGTCTGCCTCACAAAGCATCTTCACACTCTATCCCTGCTCCTTCAGCTATCCAGGCCTCTGCACAAATCATGCACACATCCTTGTTTTGCTGCTAGCAGCTGACAATGACAGCCTAGAATTGTTCCAGTAAACACCCCAACCCTACTGACTTAGAGACTGTAGTGTCCAAAGCCATGTCTGTTTCCAGAAAATTGTCTGATGAAAATGAAGTTAGGCAGAAAACTTCCCTGGACTTGTTTCCAGTCTGTGACATGGGGGAGGACATCATGGATGACCTCAAGGGTCTACCCACTCTTGGCACCAGACTGAAATTTAAACTCAGGGCAGGAATCCTACCTTTGAATAGCAAATAGAAGCAGAGAGGAAAGGGAGAGTGCAATTGCACCCAACTCAACTAATCACACTAGTTCCTATGGTCAATTGCATCTGCTACTCTCTGTAATCTGACATGCATTCACCTTTTTGCCTCGGTTGTCCCACCATTTACTGGGTCAGAAGAGTATTCATCCCACAACTTCTCCTCATATCTGTTACCTGTTTCTGGATATTTTATTGTTGTCACATTGGCAGTATCATGTCAAAGTCACTCCAAACAAGATTCACTCAACCAGCTAACTTGCAGAATTCAACATGGAAATTTAGGGCCAATTCTGATAAGAAGGAAAAACAGGGTGAAATGTGTTGAAGAAGGTGCCTTCGTTAGCAGTGCCTGATTTTATCCATTGTGCCGCTGCTGCGGAGGGCTTCCAGTTGACCATCTGTTTATTGTAGCTATCCTCCACAAGGAATGATAGGTAATCTGGAGCTTGAAATCCGGGCCTCTTGGATGAATCTGGACCCACAATCTATCCCTGCACTCCTTTAGCTATCCATGCCTGTGTACAAATCATGAATACATCCTCAGCCTTGCTACAACTAGCAGCTGAAGCAGCTAACACTGACACCCTAACCCTACCTACGGTAACATGTCAAAATCACTCCAAAACCACCATAGATCCACCAACGAGCTTCTCCTCATCTATGTTATTTGTTTTTGGATACTTTCCTGCTGCCACATCGGCAGTTGCTTATCAAAGTCACTCCTAACCACCACAGATCCACCCAACAAGCTTCTATCTGTTTGAGTTGAACCCTTGAATCATCATCAAAAGAATCTTACAAATCTCTCACCTTCCTCTATTCCATCTCTCTCACACAAACAGCCAGATTGTCATCCATTGCTGTCACACTTGTGTTGGTAACCAGCTAGACTCCTGCAAAATCAGCTGTGAGTAACTATGGCCACTTCACAAAGAGACTGCAGAGGAAAAAGCATTGGAGATGGAGAGATAGAGATGGAGAAGACTGAGTGGCAGACTTGTCCATGGAGGAAAATACTCAACAAACCTCTTGGTTATTGAGAGACCTTCTCCACTTGTCAAACAAGGATGAGTCTGAAACAACATTGACCGAGACCAGTGAGCTCTTACGAAACACAGCAGATGTAGATGACACAATCTGCAGTCTTGCTGCTACCAGTAGCCCTGTGAGTAGAGCCCTTCCTAAAACATTGGCCAGTGCTGCTACCCACAAAGACAGTCATCATTTCAGTTTGATTGAATGTTTGCCTTCATGCTCCACCAGAAAGTGCCACATACACATGCCATTCGCATGTAAGTATCTCCATACTAGTACTATTGAGCCCAAGCCTTGATTTGATGTTGCTTGGATGGCCATGGAAGATTAGTATAATAATCACCAAGGAGCCTAACGGGCATTATCACAGCCTCAAAAGCCCTGGCAAAAGCACTTCCAATTGATGTACTCTTCATTGCCCCTATGGTCTACACCCTCTCAACAACTACGTGTGTGGGTGCAAGCTGGATGGAAATTAGCAACAACAATATTTCAATCTCCTTGTACATTCAGTCCCAAAAATGCCTTCCTTACTGCTGACCTAAGTAATAAGTTGTATAGATTAAGTTGATACTTAACTTACCCAAATGTCAAAGTTTCCATTAATACCTGGAAGTACTAATCACCACATCCCTTATCTTCTACAACCCAAAAGCGAGTGAAACCTAATCCCAGATTCCATTCAATCCTAAACCCTGTACTGCCTGAGACAATGACACGAGCAGAAATGCAGCAAAAGAGGATGAAACTCACAAGCTGCGCTGATATACTGCTATGGTGAGCCGAGCAGCCAGGAATAAGAGTCTCGACTATGGTCATGAGTGCTTGGCCTTTAGCAAGCTCTTCGGAGGCAGTATGGCCACCATCTGCAGCCATAGCTGCAATCGCCTGCCATGGAAGAGCATCCCCATTCACCTCTAACGTGCATACATCATTCCTGTATGCCCTGATCATTGGATATGCCTTTGATCTCTCCAGTAATTCTTCCTTTCAGTGGTGTAGTTCCTCCTGTTCCCGACATTGTTCTTCCATTTACTCGCCTGACTGTCACTACTGTCAATTTTGCTGTTGTACTCATATTGTCCATGGCTCTCCTTTTCCATGGCACCGCTCGAAGGCTGAGCTTGAGCCTGAAAGCAGCAGCATTGCCGCGTACCAGTGAATTTTGTGTGGCGAAACAAATTTGTCATACTGTGAGTGTATTCTAGGAAAGTCTATTAGGTGATGTCCGGTTGCCACTCCTCTCGAGAATGTGGAATTGCATCAAGTTTCCTCACACGTGTGTCCTTCCCCCCTACAGTTCCCAGAGCATGGATGTAAACTACACCAAGAGTCTTTTCTACAACTACGTTCAGAAAACAACACGGACTGTAAAAGGAGTCCACAGTGAAGCCTTTGGTCCCTAACTAAACCATCTTGGCCAATACTCCCAATACGTCGACATAAACTGCACTTTTGTCGTAACCTTTGATGTTGTTGAGATGCAGTAATACAAGATGCTATACCAGTGGCTGAGAACTGTAGGGATTCTTGTGGATATGTCACATACATTTGCCTCTGAATCAATTCCCCTGAGGAGGAGCAACCAAGGGTCTGAACACCGAATTGCATCTCTCCCAAAGGGAAATTCAAGCTCGGGTCTTGTGGTAACTTCCTCTAGTACCATCTAGTACCTTGTAAACAACAGGAGGAGTACCAAATCATGGTACTAACAGGAGCCAACAGCCCACATTTGCACTATGGACAAACTTCTTCACATCGTACATTAAGAAAAAGCCACACCTTGCGATTGCGGTTGTCGCACCATCGTGAAGGATCTTTAAAAAACTCATGCCAGCTCTGCTCTGTGCTGCGAATTCAGGGCCGAGTCTGATGAGAGGGCAAAACAGGCTGAAATAGGTCGAAGAAGAAGGTGCCCTCACCACATTGTCCTCGACCTTGTGTCATGACCCATGGAGGATTTGATTGACCATGAACCCAAATGGACCTCTTGTGTGTGCTGCTTGTGTCTGTAGTCCGGTAATGTCGGATTGGTCATGAGAACCACCACAGTGCAGCTGAGCGAGCAGAGATTGAAACACGATCTGCTAAGACCAAGCTGACTCTCCGAAGAACCTTGTAAACAGCAGGAAGAATACCAAATCATGGTACTAACAATCGCCAAGAGCCCACATTTGCAGTTGGACAAACTTCTTCACATCGTACATTGAGAAAAAGCCACACCTTGCGATTGCGGTTGTCCGTCGTGAAGGTGGCCAGCCACTTCCCATAGTAGTCAATGGCCACATCGTGCACCACATCTTCATGCCCCGATTCTAGGGTTTGAGTCCATGTCTGCCCCCTATCCCACCAGCTCCGCTCGTCGTCTCTCATGATCAGACTCGACACTAAAACTAAACAAACATAGCTCCGCCCTGTTCGACGTCTCTCATGATCAAACTCGACACTATAAGAAAGCAAACACAGCTCCGTCCTGTTTGTCGTCTCTCACGATCAAACTCGACACAAAGAAAACAAACAGATGGCAGGGGAGACAAAAAAACGCTAAGTCCCCTACTCATGACTTGATGGATGAATGTAGCGATAGATGGATGGATTTTGGGTTTTCCATCAATACATCCATCCATTCATTTGTTTTTCCATTTTTGGCCATTTTAATTTCATCCATTCATCCAAAATGAATCTTTAAAGGGGGATGCTAGTCCATGAGCGGCTCGCGTGAGCGGGAAGATGCGTGAGCGAGAAGATGCCGATCCGTGAGCATAAAGATGTTGATGCCAGAGGTTGTTGGGACCCACATCCGCAGACGGTGATAACCAGGGGACCTATTCCCGTGGGAACGAGCGAAAATGTAATGCGTACCTGGATGTGCAGTTGGATGAACGCTGGATGAATGGTGGATGGATGAAAAATATTGGATGGATGGTGGATGGATGAGAAATTTTTAATGGATGGTGGATGGATATTGGTTGGATGTTACATGCATGATGGCTGAGTGTGGGGCGAATGATGGATGATATATGCTGGAACACTGGATGAATGACGGAGTGACAAATTTGGAATGGTACAATTTCGGACAGTTGATGGATGGACTTATGTTTTGGATGCATGAACAATATACGTACGTATGTGTAAAGACTGGAAGTATTGTGGACCCACAGAGATTGTATGAATGGACTATGAAGAGGAAAAATTTATGTCCAGAAAATGTCTTATGTAGACTATGTTTTGAAGGGAGGCACGCAGTTGAAGGAAGAGAAGCAATCTCCTCACAGTGGATTCCCTAGATATTCTCAAACAGGTGGAACCAATCGGAAAATGTCTATGCACTGGAACTCGTGGTAGCACCGGACTCCGACGCACTAATGTCCATAAAGATCCTAGCCTTGTTGTCCACATTTTCTACACGATTGAATCAATCTAGAGGGGGAGAGTCGTAGAGAGTAAACTCCCTAGCGGCAGCCTCCGCATAGCATGGCAACTGTAGGGGGGCATCTGGGCTCGGAAAAAATTCCGGGTTAGCAAAGAAAGGGATGCTTTTCCTCGTTTCTGGTGTCATGCAAAGATTCCCAAAGTTGCAAGCCCAGTAAGCAGAAAGACAGGATTGCGGTTGTGACAAAAACGAAGGTCAGATATGAAAAATCTGACATGTCATCCAAAACAAACCGGACTTACGTACACTCAAAGTCGGAGTCCACGTTGAGGTCTTCATCTGGAAGTTCCCGTTCGTCGAAAACTGTTTTCTTGTGTGGGGCCGATGCCGAGCCGGAGGTGAGTTGTTTAATCTCGCATGAAAACAGCTCCGCATCCCCCTCCATGCCAAAGAAATGTCTACCGGCGCTCTTACAGGCATGGAATGTTGCACCTGCAAATGCACAGAACGAATGGTTAAAAAACCAACCATCATTACAAAATTCAAGATCATAGATACGGCAGAGCAGGAGACTTGGCAGGGCAAACCTGTTCCCAAAGACAAATCCACCACCCGCCCCCCATGCCGGCTGCAAGTCTCCACCATAGTCTGCATGAATGCTGGAGATTTCTCCCGAGCACCTCTCCAAAGGACACCATTCGTCCTTTTGATGGTCCGCCCGGAGTCCACGTAATTGTACAGGACATCGTCCCGCACAAGCTCGCAGGTGGGGTCGATGTGTGCTGCAAGGTCTCTCAACTGGAACTCCGCAATACCGGGAGGGAGGGTGTCCTTTTGCATCCTCACCAAGCATAAAGCCTCGAACACCCGAGTCTGCATTGCCCCCCCAAAACACTCAGTTCTCGAACTTGTATAATGAACTGAGCAGAATGAAATTACCAGAAGAGGCAGTCCACCATTCTGAACTCACCCTCTGTCCTGGGAACTCTCCCTTGGAAAGTGGAAGAGTGTTGATACACGTCCATGTTTTGATGACCTTAAATCCGGAAGCCTTCATATAACTGAAAAGGGTTTTGCGCACCAGCATGTCTTTTGACTGCAAAAGAAGAAGTGCTCCTGCATCAGACAAAAATTTGTTGTTGAAGGAAAAAACCCACTGCCAGAAGAGGGCATCTGACTTGTTCCACAATGGCGTTGTGTTCGATGGGAGGACATCCGGCACAGGCAGACCATCTGGAATGTCCAGCACCACCAGGTCTGTTGCGTACGCTTGCTGGCTTCCATTCACCCATTCAGGTCTTTTGGTGACCTGTTCCACATAACAAAAACAGTGGAATAGTTAGGAGCACAACACAATCTTGAACAAAGTAAAAAATACACCAAACAAAGTTTTGTGTGGGCACCTTTGTGAGGAAAGAAACCAGGATGTCCCAAGTTTTGGATCTATCTCCTTTGAATGTGGATTTTCTAGATTCCATCATTGCCAAGAAGCTCTCGTTAATCACCTCACTTTCATACTGACCCAAAACCCAAGAAGGGTGCTCTCTGGCCTCGTAAGGCTGTTCCTTAGTTTTTGGAGTTCTCCTGTCCTTGCGAGTTGGAGAGGGCTGACGCTCCGTGGTGTCCTGCACAACCTGTTCCTGCCCAGCCACAATCTTCCCCTTACCCTTCCCATCACCTGCGCCCTTCCCTTTCCGTTTGGGAGTGCTACTTTTCTCCGGCTCCTTTGTTGCGAGGGTTTGAATTATTCTCTCCTGAATTTCCTTGTCACTGAGTGGTGCAAGAGCTGCTGCATTGTCATCGAAGTTGCGCATGACCACCTCCTCGAACGGTGTGTCCTGTTTCGGCAAGTCCAGGTACCAGCCACAGTCTCTGAAGTGCGCCCTGCCCCAGTCCTTCGCGATTACCGCAGTGTACATTGTCTTGTCCTTAGTAGGTCCACCCACATGAAAATGAAATCCAGCTCATCACTGAGGTACTTGCCGGGAATGAGGACATGGTATATGTACCTGGAGAACACACCCAAATGAACAATTTAGTAAAGGCCATTGTCCAGCAGACACATAGAAGGTGGAAAAACAAAGTACCTCGATCAACCTTGCGTTGACGCAAGGTTGTTTGAGGCATCCCCACGAATTGCCAAAACCAGTAATGAAAACACAAAATTTGACAATTACGAGCATTGTACAACCTTGCGTCAACTCAAGGCTGGACAATGCATTGAAGTTTAACTTAAATCTGCAGCTAAAATCAAGCCTCAAACAACCTTGCGTTAACGCAAGATTGAAATGAGTCTGTAAAATGAATATTGAGAGGCAGAATTTGAAACGAAGAGACAGTGGAGAAGAAGAGAATGAACGGAAAATATACTTCTACGTGTAGACAAATTTCAAAAAATACTGTTCTGCAGGACCTACATCCAACCTTGCGTCAACACAAGGTTGGAACATGCCTGGAGAAGTAGCATATAACAAAACGGAAATATGTTCATGAAGTGCAGAACCACCAGCCCGAATCAACCTTGCGTTGACGCAATGTTAAATTGTGACTGGAAAAGGAACGGCAGACGATCAGAGTAGCCTCACATTGGCAGTCCCAAACCATGCCTTGCAACAACATAAGATTGATTTGATGAGGAAAAACGGAACCACGAAAAGAATAAATGAAGAAACATGATACCTGTACAAGACTCGCTTCATAGCTTGCTCGCTATTGTACTGATTCTTGAACTCATTTGACCTGGAAATGCCTTTGTCTCTTTCAAACTCCCTGAAGAAACAGTTGTTCCATATAGCACCTTTCCATCTCCGAATGTATTGCTCAAGAGAGATTCTGGGTGTTGTCATGGTGATTTTGTAGTCAGTCAAGGACTCTCCCAGTGCTGAAATAGCACGCTTCTCCAGCTGTTCCAACAAGGCAAATGTAAGGCTCTGGAGCCAAGCAACACAGAATCATGAAAAAATGGGGACTGCAAGAATGAATGTTAGTTTCTCTCACCTGGCTCCAGAATGTAGCTTTGTGAAACCATTGGTCGAAAGAGTGGTTGCTCACCACTTTTATCACATTGGTTTTGGGGTCTTTCTCTGTTCTTGGAAACCCATACGTGTCCTTCACCAGAGGATCCAAGTTCCAAATCTCCAACCATCTGATTTTGGTTGCGGTGTCCACCATTGAAATGGACAGGCGATGAAGTTTCTCTTGTGTCATTTCAGGTTTAGTTCCATACTTGTTAAGAAGAAAACAACCACAAACACAACAATGCAATCACACAATGCACAACAATTTCGGAAAACTTACTTGTTGATGTCGTGCATGGCAGTGAGCAGCTGTGCGATTCGTCCTTTGTGATCCAGGACCATAAAATGAACGCTCCAGTGCCAATCCTTTTCATCAGAGTGCAATTCAGATATGTAGTCCATCCAGGCAAGCAACCGGTGATTGCCATCCCATACAAAAAACATCTTCCGCATGAAAACTTTCGTGGAAGCCTTCTTGGACAATTTGGCCTCGAACTCCCTGTTACCTTCACGCCAACATGCATCCCAACCTTCCTATATCTCTTCTGATACATGGCACTCTTCGCCCTTTGTGTCAGTGGTGGAAACATAGAACACCGCAGAACCCTTCACATACCCATGCACAAAATCATTTTTGAGTTTCATTATGTCGTTTGCTGGCCGGACAGCAGGCATCAATATCATTCTGCATCATTCGATATCATCATTAAGGATGTCTCCACTAGGAATTTCCATGGTCAGGATTACCTTCGAAGAGTTCACCTTCTGTCCCCCGATAACAGCCTCTGCTCTGTCTGCGTAATGCTCATCATCACCTTCTTCATCATCTTCATACTCTGCCTCTGCTCCGTCTCTGGCAGGTTCTTTCCTTTTCCTTTTCATTTTCCTTTGTAAAAAAACGGAAGATCTATCTGTCATGAAGTCTAGTATTGAACACAATTACAGATAAACATGCAGTTGCACGGCCCAAAACAGCCTTGCTACAAATCGAAATGACCCTTCATTTGCAGCCCAAATCAACCTTGCGTTGACGCAAGGTTGTTTGTGGGGCTTGCAACAATGGGAATGGAGTCCAATACAGACTTCGCCAGGACTCAAGACACAAGACATATAACTGCAGCCCAAATCAACCTTGCGTTGACGCAAGGTTGTTTCTGGGGCTTGCAACAATGGGAATGGAGTCCAATACAGACTTCGCTAGGACTCATGACACAGGACACAGAACTGCAGCCCAAATCAACCTTGCGTTGACGCAAGGTTGTTTCTGGGGCATGCACCTGGGGGATTGAAGGAAAAAACCAACATTGGCAAGACTCTCAAACTACCTTGCATCAACGCAACGTTGTTTGATGAGCTTTAGCAGTTCTAAAAAACCCTGCAGAATGACACCGGACTGCAGCCCAAATCAACCTTGCGTTGACGCAAGGTTGTTTCTGGGGCTGGCAGTTTTGGGAGTGAAGGCAAAAGGAGACATTGGCTGTACTCTCAAACAACCTTGCGTCAACGCAAGATTGTTTGGTGAGCTTGAACCGTTCAAAAAAACCCTTCAGAAGGGCACAGGCCTGTAGACCAAATCAACCTTGCGTTGACGCAAGGTTGATTGTGGGATTTGCAACGGTGGGATCACAGACAGTGAATGGGAAAAACAGACATAAACAGTATACTCCAAAACCTTGCGTCAACGCAAGGTTGTTCTGTGAGATTCAAACTTCAAAAGAAAGGAGAACCAGGCCACTCAATTCGGGTCGAAATCAATCATTCAAAGGACAATGTTCATTTCGGATGTCTGTGTCTGTCACCTGAATCAACCTTGCGCTGACGCAATGTTGATTAAGGTTTTCTTAAAAGAAACATCTTCTTGTCCATCAGTAAATATTCGGGCATTCCAGCTACCAGCAAATCACCCTTGCGTTGACGCAAGGTTGATTGTGATCTATCACACAGACTGCAAACTCTTATGTGGCAAATGGAATGTCACACATACCTCGGCTTGCTTCTTCGGACCGCTCGAAGACGCACCTCCCGTCTAGCTCGTCTCCTTCAATTCGTGTGGGAGGACAGGTCCCAGAAGATCAGGCTGGTGGGTGACAAAACCACGCACTTCAAGCTCTGGTGTCTCTTCCATTAGGCGAACTACCTGGGACTGTTGTCTGAGGCGGGTCTTGGGTTCCTCCTCTCCGTCCTCAAAATATTGAAGCTCGTTGGGCTCCTCCTACACAGCGGCTAAACCCTCTGGAGATGGCCGCACAACTGCTCCTCCGGCCTCTCCCTCTCCAGCCTCTGCCTCCCCCTCTCCTCCGGCCTCTCCCACCCCGGTGTCCTCCCCCAACATGAGTTCCCTTCGGATCTTCTTCATTCTCTCCTTCGCTCGCAACCTATGTTTGCTGGATGTGAAGTTAGAGTCCGGCAGCGCCTTCTTCTGGCTCAAAAGGGAATCTCACTATCGACAGGATCTAGGATTGTAGCTAGGGAGGGAAAAAATGTTGCGAGAAAGAGGGAGTTCACTTGCCTCTCCCGCCCCTACTGCGCCAAGATGCCAGCTTCGTGGAGAAGCGGCGGGGTTGCATGGAGCATCTGCATGCAAGCCACGTCGTCTCTGAACGGTCAATAGTCGCGCTAAAATAAGGTTGTTTCAAAACAGACGTACGAGCCTAGGGGAATTTTTGGTTGTCGCTTCGGTGGTGGTGTCTTCTCCACGTCCTCTGCTCATTCAAAACAAATAAAGGAAAACAAGTAGAACAATTTCATCCTAACTGCTTTTCATCTTCAGTTATGACACATCACATCTTAAGATAGAATGAACGGGTGGCTGGACAGCTGGTGTCTGAAAAAAACCGTTGGATACAGGCAGTTAATAATTACATAGGATACCTTGTCAGATGGGTAATGTGGATGGATGAGGATAGATGGCCTAGTGCAAAGTGGAATGAAACCGCTCATCCAGCTAGCCGTGCATCGGCAGTGACATTCCAGTATGGGCGCTTCGATCATGTTGTTTGATGCTATCCCCAGACGTACAACACGTTGCTCCAGTGCTGGCACACTTTGTTGGACACTGTTCCCGTACTCTTCTCTGCTTTACGAATGGCTCTCACAGGAGAGTTGGTAAAATTCTACTGTCCTTACAAATCGCTCCCCCTCACCAAAGTGCCAGACGCCAATGGGATGGCAACCGTGGGAGAGGATGTCCTCTATAGAAGCTTGGATCTGCAAGTTGGAACTGTGCATGTGGAGAAAGAAGTGCACGACTCCACCGGTAGGGTCGTCAGTATGATGATTTTGGAGCCATTCGTGTGCGATGACCATATTAGACAATGGAGAGTTCCAGCAGGCACTTACCGCATGCACGGGGATCAGCGACGTTTGTCTGCAGGTTCTACACTCACACCAGGAACTGCCGCTTTGGTAGCTCCGGCCTTCACACCTGCTACAATAAAAAAAAAAAAACACCAGCACATCGATGGCTTTTGTTGATCTCTCGGAAAGCTCCGGTGACGACGACATCTCTGAGATTCCACCACCTCCAACACATCTATCTTCTGTCGAAGAACCAGATTTGCAGGAAATAGGCAGTGTCGTTCCAAAGTTGTAGTCTATGAAAGGGTTGCCAAACTGCAAAAGTGACGTGCGTGGAATTGCATGGGGGACAATAAATATTGTAAGAGCAAAATACCTTCACGCAGAATTTGATGGAGATGTGGTTTTTGAGCTGCCACCTCCGACGTCCTGTGGAGGTTTGGGAGGACTCATGCAAGGGATGGACAAGAAGCACGACGGACACCCTTGGTGTCGAACTAAGACAACCAACATACATAACCCTCATGGCTTGTCTTTCCGTAGATCAATCTGCGTTGGGCACCTACATTGTGGAAATGAAGCCTGCAACTGTTTGGCATTGAGAGGCTCCCCAAACGAGACGGAGTGGGAGGATTGCGCGGATAACCCATTCGAGGTTGGGTGCCCACCTCCTAAAAACACAACATTGCTCTGCAAATATTACAAAACGGCTCCAACATGCATTGGCACATGCAAGGCCCGCATGTACTATGTGCTCCATCGTTTTCGCGGCCTTACCCGAGCTTGTGTTCATCTCGGCAATCATACCCACCCCGTATCGAAAGGGGATTGTCGAGAAAGTCTTGAAACAATTCGGGGACTTCTACGGCGCGAGGTGGAGAATGCCCCTTATAACCCCGAGAACGATGCAAGCCCGTTGGTGACCAAAAACTAGTGAGTAAGCGAGCGAGCCGGAAAGCGACCAAGGAGTGGGGAGCTATTTCGGACTGCCATCTACCAAAGGGAATTTCCACTAGGGCCAAATTGGTGGAGGGTCTGTTGGGGGAAGAAAGGGGGACCGTTATGTCCCGGTGAGCAGCCGAAGCTCCGAGTTGGCCCGGCGGCCAGGTTGGGAGTTAGGTGCGCGCATCAAAGCGAGTAACTATGACTTGAAGGGGAGCTTACCGAAGTGAGGTGCGTGACACTTGGTATCAGAGCTTAGAGTTCAGTACGCGATTGTCCTTGGGATCGGCCTCATCATGGGGTCGGGCAAGCCAAAGCGAAAGCGGAACGGCCCGAAAGATGATAATCCTGGTGAGCCCGATGGGGGCGACGTGTCACCGATGCGCCATTTGAGGAAGCGATGCATGCTTTTGAAAATGAGGCCACTCAAGAACGGGAGGAATCTGAGGAGTCGGAGCCCGAGGAATCTCTGAGAGCTCCGACAGACCAACAGATGCCTCCCATGCCAACAGCCTTTTGGGAAGGGTTGTGGGCGCAGATTTGCGGGATGTTGAAAGACGTGTTGAAGGCGGCTAATGCCACTTCCACTAAGACAAAGTTTAAAGTAAGGCCTAAGGAGCCCGGCACCTTCGAGGGCGTCCAAAATCGGAAGGCACTCAACACCTGGCTCTTGGAGCTAGAGCAGTAATTCCGGGCGGCCAAGTTGAGTGACGAGGATCGGGTGGAAGTGGCTCCCACCTATTTGAGGGGCTATGCTTAACAATGGTGGTAGAAACGCCTTCACGACCGAGGTCCAAACCCGGAAACCTTGAACTGGAGTGGGTTCAAGGAACTGATGAAGAGACAGTTTGTGCCCCTCAACGCGTCCTGGCTCACCCGGGACAAGATGAGGAATCTGAAGCAAACGGATGACATTCGGGGATATGTTCAGGCTTTCAATGTGCTGTTGCTCGAAGTCGCAGACATGGCAGAACCAGAAATGGTCTTCAACTTTGTGGCGGGACTGGCCCCATGGGCCAGGCGGAAGTTGGAGGAAAAGCCACCCAAGACTTTGAACGAGGCAATTGAGAGGGCTGAATGTTTCTCGGATGTCCCTAGGGGCGAAAGACAAGGCCGCACGGAGCTGAACCACAAGAAGACCCGGAGGGAGGGTGACTCCTTTCGACCGGAAAAGAAGTGGGATAGGCCACGCGGCGACAATGGCACGTGGAAATTGAAGGGAGGGCCTTCACACGCCAAGACGACACCCGGTGCTCCGAAAGGAAAATCAGGTGCGACGCCTTATGGCGGACAAAATGTGACCTTCGATGGAGTGTGCTTCAATTGTGGGGAGCCCGGGCACATGGCCAAGAAGTGTACAAATCCCCGACAATTGAACATGACTCGGGTAACCACGGAGTTGTCCGAAGCTTCCATCAGCCGCTTGGTGGAGGCGATGGTCGCCAAGACTTGCAAGGTAGGCAACTACTCTTGTGAGTTGTATCAGGAAACTGGCGCCTTGCAAAAAGGGAGTCAGTTAATGTTTGTGAGTGGGATAATCTCCGGAACTAACGTGTCGTTGTTGGTGGTCACAGGAGCGTCACACTCCTTCATGACACCGGCAACGGCACGGAAGCTGGGACTCCCAACAAGTGATGTGGGGGCCTCTATCGAGGTGCGTTCTGCTAAAGGAGAACCACAATTGGCGACGAGGTTGGCGTTCGATGTTCCTCTTCAGCTCGGGAGTTGGGAGGGACGTGAGAACTTCACCATTTGTGAGATCGATGGAGTGGATCTTATTTTGGGGATGACCTTTTTGAGCAGATCCGGAGCGGTCATAGATGGCCGCAAGAGAGTGGTCACGCTACCGTGTGGGAATGGTGGCAAAGTTTTACGAGTGTCGGAAACGCCCAACCCCGTGGGAGGGCGAATAAACCTTCTGTCAACAAGGGAGTGGGCCGTGGATGAGTCACACGAGCCCCAGTTTTTGCTTTATGTAAGACAAGTGAAGGGAGAAGGCGATGGGGAGCCGAGCCTAGATTGGATCAAGGGGATTTTGGAGAAATACCAGGATGTGATGCCGGAGGATTTACCAAGCGGCTTGCCACCGCGAAGGGGAGTTGACCACAAGATTGAGGTGATACCGGGATCGGAGCCGCCTGCCAAGGCGCCCTACCAGTTGAGCCACAGAGAATTGGTTGAGCTGAAGACTCAGCTCAAGGATCTAATGTCAAAGGGGTACATCCGACCGAGTAAGTCACCTTACGGAGCCCCGGTGCTATTCGCAGACAAGAAGGATGGGACGCTACGGATGTGTGTCGATTACATGGCCCTGAATAAGGTGACTATCAAGAACCGGTACCCTTTGCCAAGGATTGACGACCTCTTCGATCGGTTGGCAGGAGCGAAGTATTTCAGCCGGATCGATTTGCGCTCCGGGTATCATCAGATCCGAGTGGCGGAAGGAGATGAGGAAAAGACCGCGTGCAGGACAAGATATGGTTCGTATGAGTTCTTGGTGATGCCTTTTGGGCTCACCAACGCACCCGCGACCTTTAGCACACTAATGAACAGCCTTTTCCAGGAGTGGTTGGATGACTTTGTGATCGTATACATCGACGACATACTGGTATACTCGAAAACAAAGGAAGAGCACCTGGAGCACCTCAAAAGGGTGTTCTAGAAATCGCGGGAAGGGAAGCTGTATGCCAAAGCTTCAAAGTATGAATTCGGGGTCACAAAAGTGGAGTTCCTGGGGCATGTGATTACACAGGATGGGATCAAAATGGATGACAGAAAGGTGAGGGCGATCTTGGACTGGGAGCCTCCGACTTCGGTCCCGGGAGTGCGATCCTTCCTAGGACTCGCCTCCTATTACCGGAAGTATGTGAGAAATTTCGCCAAGATCGCGGGGCAGCTCCTTTTGTGGTCAAGCTTTTGCCGAGTTGAAGCAGCGGATGGCGGAAGCTCAAGTCCTCAAAATCCCGGAGTTCGACCGTCCATTTGAGATTCATATGGATGCGTCGGACTTCACTATAGGGGGTGTACTCATGCAGGATGGACGTCCAGTGGCTTACAAAAGTAAGAAACTGAATGAAGTAGAGTGACGGTGGCTACGCATGAGAAGGAAATGAAGGCGGTGGTGCATTGCCTTGAGCTTTGGCGCCACTATGTTGGTTCCAACCCGGTGAAGGTGTTCACGGATAATGTCACGGTGAAGTATTTTGCCTTGCAGCCTAAGTTGTCCCCAAAATAACTTAGGTGGCAAGATACTTTGGCGGTCTTCGACGTGGATATCCAGTACAAACCGGGACGAGACAATGTGGTGGCCGATGCTTTAAGTAGAAAACAACAGCTTATATTGGTGTACAGGGGCGAGACGGCGCTCCAAAGGAAGATCCGGAAGGCTTACCGGAAGGATGAGATGACGAAGTCCGTGATGCGGGACTTGAGGATGGGGGTTAAATTGCAGTTCCACCTGCAAAATGGACTGCTCCGGTATAAGCAAAAACGTCTCTACGTGCCGAAGGGAGGGATCAGAGATAGTCTCTTAAGAGAATGCCATGATGGCCCGCTTGCGGGCCACGGCGGAGCCAAGCGCACCGCAAAACTCTTGAAGAAAGAGTATTTCTGGCCCAAACTGATGGAGGACGCCGAGGAGTATGTCAAGACATGCACCACATGCCAACAAAACCGGAGTGAGTACGAAAAGCAAGCGGGGCTGTTACAACCCTTGCCGATTCCAGAGGGGTCTTGGGAAAGTGTCTCGATGGATTTCATGACTGCTATGCCGCTGTCAAAAGGATTCAATGCAATCATGGTGGTGGTGGATAGGTTCAGTAAAATGGGCCATTTCATCCCCACCAAGGAGACGGCAACGACACAAGAGACGGGGCGACCTTACTTCGCCCACGTCTTCAAGCATCATGGACTCCCGAAGGATATTGTCTCGGACCGCGATCCAAAGTTTACGAGTAAATTTTGGAGGGCACTTTGGAAGAAGATGGGGACGAGGCTCAAGATGAGCACCGCCTTCCGACCTACGACGGACGGCCAAACGGAAAGGGTGAATTCCGTGGTGAAGCAGATCTTGCGGAATTACGTGTCGGCGGACCAATCAGACTGGGTGGAGCACTTGGACGCGACAGAGTTCTGTTATAATAACACAAAACACTCCGCAACGGGTGTTTCCCTTTTCGTATTGGTCTATGGAAAAGCACCGCTAGTGCCGATAAGTTGGGCTGTCCAAGACGTTGAGGAACCGACAGCAGCAGCGGTGTTGGAGGAACGCGAGCGTTTGTTGAAACTCGCAAAGTACAACATCGCCAAAGCTAGGAAACGATATGAACGGCAGGCAAATCGGAAGCGGAGGGAAGTCAAGTTTGAGGCAGGCACGGATATCTGGTTGAACATCAAGAATTTTTGACTACCTCCGGAAGTGAGTCCGAAGTTCGTACCTCCGTATGCGGGACCGTTTCGCATACGGAAGGTTATGAATGAGGATGTGTATGAATTGGAGTTGCCGGAAAACAACAAGGTGCATCCGGTATTCCACGTCTCCCTTTTGAAGCCTTACTTCAAAGATGAAGTGCGTCCGAATCGGCATCAAGTATTGCGTCCGCCACCTGTGCTGTTGGATCATAAAAATGAACCTGAGTACGAGGTGGAGGCGGTGCTTAAGTCGAGGAGGTTCAAGAATCAAGAAACGGAGTATCTCGTGAAATGGAAGGGCTATCATCATGTGGAGGCATCTTGGGTGCGTGCCTCAGAAATGGGGAACGCATCCGAGGCGGTTGCAGCTTTCGAAGGACGACCTCAAAAGCGGAAGAAGCGTTGATGGGGACATCAACCTTGGATCGTGGGGGAGGAAATGCATGCTTAGCCCGGCTTAGCTAGCTCAGGAATCCGATTGCAAAAACTTGTGTTGTACAAATTTTGTTATAAATGAAATGGTTTCCAAATGTTGCGCCTCCTATTTTGTTTGGAATGGTGATGCATGGTATGGTTGGCTAGTGTGTAGAATGCATGCTAGCTTACAAAAGTGGGAGAGGTAAATTGGATTAATCGTGTATTTGCGTAGTGCCGAAATCGGGTGACTCCCATCCAAGGGGCAAGGAAACTTGCGCATTCTTTGGGAGTTCACGTGCTAATGCGCACCTGGCGCGTGTGCGTACTATAACTACGCTACCGAGGGGATCGCCTTGTAGTGCGGGCTAACGCGGAAGCTACGTGCTTCCGTTCACGTACTATAATTGTGTAGCATCGGGACAAAGTCGTAGTGCGGCTTCGGCGTGTTCCCGTACCTCAGGCCAGCATTCCAAGGCGGACCCAATTGTAGTGATTGGGGCGCACGGTTGGTTCAAGGTTATCTTCCTAGTGAAAAAGGGTTCAAGGTGAACATTTGCTCAAAGTGATGCCAAAAGCGGCATCATGAGCGGTCGCAAGCAATGTTGTTGCAGTAAGGCGATTCGATCCTCGGGGAGGATCGTTCATTGGCCGTGAAGTGGGCCAAGAAGAGTGCACTGGGAAGAGCTTGAGAGGCTCCACCCTTGGCCGGGACTTGGAGAAAGTTGGCCGAACTAGCTAGTGGAGAGTAGAGTCAAGTGTGGGGTTTAATTCTTTGCCATGGGACGCCATGGTGCGGAAACAAACTCCTTGATGTGGGATGCCACAACTTGGATGTTCGTTTCTACAAAATGGACAAGTCGATGAGGACATCGACTCCCTATTGGTAGGGGTGTGTGTCGCGGCCCTTTGCCTTGAGGGCAGGGGGTCGAGACGCAAAGGGGCTGCCCTGTGGTGGGGGCGGTGGCAGCAATAGGTACGGGGGGCTGAAGCACTCTTGAGTGCCCAAGGCACTCAAGGAGAGCCCCGCACACCGGGTTGCGGTGGGGGTGGCTCCACAAGGGGTGGTGGTAGCTTAGTGGGACTTAGTGGGGGTGGCATAGGACTCACCATGGGGCGAAGACCTTGTGGTGGGAGTCGTGGGGAGTCTTGGAACTCACCACGGTCCAATGGGGCCGTGGTAGGTGGGCCAAGACTCACCGCGACTCATCACCGGGAATCGAGGATCTTCGTGGTGGTTCGCCATAAAATGCAATGGTTGTTTGTGAAACCCCCGCGGACAGTCACAGAAGTATATATAGGGAGTAGTAACCCCGAGAATGGTGCAAGCCCGTTGGTGACCAAAAACTAGTGAGTAAGCGAGCGAGCCGGAAAACGACCAAGGAGTGGGGAGCTATTTCGGACTGCCATCTACCAAAGGGAATTTCCACTAGGCCCAAATTGGTGGAGGGTCTGTTGGGGGAAGAAAGGGGGACCGTTATGTCCCGGTGAACAGCCGAAGCTCCGAGTTGGCCCGACGGCTAGGTTGGGAGTTAGGCGCGCGCATCAAAGCGAGTAATTATGACTTGAAGGGGAGCTTACCGAAGTGAGGTGCGCGACAAGTGGAGTTAGCTTGGTCCGCAGAATGCAGCCCGGGGGCGATCTCCAGAAATCCTGGCTCATGTTTGATCATGTGAAACGTGTGAAGGGCTGGACAACCATGGCTGCCCATGTGTACGATCCATCTTACCAAAGAGTTATGACAATTGCAATGTGTGACATGCAATCCGAAGACACCGAGTCTCAAATCCTGATGTGGAAGTCCCTTGTGAGAGTCATGAGGAGTCATGGTGCCTCAGATCCAAATTTTCATGGATTTATGGCCGATAGCGCGCAGGCAAATTGGAATGCAGTCCGATCTGTTTTTTAAAGTAGTGATCCGAAAATACCCATGGTGGGCAGGGAGCGCACTTGCCTGTTCCATTGGACTCAGTCCCTCCGAAGGCACACCAAAAATTGCATAAAACCAGAGTTGCAGGAGGAACACATGAGACTCTGTCGGCTGTATAAAGATGCGACAAGCGAGATCGAAACAAACTCCTTATACCAAACTATAAGGGCATGGTGGTATTCCTCCGATGCAGCAAGTCAGGATGGCCTCAAAGAACTTGACGACTGGATGGGATTCTGTACTTCAGATACAAACAGTGGGGAGGATTCATCACAAGAGTAAGGTCCATTCTAAATTTTCGATGTTTGCATGAGTTCAATTTACGGTGTTACCCCTTGTCGTGCGCATACATATCGCTACACAACTACATCGCTGTCCAAAACCACACAACACATGTGCACACCACACACTAGTATACCACTAGTCCACCACTAGTCCAGCCACTAGTCCAACCACTAGGCTACAACTAGTCAGTCACTAGGCTGCCACTATGCTGCCCACTATGGCAGTCACTAGTTCACACAATCGCCCCCCTAGCTGGTGCTTAGGTCCCTCTAAGTCCAGGTAGCCACAAGATGTGATAGTGACCATAGCCTCACTAAGTCCTCCACCACTATCCCTACTACACTCAAACTCGATAGATCAAGAGGCCGGGTGCAAGAGTTGCCCCATCGTTAGTCGCCGTCTTGCAACCTGTGAACTTGAGCTTGGGATCTCATGTATTGACTCCTACGAGCTTGGCCTCCCATGTCTTGTTAGCTGCCTCCAATCATGTCCACTGCCACTATCCCAAGCAGTGTGGACACAACCAATCTCCGTCAGGAACCTTCTCAAGAGGTGGTGTCAAGCATCCCATATGCCAACCCCTTGAGCATCGATCACACACCAGCATGGTGGCTGCCCCTTTGGCAAACCCACAGAGTATGCACCTCAAACCTGCAGGTACCACTGCCAAGTTTGGGTCAACTCTGCCATCGACATTGGGAAGGTGACATGGCGCACAATTACGCACATGGTCCTTCCAAGTCTTGCCATCCCGACCCTCTAAGATCAGGACCCCTGAGGGCAACACCTCTCGAACCCTCAGAATAACACATCCTGCAGTAACATCCAGAGTCGTAGGAGCAGTCTGCTGCAAATAAACATAGTCACCAGGGCTAAACCTCCGAACCCCAGGACGATATCCTCCACCACGTATAGTGGCATACCTCAACGTATCACGGTGCTGTGCAATGGCAAGGTTCTCAAAAGCCATGGGCATGACTTTCTTGAACAACTCTGCATGCTGATCACATGCACGTACCCACACGTCCGGATCGTCAAGGTTAAGGACTTGAGCAGTGTCCCTACGAATGGTTGCAGGCAAATCCGGCTCTCGGCCAAAGAGAAGGAAATATGGTGAGAAGGAGGCAAGTGATGCTTGTTTGTTGAACCTGTAGCCCATGGCTAACCAAGGAACCTGAAGATCCCAATCTCCTAGGTGTCCCTTCTGCAAGCCATACTTGCGCAAACCCCTCTTCACCGTCTGAACAACTCTCTCTGCCAAGCCATCGGCCTCAGGATGATCCCGAGAAATGGTGCGGTGGTCTATCAAGGCTTTATCACACAAAGCCTGAAACTCCCCCAAGAACTCTCTCCCTTGGTCCGTGAGTACCTCAGCTGGAGCACCAAATCGGCTAAGCACACGATCCAAGAATGCATACGCAGCCCCCTCACTAGCCTTGTCAGGCAATGGAACCAACTCAATCCACTTGGAGAAGTGCTCCACCATCACCAACACATATCTGTGGTGGCGCATAGTCAGTGGCAACGGTCCTGCGAAGTCAAGATCCACCTGTAGCCCAATCCCATGATTGGTAAAGGATGCAACTGTGGTGTAGGGGCGTTGAATGAAGCACGCACCCTGTCACACACCATGCACCTAGCCACGAACTGTTGCACCTCTGTATGCATACCACGCCACCAATACTGCCCCTGCAGTAAACTGTGAGTGCGTCGCACTCCAAAATGCCCCAATTCCTCATGGGCATGCCGCATAACCGTGCACGCTGTGTGGGGTGAGGCACAATCCTCACCCGACCATCCTCCCACACTCGAAGTAGGTGTATCCCCTCCCACTTGAACCTCTTGGCTCGTTGCAGGATCCGATCCCTCTCCCTGGCAGTCACAGTGGCTGCCGTGTCTCCCGTGCGGAGGTAGTCCAACACAGCCGAATCCTCATGTATATCTCTGGCACCACCTGGCTCATCACTAGCCTCAGGGTCCTCAGACACTCCGTCTACAGTCATCCCTATTGTAGGTCCAACCTGACCTCCCGATGCCAAGATACACAAAAATACAGATGCGTGCCATCCCGGCACCATCTCCTCGTCCGTCTCACCATGCCACCGAGCTCCTGTGTCATCCTGTTGGCTCATGCATGGATTGCGACTCAATCCATCCGCATCCCGATTGACCAAACCTGGTCGATGCACAACCTGAAAGTCATACTCCTGGAGTATGAGTGCCCACCGTGCAAGCTTCCCCGTAAGCTTGTCTGACTCCATCAACCACTTGAGTGGCTGGTGATCCGTGACAAGGGTGAAAAGATTGCCGTATAGATAGCACCTGAAGTGTGCCACGGCCCACACTGCAGCTAAGCACTCTCCCTCATATGAGCTGTACTTAGTCTCTGCAGCGTTGTTCGAGCGGCTAGCATAAGCCACTACGAACTCTCTTCCCTCATCATCCACCTGTGTGAGCACTGCTCCAAGCCCCAGCATGCTCCAATCCGTATGCAGCTGAAAGGGACGCCCCCTGATAGGTCATCTCAGGATAGGCGCCGAGGTCAACCTCACCTTGAGCTCTTGAAAAGCTCGTTCCTGCTCATCTGCCACTCCTGATCCACCTTGGTCAGCTTGGTTAGAGCCTTTGCAATGGTACTAAATCCCTTGACAAACCGTCTATAATAGTTTGCCAACCCCATGAAAGCTCGAACTCGGCTCACATCCGTGGGGCGTGGAATTTGCGCAATGGCCTCTACCTTAGTCTGTTGTACCCCCAATCCTCCAGGATATATCATGTGACCCAGATACTTTATCTGGTTGTGGAAAAACTTGCACTTCCCCGGATGCAACTTCAATCCGTGCGCTCTCAAGCGCTCCAATACCACCTGAAGGTGTCTCTCATGCTCCTCCATCGTAACACTAAAGATGATGATGTCATCTATGTAGCACCGAGCAAAGTCTACCCCTGCTAGAATCCTATCCATGACTCTCTGAAACTCTGCAGGAGCATTCTTAAGCCCAAATGGTAAGAACCGCCACTGATATAGGCAATCTTTGCCGTGCTCATTGATCCCCCAGAATGTCGTCTTCTGCTTGTCCGCCTCCTTGATTGGCAACTGGTGATATCCAGATCGTAAATCCAAAGTGTTAAAGGCCTTAGCATGCCCGATGGCATCAAAGATCTCCTCTGGTGTTGGCATGGCATACTTATCGGACTTGGTCTGACGATTTACAGGCCGGTAATCACCGCACATACGTCTCTCCGTCCAATTGCCATAGACATCCTTCTTGGCTGGCATCACTGTGGCTGAAGCATACTCTCCACCAGAGAGCTCCACCAAACCTGCCTCCCAGAGATCTTGAGTCCTCATCTGAATCAAAGACCTCTCCATGTCACTGTATCTATAGGGTCTCCGAAAGATTGGCGTGTCAGTGGCCAACTCAATACGGATCTCTTGACCCTTCAGTGCTCCCAAGTCCTTCAAACTGAAGGCAAAGCAATTCCTGTAAGCCCTCAGGAACCGCCATATACGTCGTCTCTCTCCTCCGGTGACAATGGGTCCAATGTCAGGCTCCCAATTGTCCTCCGTAACTACAACCTTAAGTCCAGTGGGCTTAGAGGTAGAGGACGCGTCCCGTGGTTGCTATGCTGCAACCTCTTGAGCAGTACTCCCTGCCTGCTCAGTCAATGACAAGGCCTCATCCTGCCCAATCATCTCATCCTTGAGGACCTCCTCAACCCGAGAAGAATCCCCAACCTCATCCATCACAGCCGCCTTGGCTGCCAACTCCCTCTGAACCTCGAGCACCTCCCACGTGTGCCATGGATGCATGCACCCCATGGTCCTCACATGCTCGCCCCCACTCACTGCCTGTACCGTCTCGATAGGCAGAGAGACCATTGAGGGAAGTGTTCTCCGCACTCTGCGTTGCTCAGCCAGAGCCAAGCTGATAATCCAGGTCAAGCAATTGAGATCCATTGCTTGCCCCAACACTTGACGACGTGATGCCTTAGAAAGAGACGACACCGCCGTGGTACCAGTGGTAAAACCCATTGCCCGCTCACGCTCGTCAGCATTAGGCTCCACTAACTGCTGCAACTGAGCATCCCACAGGAGGCCAGGTCCACTATCCCGGAAAGCATGCGATCCTGGGAAGCTGAGCAGTGTAGGTAATGCTGCTTGTGGTTGACCCACCTTGTTGACCACTGCCAAAGGCGAACGGTCATCGTGTCTCACACGCTGAGACTGCCTCCCTGTGTCCAGAATGTATCCACTGTGAGATGTGCTGGCCGCTGCACCCCATCAAATGCACGCTTGAGCAGTGCGGGTGGCATCAAGTTAGTCCACCATAGCCGTGGACGATGAGCCCGTGACCCCACTGTAGCTGCATCTAGCAACACTGCTGACCCAAGCCACGACCGGACTTGATGCACACTGGCCATCACCCTGGCCCGAGAATCGCCCATCAGTGGCACATTCTCCAAGATGTATGCTGGAGATACAGCTTGATGAAGCTGCAAGTGGCGCAAAACCCGCACCATCTCCCAAAACAGACCCGACCTCGAGTCTCGCAATCCATTGCCATGCCCGGCTGATGAATGCCCTTGGCAGGGCCAACCTGCCACTACCAGATCAATGGAGCCAACCCGCTCCAAATCCTGCGCCCCCAGCAATGAAATGTCTGCTGACAAGGCCTGCTGATATCCACGAATTGCAGACACCGACAACAACTCAGGGTACTGCTGCACCAACTGAGCAACATGGCAAAGTGAAATGCGTCGTGTAGTCTCATCCCTCTCCACATACAGGTAACGCCGAACTCGTACACCTGCTTGTAACACAACAGCCAATCCGGTGCTGATCCCGCCAAACAAGTCCAGAAGACAAATGCCTTCATCCGGATACTGCCATACAATAGGTGTGGTGTCCAATGGAGACAATTGAGGTGGTCTTGGTGCAATCCCCACACTCTCATCCTCTCCTGACGGTACAAAAGCCTCCACCCAGGCTTGTTGCACCCGTCGATCAGCATCCCGCTGCAAATCCTTGCTCGTGCCTCACAATGGAGTCTGAGCAACCATGGTAGACAACTCTGCCATACCATACATGTCATCGTGCTCTCCCGGAGGTGGTACATCCTTTGAATGAGCATTTCCCTCAAGCAACTCTCTAGGCCAACTCACTGCCGATGTGAATGCTGCTAGTGTCGGCATCTTGCCTCGCTGGGCAACCGCAACTCCTCCTATGAACGTCACAGGGAGCTGCACACGCCGGCCTTCCCTTGACTGCCATGCAGGCCTATAGGAAGCTGACTCCTCCCAAAAATCCAGGGTGAAGCCCATGGGGTACAACACTGCCCCACCAACCAGGACATCGTATGAGACTGCGTCTGTCACAATGGCCTTGGCTCGCATCACTGAGCCATCTGTAGGGTGATCCGGCCGTAGTCTGATAGCCAACTCACGCCATGTCATGCCCCGAGCCTGCTCCGATCCTCCCAGAGATGTCTGTATCTGGAACGGACAAGGCTCCATATCCGCCTCCGTGAGGCCCAAGCCTGCAATAGCAGCTCTGCCCAGCATCAATGGCTGAGCTCCCGAGTCCAACAAGACCCGCAGTGGCCGGTACCTCTTGCCTGCCGGTCCACTCAAACAGAAAATGCCATCCTGGTTGTCTAACATGACAACTCCAGGTGTCACCATGGCGCGCTCAATGGCTGGCCTAGCTGGCAGCTCCATCAACCTGGCAGCTGCAGCTTGCCATGGCACCGCCGTGGCAGTCTTGACCCTCAAATCCGAGGATCCCTCCGGCACTACACCTCCCACTATCTCCGCAGAAGATGAAGTAACCTCCCCACTCTCACAGAGTGTAGCTGCCAGCCTGAACACCTTAGCTGGTTTTACCCCCGGCGTCGCAATCATGGTAGCCGAGAACAATGGAGCCTGACACACAGATGTGGCCGCTCCTAGCAGCACACTAGCTGCCGCAGCCTTGGCAACACTAGGTAGTGGTGCTACCCGTGTAGCTCTCCCCAATGGCATAGTAACCTCCGCCTCGGTAACCGTCGGGCGAGAACTAGGTGCCATGGATGGCGTCGACACTGTCTCCGCCAATGTGAATGACTGAGGAAGCCTAGCCTGACGGCTTGCCTCCCCACGCTGTGGATCCAACTCCACCTCTGCACCTCGTGGCTCAGAAACTCGTGCTGCTCCTCGAGTCACGGCTGCAGCAGACTCCACCTGCACTAGTGGTAGTGCTGCTCCACACATGAATCCCATGCCTCCCATATCTCCTCCCTCAGGAGCAGGAGGTGGACCATCCGGCCTTAGAGCCGGTACCACCTGATGTCGCACACCTCACTTCGGTAAACTCCCCTTCAAGTCATAGTTACTCGCTTTGATGCGCGCGCCTGACTCCCAACCTGGCCGCCGGGCCAACTTGGAGTTTCGGCTGCTCACCGGGACATAACGGTCCCCTTCCGCTTCCCTCTAAACCCTCCACCTATTTGGGACTAGGAGAATTCCCTTTGGTAGATGGCAGTCCGGAACAGCTCCCCACTCTTTGGTCGCTTTCCGGCTCGCTCGCTTACTCACTAGTTTTTGGTCACCAACGGGCTTGCACCGTTCTCGGGGTTACTACTCCCTATATATACTTCTGTAGCTGTCCGCGGGGGTTCCACAACCAGCCATGCCATTTTATGGCGAACCACCACGAAAACCCTCGACTCCCGGTGGTGAGTCGCGGTGAGTCTTGGCCCGCTCACCACGGCCCCTATGGACCGTGATGAGTCCCAAGACTCCCCACGACTCCCACCACGAGGTCTCCGCCCCCATGGTGAGTCCTATGCCACCCCCACTAAGTCCCACTAAGCTACCACCACCCCTTGTGGAGCCACCCCCACCGCAACCCGGTGTGGGGGCTCCACCTAGTGAGCGCCTCCGCTTCCCTGAGTGCCTTGGGCACTCAAGGGTGCTTCAGCCCCCCATACCTATCGCTGCCGCTGCCCCCACCACAGGGGCAGCCCCTCATGTGTCCCGACCCCCTGCCCTCAAGGCAAAGGGCCGCGACACACACCCCTACCAACAGGGAGTCGATGTCCTCATCGACTTGTCCATTTTGTAGAAACGAACATCCAAGTTGTGGCGTCCCACATCAAGGAGTTTGTTTCCGTACCATGGCGTCCCATGGCAAAGAACCAAACCCCACACTTGACTCTACTCTCCACTAGCTAGTTCGGCCGACTTCCTCCAAGTCCCGGCCAAGGGTGGAGCCTCTCCAGCTCCTCCCAGTGCACTCTTCTTGGCCTACTTCAAGGCCAAGGAACGATCCTCCCGAGGATCGAATCGCCTTACTGCAACAACATTGCTTGCGATCGCTCATGATGCCGCTTTTGGCATCACCTTGAGCAAGGGTTCACCTGGAACCCTCTTTGACTAGGAAGATAACCTTGAACCAACCGTGCGCCCCAATCACTACAATTGGGTCCGCCTTGGAATGCTGGCCTGAGGTACGGGAACACGCCGAAGCCGCACTACGACTTCGTCCCGAGGCTACACGATTATAGTACGTGAACGGAAGCACGTAGCTTCCGCGTTAGCCCGCACTACAAGGCAACCCCCTCGGTAGCGCAGTTATAGTACGCGCACGCGCCAGGTGCGCACTAGCACGTGAACTCCCAAATAAGGCGCAAGTTTCCTTGCCCCTTGGATGGGAGTCACCCGATTTCGGCACTGCGCAAACACACGATTAACCCAATTTACCTCTCCCACTTTTGTAAGCTAGCATGCATTCTACACACTAGCCAACCACACCATGCATCACCATTCCAAACACAATAGGACGCACAATATTTGGACCCATTTCCTTTATAACAATTTTTTTGTACAATACAAGTTTTTGCAATCGGATTCCTGAGCTAGCTAAACCGGGCTAAGCATGCATTTCCTCCCCCACGCTCCAAGGTTGATGTCCCCATCAACGTTTCTTCCGCTTTTGAGGTCGCCCTTCGAACGCTGCAACTGCCTCGGATGCGTTTCCCATTTCTGAGGCACGCACCCAAGATGCCTCCACAAGATGATAGCCCTTCCATTTGACGAGATACTCCGTTTCTCGGTTCTTGAACCTCCTCGACTTAAGTATTGCCTCCACCTCGTACTCAGGTTCATTTTCATGATCCAACAGCATAGGTGGCGGACGCAACACTTGCTGCCGATTCGGACGTGCTTCATCTTTGAAGTAAGGCTTCAAAAGGGAGACATGGAATACTGGGTGCACCTTGCTGTTTGCCGGCAGCTCCAATTCATACACATCCTCATTCATAACCCTCCGAATGCGAAAGGGACCCGCATACGGAGGTACGAACTTCGGACTCACTTCCGGAGGTAGTCGGAAATTCTTGATGTTCAACCAGACCTCTGTGCCTGCCTCAAACTTCACTTCCCTCCGCTTCCGATTCGCCTGCCTTTCATACCGTTTCCTAGCTTTGGCAATGTTGTACTTTGCGAGCTTCAACAAACGCTCGCGTTCTTCCAGTACCGCCGCTACTGCCGGTTCCTCAACGTCCTGGGCGGCCCAACTTGTCGGCACCAGAGGTGCTTTTCCATAGACCAACACAAAAGGGGAAACTCCCGTCGCGGAGTGTTCTGTGTTATTATAACAGAACTCTGCCGCGTCTAAGTGTTCCATCCAGTCTGATTGGTCTGCCGACACGTAATTCCGCAAGAATTGCTTCACTACGGAATTCACTCTTTCCGTTTGGCCGTCCGTCGTAGGTCGGAAGGCGGTGCTCATCTTCAGCCTCGTCCCCATCTTCTTCCAAAGTGCTCTCCAGAATTTACTCGTAAACTTTGGATCGCGGTCCGAGACAATATCCTTCGGGACTCCATGATGCTTTAAGACGTGGGCGAAGTAAAGTCGCCCTGTCTCCTGCGCCGTTGCCGTCTCCTTGGTGGGGATGAAATGGGCCATTTTACTGAACCTATCTACCACCACCATGATTGCATCGAATCCTTTTGACAGCGGCATAGCAGTCATGAAATCCATCGAGACGCTTTCCCAAGTCCCCTCTGGAATCGGCAAGGGTTGTAACAGCCCCGCTTGCTTTTTGTACTCGCTCCGGTTTTGTTGGCATGTGGTGCATGTCTTGACATACTCCTCTGCCTCCTCCCTCAGTTTGGGCCAGAAATACTCTTTCTTCAAGAGTGCCGCAGTGCGCTTGGCTCCACCGTGGCCCGCAAGCGGGCTATCATGGCATTCTCTCAAGAGACTATCCCTGATCCCTCCCTTTGGCACATAGAGACGTTTTTGCTTATACCGGAGCAGTCCGTTTTGCAAGTGGAACTGCGATTTAACCCCCATTCTCAAGTCCTGCATCACGCACTTTGCCAGCTCATCCTTCCGGCAAGCCTTCCGGATCTTCCTTTGGAGCGCCGTCTCGCCCTTGTACACCAACAAGAGCTGCTGCTTTCTACTTAAAGCATCGGCCACCACATTGTCCCGTCCCGGTTTGTACTGGATATCCACGTCGAACACTGCCAAAGTATCTTGCCACCTAAGTTGTTTTGGGGACAACTTGGGCTGCGTGGCAAAATACTTCACCGTGACATTGTCCGTGAACACCTTCACTGGGTTGGAACCAACATAGTGGCGCCAGAGTTCAAGGCAATGCACCACCGCCTTCATCTCTTTTTCGTGCGTCGGCCACCGTCGCTCCACTTCATTCAGTTTCTTACTTTCGTAAGCCACTGGACGTCCATCTTGCATAAGTACACCCCCAATTGCGAAGTCCGATGCATCTGTATGAATCTCAAACGGACGATCGAACTCCGGGATTTTCAAGACTGGAGCTTCCGTCATCCGCTGCTTCAATTCAGCAAAAGCTTGGCCACAAAATGTGTTCCATACCCAGACTTTGGATTTACACAGAAGGTCCGACAGCGGCCCCGCGATCTTGGCGAAATTTCTCACATACTTCCGGTAATAGGAGGCGAGTCCTAGGAAGGATCGCACTCCCGGGACCGAAGTCGGAGGCTCCCAGTCCAAGATCGCCCTCACCTTTCTGTCATCCATTTTGATCCCATCCTGTGTAATCACATGCCCCAAGAACTCCACTTTTGTGACCCCGAATTCGCACTTTGAAGCTTTGGCATACAGCTTCCCTTCTCGCAATTTTTGGAACACCCTTTTGAGGTGCTCCAGGTGCTCCTCCTTTGTTTTCGAGTACACCAAGATGTCGTCGATGTACACGATCACAAAGTCATCCAACCACTCCTGGAAAAGGCTGTTCATCAGCGTGCTAAATGTCGCTGGTGCATTGGTGAGCCCAAAAGGCATCACCAAGAACTCATATGAACCATACCTTGTCCTGCACGCGGTCTTCTCCTCATCTCCTTCCGCCACCCGAATTTGGTGATAGCCGGAGCGCAAGTCGATCCGGCTGAAATACTTCGCTCCTGCCAACCGATCGAAGAGGTCGTCGATCCTTGGCAAAGGGTACCGGTTTTTGATAGTCACCTTATTCAGAGCCCTGTAATCGACACACATCCGCAGCGTCCCATCCTTCTTGTCTGCAAATAGCACCGGGGCTCCGTAAGGTGACTTACTCGGCCGGATGTACCCCTTTGACATTAGATCCTTGAGCTGAGTCTTCAGCTCGACCAACTCTCTGTGGCTCAACCGGTAGGGCGCCTTGGCAGGCGGTCCGATCCCGGTATCACCTCAATCTTGTGGTCAACTCCTCTTCGCGGTGGCAAGCCGCTTGGTAAATCCTCCGGCATCACATCCTGGTATTTCTCCAAAATCCCCTTGATCCAATCTGGGCTCGGCTCCCCATCGCCTTCTCCTTTCACTTCTCTAATGTAAAGCAAAAACTGGGACTCGTGTGCCTCCTCCACGGCCCACTCCTTTGCTGACAGAAGGTTTATTCGCCCTCCCACGGATTTGGGCGTTTCCGACACTCGTAAAACCTCGCCACCATTCCCACATGGCAGCGTGACTACTCTCTTGCGGCCATCTATGACCGCTCCGGATTTGCTCAAAAAGGTCATCCCAAAATGAGATCCACTCCATCGATCTCGCAGATAGTGAAGTTCTCACGTCCCTCCCAACTCCCCAGTTGAAGAGGAACATCAAACGCCAACCTTGTCGCCAACTGAGGTTCTCCTTTGGCAGAACGCACCTCAATAGAGGCCCCCACGTCACTTGTCGGGAGTCCCAACTTTCGCGCCGCCACCGGCGTCATGAAGGAGTGCGACGCTCCTGTGTCCACCAACAACGACACGTTAGTTCCGGATATTATCCCATCCACGAACAATAACTGACTCCCTTTTCGCAGGGCGCCAGTTTCCTGATACAACTCACAAGAATTTGCCTACCTTGCAAGTCCTGGCGACCACCGCTTCCACCAAGCGACTGATGGTATCTTCCGACAGCTCCGTGGTCGCCCGAGTCATGTTCAATTGCCGGGGTTCGTGCACTTCTTGGCCATGTGCCCGGGCTCCCCGCAATTGAAACACACTCCATCAAAGGTCGCCTTCTGTCCGCCATAAGCCGCTCCACCCGCTTTTCCTTTCGAAGCACCGGGTGCCGCCTTGACGTGTGAAGGACCTCCCTTCGATTTCCACGTGCCATTTTCGCCGCGTGGCCTATCCCACTTCTTTTCCGGTCGGGAGGAGTCACCTTCCCGCCGGGTCTTCTTGTGGTTCAGCTCCGTACGGCCTTGTCTCTCACCCCTAGGGACATCCGAGAAACATTCAGCTCTCTCAATTGCCTCGTTCAAAGTCTTGGGTGGCTTCTCCTCCAACTTCCGCCTAGCCCATGGGGCCAGTCCCGCCACAAAGTTGAAGACCATTTCTGGTTCTGCCATGTCCGCGACTTCGAGCAACAGCACATTGAAAGCCTGGACATACCCCGAATGTCATCTGTTTGCTTCAAATTCCTCATCTTGTCCCGGGCAAGCCAGGATGCGTTGAGGGGCACAAACTGTCTCTTCATCAATTCCTTGAACCCACTCCAGTTCAAGGTTTCCGGGCTTGGGCCTCGGTCGTGAAGGCGTTTCTGCCACCATTGTTGAGCATAGCCCCTCAAATAGGTGGGAGCCACTTCCACCCGATCCTCGTCACTCAACTTGGCCGCCCGGAAGTACTGCTCTAGCTCCAGGAGCCAGGTGTTGAGTGCCTTCCGGTTTCGAACGCCCTCGAAGGTGCCGGGTTCCTTAGGCTTCACCTTAAACTTTGCCTTAGTGGAAGTGGCATTAGCCGCCTTCAACACGTCTTTCAACGTCCCGCCAAACTGCGCCAACAACCCTTCCCAAAAGGCTGCCGGCATGGGAGGCATCTCTTGGTTTGTCGGAGCTCTCAAGGATTCCTCGGGCTCCGACTCCTCGGATTCCTCCCGCTCCTGAGCGGCCTCGTTTTCGGAAACATTCATCGCTTCCTCAAACGGCCGCCTCGGTGACACGTCGCCCCCATCGGGCTCACCGGGATCATCATCTTTTGGGCCGTTCCGCTTTCGCTTCGGCTTGCCCGACCCCATGATGAGGCCAATCCCAAGGACGATCGCGTACTGAACTCTAAGCTCTGATACCAAGTGTCGCACACCTCACTTCGGTAAACTCCCCTTCAAGTCATAGTTACTCGCTTTGATGCGCGCGCCTGACTCCCAACCTGGCCGCCGGGCCAACTTGGAGTTTCGGCTGCTCACCGGGACATAACGGTCCCCTTCGCTTCCCTCTAAACCCTCCACCTATTTGGGACTAGGAGAATTCCCTTTGGTAGATGGCAGTCCGGAACAGCTCCCCACTCTTTGGTCGCTTTCCGGCTCGCTCGCTTACTCACTAGTTTTTGGTCACCAACGGGCTTGCACCGTTCTCGGGGTTACTACTCCCTATATATACTTCTGTAGCTGTCCGCGGGGGTTTCACAACCAGCCATGCCATTTTATGGCGAACCACCACGAAAACCCTCGACTCCCGGTGGTGAGTCGCGGTGAGTCTTGGCCCTCACCACGGCCCCTATGGACCGTGATGAGTCCCAAGACTCCCCACGACTCCCACCACGAGGTCTCCGCCCCATGGTGAGTCCTATGCCACCCCCACTAAGTCCCACTAAGCTACCACCACCCCTTGTGGAGCCACCCCCACCGCAACCCGGTGTGCGGGGCTCCACCTAGTGAGCGCCTCCGCTTCCCTTGAGTGCCTTGGGCACTCAAGGGTGCTCAGCCCCCCATACCTATCGCTTCCGCTGCCCCCACCACAGGGGCAGCCCCTCATGTGTCCCGACCCCCTGCCCTCAAGGCAAAGGGCCGCGACACTGAGCTGTAGCCAGGGCAGCGAGGCTCTGCTCAACTGCTGAAGCCGGTTGGCATTTGCCTTGGTCAACACCCTGACTCCGCGTCCTGGCCACGTGCCCTTGGCCGGCCACCTCTGGTTGGCTGGCCACTCGTCCTCTCGGGGCTTGCTCCACCTGCCACGGCACCAGTGTTCCCTTGGAACTGGCCTGGCGGCAAATCAGGAGGCAAACCATAACACTGGGCCTCTCCCTGCCCGTGCTTGCACAATGCCCACACTGCAATGTGCAGGCTGTGCATGTGCCAACCCTTTTTGCCTAATTGGGCAATCCTTCTTGAAATGGGGGGTTTCCCCTCCACATGTCCCGCCACACATCCCCCGTTGTTGGCCAGCCAATGAAGGGAGAGAGACCCCTGCATAGAGGTCCTCTCTGCCCTTCCCTGGAGCTTCATCTGAGCCCCCTTGTGCTTTGAGCACGTTGAGGTAGTGGGGGCAGGAGCACCAATTGCCCGTGGTGTTCTTAGCAAATCCCACCATGACCACTCGTTCCTCCACCATGTTTGCTCATCCGCTCTGCCAGAAAAAACAACCATTTGCTAAGGGGGGTGGGCCGCTGGCAGGAGAGTTGCATCCCGCACCCTTCTCCTCAGCTCCGGTCCAAATATCCCATACCAGATGGACTGTGAGGCTTCGTAACCCCTTGGGTTATTTATCAAGCGCCTCCGCGAGTTGGTGAAAAGCCTCCCTCAAAGCTCTCGGTCGGCTTCCGTTGGAACCTTGCAAGGCTCCGCAACTTCTACTGTTCTACCCCCTGGTAGTTCCTCTCAACTCTTCGAAAGAACTCCACAACAGGTGAAGGCAGGCACGGGGTGCTATGCTGGTGCGGGTAGATGGCTTGGGTGGACGTGGTTGTAGCTCAGTACCACCAGTCCCACTTAGTTCCACTGCTACTTGCTGAAGCTGCCGGTTGCAGCGGCAGGTGTAGACACTGCCCTCGTGGCTCTAGTTGCCCTAGTGATGGAGACATAGTCGGGTGCCTAGTAATCTCCAATCCTCGATCTCAACCTCATGCCCCCGCCTGAACTCATGGGTAATAATCCCATAAGGCGGCCCTCAAGGTACTGAAAAACAACCCTTCCATGCCATGAACGGCGTAAATAGTTGTGGAGGCATTTGCTGCAAATCACACCAAACTATCAAACTCTTGGATAAAATCATCCAACTCGATGGTGCCCACTGCCCCAGAGTACTGTGGCCCCTTGGTAGCTACCTACATCTCCTCCATTGTGTCCCACAAACACTGGCAAAGAAACAGAAGAGAAACAACTTGCACCGCGGTTATGAGTCCTACTGATTCAAATCCGAATCAGAACCTTCCGTGGAGACATAGGAGATTGAAGGTGGCCTAAACCGAACAAACTGTCTCGTGTACCCACTAGTATCGCTAGTGCTCGAACCGCACTGTCCAGCAATAGTGGCACCTCAGTGTTGACACCAACCGGTCATGAACATGTCCCTAACCACCTCTCCAAAGTAACCGGGTAGAGAACCTTTGTTGCGGCTTATGGTTTGGAATACTAAGTTCCTAACATAGCCTACACTTTGTACCTGCATCCACCGCAAGCACTCCTATGGTTGGCTGGGTCATCACCTCCAACCACACCACAGGAGAGAAACAATGATGGTCTGGCTGGTCATAACCCCAGCACCTCACCATCGAACTGGCCTGACTCTAGGACGGACGGTGATCAAATCGGCCAACTCACCTATAAAAACAGGTATGGAGGGGATCCAAACACAAGAAATCAGAACGACAACTCCCCCACACCAAAAACAACTCCACGGTGTTGCTCCTGCAAGGATACCCCAGCCCAAACCCGGACTGACTCTTGCCTCCACCTACGGAAAGGTCTTGGCCTAATGAGAGGGTGGAAACTACGAGGAAGAGAAGCTAAAGCAATGCCTAACCCAGCATGCCCTCATCCCAAACACTCTTCATCTCCTCTCTTCCCTCACTTGCATGACCATGGGAATATCATGAAGATACTCCTCAAACCGCCCTCCACGACTTCAAAATTCGGCCTTCCAGCCCACATGCCAGTCCTTAGGTAGTCCACCAGTGCCTCCACGAGTCAGCACAGGCCGTCCACAGGTCAACACGGCCACCACAGACCAGCACAGGCCCACACAGCTCACTCTCACAGCGTCACAGTCCCACAGGCCACTGGCACAGCCTGTCACAGCCCCTCATAGCCCGTCACAGCTCGCCACAGCTTGTCACAGCCCCACACAGCCTGTCACAGCCCCGCACAGCCCGTCACAGCCCCACAGGCCACTGGGCACAGCCTGTCACAGCCCTCACAGCCCGTCACAGCTCGCCACAGCCCCTCACAGCCCAAAGGCCTCAGGGCACGGCCTGACACAGCCCCTCACAGCCCCTCACAGCCCCAAAGGCCTCAGGCACGGCTTGTCACAGCCCCTCACAGCCCAAAGCCACGGGCACAGCCTGTCACAGCCTGTCACAGCCCACACAGCCGGTCACAGCCCCGCACAGCCGGTCACAGCCCCGCACAGCCCTCACAGCCCGTCACAGCCCCACAGCCACTAGGCAGCCTGTCATAGCCCCTCACAGCCCGTCACAGCCCCACAGGCCTCACACGCCTTGACACAGCCCCTCACAGCCCGTCACAGCCCCAAAGGCTCAGGCATGGCCTGTCACAGCCCCTCACAGCCCATCACAGCCCAAAGCCACCGGGTAGCCCATCACAGCCCTCACAGCCCGAAGCCCCGGCGCAGCCCGTCACAGCCCTGAAGGCCACGGCGCAGCCCGACACAGCCCCTCACAGCCCCAAAGGCCTTAGGCACGCCTGACACAGCCCGTCACAGCCCCAAAGGCCTCAGGCACGGCCTTCACAGCCCCTCACAGCCCTCACAGCCTCAAAGGCTCAGGCATGGCCTGTCACAGCCCCTCACAGCCCATCACAGCCCCAAAGGCCACTGGGCACAGCCTGTCACAGCCCCTCACAGCCCGTCACAGCCCCACAGGCCACTGGGCACAGCCTGTCAGAGCCCCGCACAGCCCGTCACAGCCCCACAGGCCACTAGGCACAGCCTGTCACAGCCCCCACAGCCCATCACAGCCCCACAGGCCTCAGGCACCTGACACAGCCCCTCACAAGCCCGTCACAGCCCCAAAGCCTCAGGCACGGCCTGTCACAGCCCCTCACAGCCCGTCACAGCCCCAAAGGCCATGGGCACAGCCTATCACAGCCCCCCTCAGCAGCCTGTCACAACCCCTCACAGCCCATCACAGCCGTCACAGCCCCACAGGCCACTGGGCACAGCCTGTCACAGCCCCTCACAGCCCCAAAGGCCACGGGCACAGCCATCATAGCCCTCACAGCCCGTCACAGCCACAGGCCTCAGGCACGGCCGACACAGCCCGTCACAGCCCCATCCATGGCCGCTCTGGCAGTTTAGCCATTTCTCCAAGGGGTTTAGCCACGCCAAGCTAGGGTTTGTGTCTCTTGGACTCTAGGCTTCTTTCCACCGAGCTATGGCGGCTGTGAGGAAATCAGCAAGGTATTCTTGCTCTTTCGGCTCCCACACACCACCATAGTAGCCCTAAGCCATGAGGTGGTTGCCACAAACCAGCCTTCTTTCTCACTTAGCCTCCCCAAACACGCCACTAAACTCAATGGCAAACAACCAAGCCCTGCTGGTTCCCAGCCCTTGTGAGCACTCATTTCAAGCACTCTCCTTGGCCATAGCATCTGTCTTAGAGCCTATTCCAGCCCCCTACACTGCTGCTTCAAGAGTTGCGCTCCCTTCAAGCTTGAAGTTGAAACCCCAACTCACATAGCCCTACAAGTGCTTTTCTTTCACTCCAAGTGGAAACCAGCCCTAGACCTCCTTCTAGCTCTCTAAAGCTTGAAAACAAGAGCCTCAATGGGCTGAAGGCATGCTCCACACATGCCCCACTCTCACCATCAAGAGAATCAGCTCCTTTGCTTCATTTCTTGCACCCACAACCTGAAAATACAAGCTTCAGCAGGCTGAAAGCATGCTCCACATGCCCTACAGGGAAACCAGCCCCATTCCTTCCTTCTTGCACTCCCACACCTGAAAGTGCAAGCCTTCACCAGGCTGATAGCATGCTCCACACATGCATTGCCCTCACATAAGGGAAGTCAGCCCTTCCCTCTTCCTTGCTTGCCCTCCAAGCTTGAAGATGGAAGCTTCAATGAGCTGAATACATGCTCCACACATGCAACCTCTTCACACAAGAGATATCAGCCCCCTATCTTGGCTCCTTAGCTCCTTGATGCTCTCTAAGACAAGACTAAGCACTCCACAGCCTTTGCCAAGCTCCCTGAAAACCCTAAGGCTTACATTTCCAGCCACAAGACATTTCTCTTGTGGTGCAAGAGCTCTTCTTCCAAGCTCTGAAAACCTAGGTGCACATTCCATGGCCTTGCCGCACCTCTTAGCTCCTGTTCCAGCCCTGCTCTTGCCATGACAAGAGCCCTCTCAATGCTGAAGCTCGAGATTGAAAACCCAATCTCACCATACTCCACAAAGTGCACTGATTTGCCCCAAGCCAAATCAGCCCTTTCGCTTGGTCTTGCAATCCTTCACACAATGAAAGCTCGCATTCCCAAGTCCAGTTCTCAGCTTTGCCACCAAAGCCACTATACCTGCTCTTGACTGGTCCTCTTCCCAATCGTGCTTGCTTCATGCATGTACACAACCTGAAACCATCAAGGTGCTCTGGAATTACCTGCAGCATGGTGCTTTCATATCTTGAAGCTGAAGATCGAATGCCAAGGTCTACCACCTCGTAACCCACATCGCCTCCGCTTCTAACAACCAAGAGCTCCACGGTGCTCCTAGCATAACAACTTGGTTTCTCTCATTCTCAAGCAAAAAACCACAAGTGCTACAACTAACTCGTATATCTGGCACTCACAGATCGAGCTCATCTTTCGCGAGTGATAAAGAAGAAGAATACAAGCACGAGCTCACAAATCTGAAGCATAAACTCATGCATATATAACTCATCACTCAAATACAAGTCAAGCCAAGTGCACCCCACGCCATGGGGAATCCACACTACGGCGCCATAGCTAGGCGCGGTGAGACTCAACTCGAGAAAGATGAGCCTCCCCGCGTTGCCGTGAAGATAACCACTCCAGGGCCTTAAATCTGCCTTGACCCCTGATTGACACTTGGGCCAATCCAAATGTCAATATGTAAAAGCTAGCTATTTCCTAGCTAGTTTCACACTAGTGGTAAATAACTTGACACCC